>LR736878.1:5111121-5333043 GCA_902654985.2 Oryctes borbonicus
GACGATCTGCCATAAAGGCCGGAAAATTAGAGATTAAGCTTAGACTTAAGCGGGTATTAGCAACCAAACGCAAATAATGTATTTACCTAATCTAATACAATAATACACAGTACAAAATAACCCGAACAGTACCAATGTTCCAACGCCGAACAGTCTTTGGATTAGTTTAGTAAGTTAGTTTAGTTATTGGATTAGTAATATTATTATTTAATCGGTACCAACCATTGAAACCGAAGTAAGCTGTGCGTATAGCAAAACTTTGTTGCCTAAAACAAAAGCAAATTGTCAATCTATTTTTATAAGCAGATTAAAATTTGCCATGTAATAAAGAATTTGAGTTTCCGGGTTGAAACCGTATCGTAGTTGTATGAGAATGCCGACGTTTCGCTCTCAATTGTATGGAGCTTCTTCTGGGCTACTGCATGTTGCGTTGCTACTGTATGAAGAATGATTCTTCGTACAACATACATTTGAGAGCGAAACGTCGGCATTCTCATGCAATTACGTCACAGTTTCAACTCGGAAACCCAAATTCTTTAAAATAAAACAACGACCGCGGAAGTCTACAACAACATTCCTGTGTAATAGTTTTTTTTAATCGTTAAGACAATTTCGACTCCTTTTTGCAATATGGTTTGAGTTGTCCTGCTGATACACTCAACAAAGCGACATTTTTCCTCCGCATAAGATAACATGATGTTAGTTGATAAACATCTTAAGTCATAATCTCAGGAACTCTCATATTTGATCCCAGAACACACCATGAAAAACTGGCCCATATAACACCGGCCTCTTTTCAATTTTTTAACTAAGTAGCCTAACACATTCTGTATACCTACATTTGTAGCTTTCACCTTCCGTACGCATTTTTAAATGTTAATTTTGTCGTTGCTTAGGTATTCAAGTTTCTTTGTTTCATTAAAAAACAATTCGCAAACAAAAAAAATTACATTGCCAAATTTAGACACTGCTACATTCTTTTGCACAGGTTTGTATGTATCTAACAGATAGGTATACATCGTCATCATTCTATATCTCCACCACAATAGTATTTTCTCTAGTTCTCATAAATATTAAATCAGTTTTGGTTGACAACCGAAATGTTTTAAAGTTTAAGGTATAGTATTTACTATACATGGTAACACTTACTATGTCAAAATGTTTTGATTTTATAAATTAAAAAATATTCTACATATGTGAATAATATTTACACAAAACGAAAAAAAACGCGGCTCAGGAATACAGTTTGTGAAAATAACGTTTGTACTTCACAAACTATTAGGGTAGGTAATTGCAAACGTAATACATAATATTAAATACATACATATTTGCTATTATAAAACGTTTCTCCAATTGGTAAGCTAACGATAGGCACTTTATTAGGATCACAATAAACTTTAATAGATGCGATGTTGAGAATTAACAAGTAGATATTAATGCTTGTGGTGAAATTATCTGACGATTAGTATCATACCTTAGCCGTATGTATACTCATAAATCAGTAATTGGGTTTTATCGCTTATCGACTACTTACAAGGAATTATTTTAAAATACTGATTCCAATTGGATTGTTTCGATTATTTCTTAATATGCATTGGAAACATTAAATGTAAAAAAAAAAGTACTTTGAACTTAAAGTATTTGAACAAGCAACTCTCTTTAGCTCACAGACTAGTTATAACTTCTTGTATTCAATACGACTACAATACGTACGATTACAAGAAATTAAAGTGATCCTAATTTCTTTCGCTATTTCGGTGTAGATATGTTATGGGTATGAGAATAAACAATAGAGTAGCCAATACCTGTCCACCGTACAAAGACCGTTTCGCTGTCTACGACTCCTCAGTGTGCCTATGTAGAAGGTAGTGGTATTTCATAATTTGTCGTATACAGGCTGATTCATATTCATTCCTCACCATGAAGATCTCACTTATTACAGATATAGGGGGTATAGATTTAAATTTCAAAATATTCTTTAAAGATGAAGATACCTAATTTTTTTGTTTTCATCTAGCACCTGCGATTTGACCGTGCAGATTCAAACCATTTCAAGGTTATTTTTGATCTTCTATATAATGGTGCATTTGAAATTATTATATTTCGTTCCGCTTCTTTCTGACCATCATCAACTTTCTTATTTTATGGATACCATATTGGATTTTGACACCGTCATAAAGTTTTCTTTTCTGATTTCAAACATGTGTCACATGTTGGCAAAAGATATTTTTAGATTAAATAAGGTAGTCCTAAAATTTCAAACTATCCAAATTTTCAATTATCGTTCAACGAAGAAAAACGGGATATGTTAAATATTTCTTATTCATCGAACCGAACAACATATAGTCAATAGTCAATACAAGGTATCCAGAAGGATCCAGAACGATCAATCAACGATCAACAGCGTATCATTTTTCTTGATTTTGATAGAAACTTAGTCGAGCCGCGTAATGTTTATGTTAGCAAAGAAATTGAATGAAAATCAGCGAAATGTTTTACAAACGGTAAATTGAAGATGTGTTTTTGCGAAGTATTTGTAAATTAACAATAAGTGCAAATCGTTATTTTGTAGTAATAATAGAAAACAATTGCAGCAAATGTTCGAATAATTGGCCACTTTCATTAATGCACAATTGTGCACATTTTCCGATATTTTAAACAGCCCTTTATATGATTCTTCTAGAGATTACATCGAAAGCATTTTGAAGTCTACCTCGAAGTTCTTCAATGTTCTGTGTGACAACAACTTTACAAATATTATATTTAACATCTCCCCATCAAACATTCAATTCATTTTTATTGCCCCTTTTAGGGGGCAATTAAAATACGAAAATAATTTGTTTCTTCGTACATAACTGGTCCTAAAATGCTAATTCAAACACTTACTTCAAAACATTGTGTTGTGATGTCCTTGTCCAATTTTGTCTCGAATTTTGTACTGTCCAATAACTCGCCGTTTTAGAGTTGAGATTCTAGAATTGGTAAGTTTTGCTTCATCTTACTACTTACTTACTTGTTTAAAAAATATTCGTCTTCTAATCTTCCTAACTAGTTGCAATATCAGAATCATTTTAAATTATCACCAGGTCGTGGCTAACTTATTTCTATGTATTATTCTCCATATTCGAGTCTGAGGCAAATTTAATTCTAATGCCACTTCGTGTGTATATAAACGATGATGTATTATTATTTATGATAGGGAAAGAACCGAAATGTCATGTTATAATTTCGAGTACCATCAAATAGATCGCCTATACAAAAAAATATATCTAAATGATAACGAGAACATTTAACTAAACTAAATTTGTTCCCACAGCATTATATATAGTAATTAAACCAAAACATTAAGAAAGTAAAAATGATAACATCCTCGATATACAAACAATATTTTTTATAGCACAACAGCTTGCCTTGCTTTGATTGTTGCGAAATCTTTGATAATTTGATCCACATTAAGTTTTTCACATATTTCAGGTTCAATTTGAAGTAATGCCAGAATCTGATTTTTGGCTCATCGAAGTTTTAATTTTGAAAACAATCGTCGTTTGCAACTGTTATTGGTAAAATTAAAAGAATTCTAAGGGCAATTAAAATATTGGGATGGGTATCAAATAAATCATTTTAAAAATATAATCCTATAACTGCCGTACCTAGGACGTTTATGTTTTCTAAGAAATGTTAATATTTCGTCACATAATTCAAGAGAATTGATAGCATTTTCTCACCTCCGTAGTCATCCCTTAAGAGTAAACGATGTTAGCCGATCAACTCAACCAACATCTCTCATGCCTCCATTCTAGCAACATGCCGTTATGCTAAATTTACAAATATAAAACATGTTATACATAAATGTCTAGGGATGTCTTTGTTTATACATATTATTCCTTAAAGACGTGCGGTCAGGGAATAATTTGAGGTGAGGCGAGCAAAATAGAAGATATCGGTACCGACCTAATTTGTAGTTTTGGTTGTCTGCGTACAGGCAGGTTATATATGGCAACACTGCGCTCTACCTTCCCAATACAATTTGCCTAAAACACTTTCCCGCGTATTTAGAGAAAAGTTGGGGTTATTATTTCTATTGAATTAATTATATTTTTTCATAGATGCTCGTAAAGTGATACAGATATTAAATGACTTGTTTGTATATTTAATCATGTTTTTGATAACAAGTAAATACATTTCAAATTTTAATCCAAATTTTTGTTTTTTTTTTGTTATATATTCTCGTGTATGAAAAATATATACCCAAATAATTATTAATAGACAATGTAAACCTGCACGAATTATTAAATAATATGAGAGTTTAAGAATATTTAACCAAATCCACTACATAAGAATATCCCCGAATATACACGATTGTTAGTTACATATCTAATTTAGCTAGCGTTTACATCCTTTCAAATCATTTTTATTTGGTAAAAACATGATTCTACTTTCTTCTTTTATTATTATTATTGTGTTGTAGTTCCCAATACTGCCCATTGAATTAATGATTTATATACACATTAACGGAAAACCCATCATTCGCGAAATCTAAAATGACCATTCTTTTTCGTGAAATTTTAAAGAAAGTACATAAAAATCAGTGTACATAGTGCTATCTGTATGTTATGTTCGCAGGTTTTTTACGTTTCTGAACAAAATTTAGACCAGGGCCTAAATTCAAACACTCCACTCAAACTTCCACTCAGGCTGGCCTGAGTCAAGTGCTTCCTAAACTTGAATTAGAAAGAGGTATTCAAAGAGGCCTACTCGCCCACGGTTATAAAAATTCGTCATCGTCTGTTAGAAACGTCATGCGCCAAACCCATTTGTACAGTCACCGTGTATATGCTCTTGTTGAACATTTGTTTTGTAGATCACTTTTAAATACAATTGTAGGTAGAATATACATATAAATAGTATAGAAATAGCATTAAACTAATATTTTTCTTGTAATTTATAACCAACTTCTTTTAAATAAGATTTTCCATTAGTTTTCTTGCAAAATTTTCAAAAAGATCTTTTATAATTCTTGAAATACTTGAGTGACTAATGTTTTGTAGGTCACCGCATACTATCTGAAAATAATTTGCATTCCACTCATTTTCATTGTGATTGCATAAAATCGAAGTAGTAGACAGAGTTTTATACTGGGGAGCACTAAGAGTACTGAAAATTACAATCTTCGTACAGCAGAGGCGCAACATGCAGCAGCCCAGAACAAGCTCCATACAATTGAGAGCGAAACGTCGGCATTCTCATGCAATTACGACGCGGTTTCAACCCGGAAACCCAAATTCTTTAAAAGAAAACAACGACCGCGGAAGTCTACAACAACAGTCTACTATCTTGTTCGCCTTGAGTAAATATTATATTTAATACATGTGTCTCTAGAGAATTCATAGTTCAATATTGCTATCTTTCTAAGAGTTTATCAAAATCACCCAGTCTGTTTCGGAGAATCCATTTTTTTAAATTACATAAAATAATAATAATAATAGCACGGACTGTAAGGTTGTATGGCAAACATAAGATAATTTGTTTCTCTTACGTAGGTATGTACCTTGGTATAGCATTATAGAGATTATCTCCGACATATTCAATAAATTCATTGAAATCTTCATTTACTATATGCATCCATAGCTATACAAACAAAAACCTTTTATAAATAGCAATATAATTAAAATAAAATAGCCTCTTTTCACTCAAATGTATGTTCGCGTACACTTCAGATCTACTCAAATTTGCCTACTTAGGTATTTTTCGCTTCTGAATTCCATTTACATCAGTTGAGCGTGAGTTGAGTGCAACCTCCATTCAAGTTTCCTTTTTGAATTGGTTCCTAAAGGTTACTAAAAGTAACCAACTTATAAGAACGATAAATTCAGAAACGAAGGAAATTAACTTGGACCCTTTGTAAGTCAACGGTATTCCAGGGGTGGAATTGCACGTAAATAGGTACTGTGTGTGTGGAATGTGTACGTGATATCTCTTGGACGACCCAAGATATTAATTTTTTTATGCAATGGTTGTAGGTAAACTACCCCTTGGACTCTTTGTAAATCAACGATATTCCGGTGGTAGAACTGCATGTCTGAACAGAAATATTTTTTTTTTGTGTAAGGGTTTCAAGTGAACTGCTCCTGAGACCCTTCGCAAGCCAACTATTTTAGTGATAGGACGACATATGAATGTATATTTTATGTGTCATATTTGTATTTGGTAACACTTGAACTTCGGTCGATGTTTTTTTTTTTCTATTTCTCCAATTTATTATTGTACTACAGCCGTTTTTTTTTTATTGGCCGTTCGGGTATCATCATCTTTGGCAGCTCTTTTCACGCAGGTACATGTATAAACATTTAAATCATAATAAGAAATAGAGAGGTAACTTTACTTTTACTTCTGTTACATCGGTAAGTACCAACTTTTCTTCACACACTAGTGCTTAAAATAAGATTTGAGGCACTGATTTGAATACATAAAGTTACGGATATGGTATATGAGTATAAAAAATTGGCATCCAGAAAGTTAATTTATTTAAGATTAAATTATAGTAAAAATAACTTTTTGTTCGCAATTATCATACTATAAAAAAATGCGAGTAATATATTAGCATTATGTCTTATATTTATTTTATATCATTACGGGCCTGTACATCAAAATGGCGATCCTCGTGCAATCCGAAGTTTACGCAGCTTTATGCTCTTGAGATCGTTTGCCAGCATTTACTATCATTTTTTTCTCTCATCTATGGTTATATTATAAACTATAACACAGATAATAAACAGTGTACGCAACTTACATTACAATTTACTGAATACTTGCTACATTATATACAATTTACGTAATTTGCTTTTATAATGTTGCCAATTGGGCTAACCTCTCAGAACTTCAGAGAACGCCATGTTTTGCCACTATAAGACATCACATTATTGTCAACTTTCTAATTTTCGGTGCGGTTTTATTTCTTTTTGCATTTCGAATTTGTTTTCACGAAAATCTAAAAAGCGGATGAAAATTTTGGTAAAAAGCCCTCTTGTGGTTTTAGTATCGAAAAGGCTGTGTTATTTAAAAACAAAAGTTTATAACGCTTTTTACTGACAAACTATAATTTACTTCGGAGCACTAAGTTACAAAAAAGACTTAGTTTTTTGCATAGTTTGAAAAATTAGAACAGCGAAAAACTCGCGATCAGCCATACGCTATAGTTCACTCTTAGTTTTAGCTTTAATTCCACATAATATTGTGGATATTGTGTGAGAGCTTCTTTATTTAAATTTTGTAGTTTGCAGTTAACATTTCGAAACGGCGAGCCAGACATTTCTTGGCGTCCTCTAGTCCTAAGAAATACATGTCTGCCGGTTAGAAAGCAACGATATCAACCGGGTTCCTCAAGCCATCTCTCGAGTAACATGAGAAAGCTATTGCAGCATTATTTTTTTTTGTTATTGTTTCTAGGCACTCTCTGTATGTATTATGCCTATATACATCATGGTAAGCTAACTCTACCTTGCCAAGTAAAATGTTTAGATATATGACACTGTGCGTATCCATAGTATTAGTGTATGTTTAGTGTTGACAACTTCCGCGCTAATGATAAAGCAATTGTCGAAAATGTCGCTATTAGGATATACAAATAAAGGATTTCTGATATTTAGTAATAGTTTATGTCGCATTCTTCAAAGGTGCCCAGACCGGCCAGGATCTACAAGAAATATATTACACTTTCTAAAAAAAACTGTAAAGTTTGGAAAACGTAAACCATATGTCGACAACAACGATACAGAAACAATGGTCCTTGGATACTTCGCAGCATACCTTACAAACTTCCTAAAGAACGCAGAAATTGCTCTTAGGATTACGTTGAGAACTATTCACTGGATCTTCTTAAAACACAAACGGCAACCAAACCTTCAACGTTTATTGAACGAGGATCCTATTTTAAGGATAGTTTCCCAGATAGTCCTTAACAAATTCTCAGCAAAATGCAGAATTCACAAAATTAATAACATAGACTGATAAATTTAAGGCTAAACTTTACCAACGTGATGTATAGAACAAAGCTGAAAGTTTCTGTAAACATCCTCGAAAAATACATCCTTACGCGCGAATCTCAAAAATGCGGATAACCAGTAACAATTTTAATGAAAACAGCGACAACAAATTTCATATCATACACGACTTATTATTAATACGGTTCATTAAATGTCCTACAATTAGACGGTAGAGTAATTCCTGAAAATGTCCTCCTTCAGCAGTAATACAGGCTTCGTATCGTCGAACCATGATTACCGAATTCGCTCAAGAATTAAAGCGTGTTGGTAATAGAATAATAAACACAATTTTACTTTTACAATTTACTGTTTATAAAATCGAAAACCGGTTATAGAAACTTTTTTATAATTGTTCCATACATCGTTGGTAAAGCTTGGCTAAGTAATTCAGATACATTTTGCATAAGTTCGGAACTTGTCAACAATAAACGCACATTGACACTATGGATACGCACAACAAATAAAATAAATGTTTGATATGTCTAACAATTATCAATATTTTCCGCAGCAACTTAGATATCCATCGCAGCAATGTACACTGGCTGCGATTAAAAATGCACCTCCCCCTAATTGTTGGAATATTTTATTATTTATAAATGTATTTGTTAAGGTCAATTTAAATGATTGTTTATCATATTGCATTAGTCTAGTATGCTTTCCAGCATTTACAAAAGCCAGATGTATCGCACAGGAATACCTGTTACAATCCAATAGTACAAAATTCAAATGTATGCAAATGAGTAAAATGCGTGCAGTATGTTTCAAGCAATCGTGAGTGATCCCTCGCAGACGAGAGTGTACACCTTATAAACAATTAACCACCTTCGAACGTGGCCGGATTATTGGGCTACATGAAGGCGGTAAGATTTTCTATTCTACTTACTTCGAAATACTTTTGTCTTGCCCTAAGCTCAAACCGCCGTGCCTATACCTATATCCTGCCATCATTGGTATAAAAAAATTAATATGAAAATACATTAACATACATATATAAGCTTCATATTATACCTGCTGATAGAAGTAAAATAGATATTAGGACAAATGCCTAGTAGAACTAAAATTGTACTATGGAAGCCACATGGACAGATAAGTTTAGTAGTAGTCCGTGTACATGTTGTATCTTGTACCATTGTACAAATAAACGACGTATTAACAGTGTTAAAGTATTATTATTTAAGATATATCAGTAAAAGTATAAAACAATACCCACTACTACAATATGAAGTATGGGAGTGTTATTAAATAATATTATCTTCTACAAAAACCACGACTAAACTAAAAAGTTAATCAAGAAACTTAATTCTAACGTGCTGGTTAGCGGCGATCTAGATTAAAGGACAAAGTCAAAATTTTTGCGGCATATGGGGCAATTACCCATACGATTTTCTATCAATTTCTGCGAACATTTCTCGTGAATTAGATGACCACATACAGGTACGTTTAATTGCAGTACCGACGTATGAAGATGTTCTAAACAAAGACCGCACATATCCATTCCAATGTTGGGAATGCACTGTAAATATAAAAAGATTAATATGAAAATAAATTATTTATCTAATCAATAAGTGAATGTCAAAATTGTAACAGTTTCCTATGAACTATGGTTAATTTTTATATTCTAGTTATGTAATTGCTTTTGGTTGTAAGAAGTCCAGTGAGAATAAGTATTGAAACTTAAAGTTTCTTCAATCTAAACATTCTCAAATTCTCTTGTAGTCCACGTGTTACCGTAATGGTATAAAGCATATTATACAATTAAGTAGTAATTTTATTTTTGATGTAAAAAGAACGACTTGTATGAATAGAAGGCCTACCTTATGTGTGCCAAAAATGCGAACGTTGTAGCACATATTGCAAGTCGAGCAATGTAAGAACGATTCACGACCTCCCACTCTACATATTCCACACTCCTCGCAATGAAATTGCTTTTTATCGGTGTCGTCGTACAGTCTACATTTTCGGCAAAAATACTGAAAACAAATAAAAATGTAGAGATAGTTTCAAGTCTAAATTGTTTCTTTTCATTTACCTTTCCAAAACGGAGCCCGCATCGCGAACAAGACATTCTAACATGTTGTTTTTCTCCGCATGCCAAACATACCACGCTAACAATGGATTTTCTGTCGACTTCATGGTTTTCGTTAGTGTCGTGGCAAAATCGGCATGTGTATTCTTTATTGCAGCAAGGCATCTAACAGAAAAAAGCGAATTAATAAAGAACATACAATTATTTCTGTTTTAATGTGGTTAACGCTATTGAACCCAAGCCATGGATTTACTCGGCTCGCAGTGCTAATTTATTATTATTATTATTATTAACACAATTTTTGTTTTAAATCAATGTGCTTCGAGAGAGTTTCTAGTGGTAGCCGAAAAGCGTACGAGGCATGTATGAGATTAAAAGTGTTTCATAAAATATTTATTAAGAAATTTATATTAATACTAAATAATATATATATATATAGATTTATATTGGTGCATTTTTTAAATTTTTACTTGATGTTATTTCATTTAGGATAAACTACGCGTGTACGGGTTAACTGTCGTCTAAAAGTGGTTAGCGTGTTCAGTCATGGCAAGCAGTATATTGTTGTAACCCTTGATAATAGCTAAGGCATATAAAGTAGACAAACATCTTACTCAGCACTTTTAAAATATATAAAGGGAGGCACGTACTCGAGCTCGCCAGAGTGAACCAGAAAATGAAATAAAGAGTATTAACAAATCATTCTCGCGCGTAAGTCGCTACTCTACCCGTTCAACTATCGAAGTATATATTAGAATTCTATGTTAATTCTAAAGTTGTTCCAAAAGTAACTCAAAGTTACGACAATAATATGTATCCTTATATTCCAAAGCTATAATCTAATTCCAAGTATATGCATCTTATTCTAAAATGAGTTCATCGATTAGTCAAACGAGTTAGATTGAGAGGGCGAGTCGTTATTAGTTTTAAAGTGAAGTGATTCAATATTGAAGTTCTAGCGCTTCTTAGCTTTTGGAGGTGCCCAGAACAAGTTATCATCATTGTCAAAGATTTGGAGTATCGGTCTACCGAATTATATTGAAATATTAAAGTACTTAAGCTTTTTATGCATGCACAATAAATTCATGTTGCCATTTTGTTCCAACTATCGGATACGTTTCCGGCATTATGTGTTTGCTAGGTAATTGCTTTCAATTTGTATTATTAGAAAGAGTGCAAGTTTTTAATACTATCGAGATCATACAGACCAGCATTGGCTGCAAAAGTTATGTGCGCATATGTGTGGCGAGATGTGATTTTATGTGTCAGCTGAAACAAATGCTATAATTACGATTGTAATCAACTTGCTACAAGCTTCCAAGCGGATGGATGCATATAAAATATGAGGACAAGCGTTTGCAAAGGATAATTTCGAATAGATATTACCATAAATGTGGCGAATGTGTGATTAGACTGATTAGTTTTACATACACATCGATTGAATTTTGGTACATATTGGAATGGAAAAATCGATAAAATTATTATTTTTCTCCGAAACTGTGGTGAATAATTTTAAATTAACCGCGCCATTAATAAGTTTCCTAATTTACCGACCGTGTTAGGTTGGCAAGACGGTGGTATGGAAAAATGTAACGAATGGATGAAATAATAAAGCACTAGTTTTAAGGGTTAAAGTGTGTTTTAATGTGTAAACGAGAACCGATAGCTCCACTACAAAACCTTTTGTTTTGTGCATCAAATCTGTTTATGATATCGATTTCTTTTTGAAATAAAAAAACCCTCGGAGGCAATTCTGCACAACAATCTCCTTTGTTTCACAACTGGTACAAGTTTCGCCCGCTATGCAAAGTACAAAATACAAACAACGTTTATGTATTTCACTTTTATATTACTTACAAGACGAAGTTTAGTTAGTGCAGAGCTATATAAACTAAAACTAAAATGCTTACGTATGTATACAAATTAAAATCTTCGTTGTATACTACAATACGTCCTGGGATTAATGCTTCACTTAAATCATCGACGGTGGTTTCTGGAGAACATTTTTTTTTTAATATACAGAGTCCAAAAATATAGAATAATGATGACGTCATAGTCAACAAAAATAAAGGATAGGGTGTGCAAATGAAATTAAAAGTAGATCAAGTAGTCTTCTAAAATATATTTATTTAAAAAATAATGAATTTATTCTATTGGGAACGCCGTACACCAGAAGTAATTTGTTACTATTCTGTTACAGATAAATTTTGATTTGAAGAAAGGTATTTAGATAAGAATTTAATATTACACATACCTATAATACCTTATACACCTACCATTTTGTTTCTTTACAGTTGCCTGGTGATATAGAAAATATTTTATTATAAACTACAACGAGACAAGGCCTACGAAAGAAGACAGACAACTATACCTACTTGTGGAAGGTACTACAATTCAAACTGCAAAAAATCGTTTTATTTACTATTCAAACTCTTTATGTCTTCAATACCGCTTACCCAATTGAGTCAGAATATATTTATCTTTTAATACAAAGAGGACTTTTTAAAATTCAACTACAAAAAGATAACACCCTATCTTACGCATGTACTAGCACAGATGGAATAATTTCACTGAATATCTTATGTGTATGTTATTTATTTTATAAATATTTTAGGCATTTTTATCGTTTCAAAAGGTTTAAAATTTAATTTAAGGCAATGTGGGCAAGATTTCCTATTACATAAATACACTTTCCATTTGAAGTATGTACATAATGTAACAAATTATTTTCTTTGTTCTATGAATAATTGTAACAGATTATATCACAGAAAGAAAGTAGATCGGACCTTTGTCGTACTCAGTTCTATTTGATTTATTGGGTAAGGCTCCACATGTTTTACGTCTCGGGATACAATGACAAGAGACGCTTCCGTCTATTTGTCCGTATTTTTTACGGCATGTAGGCGGTAAAAGTAGATATTTGTAACAGAATAGATAGAACATGCATGTTAGTTTTAGAGGTTTCTCACATCATTCGGCTACAAAATTCTGATTTGCAATCTAGTAATAAACATCCGAAGATATTACCTGCTAAACATCATTTTACTACACCCATCATCGGGTATGAGCACTATAACAATTAGCACCCTGGAGCACAAGCGATGTTATGTAAGATTAGAACACAGTTTTGGCCATTAAATACACTGCTCAAAACAATTAGGGGATATTTGGAAAAATGGTAATAAAATAAATAAATAATGAATGCAGGACCTCGCAAATATTTTTATATTTAACTACAACGTTTTTAAATAAGGAACCGAACGCCTTGACAAGTTTGAACTTGTTTGTGTAATTATAAAGCTACTAAGGCACTAAAGTGAATAAGTATCATTAAATGAATACACAATTATGAGACTTTATAAGAAGTTTTATTGATAAAATAACGAAAAATCCATTGTTAATAATGTGTATGATCTCCAGGAACGGCAATAAAGGTTTGACATCTCATCGGTATTGATCGAATCAGAACATTAAAAAATTCTTGTGGAAGATTATTCCATTCCTCTATCAGAGCATTTTAAAGTTCCCGAATTGTACGCGGTGGCATATTTCTTGCTGCAACACGTCGTCCTAAAGCATCCCAAGCATGTTCGATAATATTACCATCAGGAGAATTTGCTGGCCAGTCCATTCTATCGATTCCCAATTGTTCAATCCAGTTGTTCACGATGTTTGCCTGATGTGGACGAGCGTTGTCGTCCATTAAAATTAATCTTTCACCCATAGCGCCAGCGTACGGAAGAACAATGGGTCTCAAAATTTCATCTAGATACCTCTGAGCAGTCAGGTTGCCATTCTGTATCACATAAAGGTCTGTATGACCTGCTGCGCTTATTCCAGACCATATCATTACACTCTCACCTTCATATTACGGCCTTTCTCGAACAAATTGTGGCTGATTACGTGTTCCGGGTTCACGCTAAATTAAAATACCCCTATTATCTGGATTTAGGGCGAATCTGGTTTCGACACAAAACAATACTTGTTCCCAGTCATCGTGATTCCAATTTCTATGTTGCTCAGCCCATATTTATGAACAGCAGTTAGTGGAACGCATACTAGGGGTCTTCGAGCATACGCATGCCAACGTTGTGAAGGCGATTTCTTATTGTTTGAGTTACTACTCTTTCCGTCGCAGCGGCAAGCTCACTTCTAAGCTGCGTTGCGTTATGAGTGGCGTTTTTACGTGCAAATACTGTTAGGTGTCGATCATCTCTTGGTGTTGTAGATGCTGGTCGTCCTTGTCCTCGTCTTCTGTGAACATCTCCAGTTCCTAAAAACCGATTCCACAAAGGTGAAACTACAGTTTGGCTAACTGCAAAAACTTCAGCAACAGTTTGCTGTCTCCGTCCACTTTCCAACTCACCTATCGCTCTCCAAGCCTGTGCATGAGTCAAATCGCGCTGTCTTTCCATTATTACCCGTAATTACAGTTAAAAATTTGCTATGATACGGAAAATGGTAAAATCTAACTGTAGTCGAGATCGCTGGGATACGCGCTTGTATACCCTCAAACTGCGGCGGTTCGCGCAGGCGCTACACTGAAGCGCTGTACAAGTTGGAACTTGTCAATGCATTCTGTTTCTTCTTTAAAAACGTTATAGTTGCAATATAACAATATTTGCGTTCTTATATTATTTATTTATTTATTTCATTATTATTTTTCTAAATATCCTCTAATTGTTTTGAGCAGTGCAGTCACGTGAAATTCGTCGCGTTTTAAAAACATGTGTCGTATGTTTGGGGTGTATGGGTAATTTACCTGCACCTCACATGACAGCTTCGAAACCAATCACTTCATGTGGTATTGATTACGCAGGACCTTCCTTGACAAATGACATTTTGCGTGGTGTATGCCGTAATACTTGCTCTGATAATGCAACTAACTTTGTTGAGGCTAAAAATCGACTTTTGTATGAGTTTGAAACTCTAACCAAAACCAATATGGCTCAGGAGTATTTTTTGGAAAATAAAATGACATGGCACTTTATTACCCCTCGCTCTCCTCATATGGGTGATTTGTGGGAATCTGTTGTTAAACTGACAAAATACCATCTCTCTCGCGTTTAATACCATCTCTCTCGTATCTCGTTAACATATGAACAGTTTAATACACTCTTAATTCAAATAGAATCCATCCTCAACTTTTGACCATTAATTTTTCTCACTGGCGATTCAGAAGACTATGCAGTCTTGACACTTGGACATTTTTGATTGGAGGCAGTGTACAAGCCATTCCAGAAACACCTCCCAAGAAAAAAATTTCGCTACTATCACCATGTGCTGCTGTTAGCACAACATTTTTGGATACGTTGGTCTGGTTACGTACTATCTACATACTCTACAGACCCGCCTGTTTTCGGGATAGTGTCATAAGTGTGGTAGAAATTAAAACCAAATTTTTAAAAGAGCTATAAACAAAATCTCTATTCTATCACCGGAAGGTGTTCTGTAACATTCACAGTATTATAGTTCATTTTCAATCAACTCCAATATGTAATATTTATATTTTTGTAGTACTGTCAGGTACGAACTGCTAAGGGGGCGGCATGTTTGATGTAGCAATATTTAAATTTCGCGCCATTACAATTTCATAATAACTTTTGAATTCTTGGCGTTATCTGTTACGTTTTTGTATAGTTTTTTTATGTATTGACTGTACTTATCGCAACGACAACAACTGTAATACAGCATAAGAGACGTAGTAAGGTCGCCGAGTTCGACTGGGAACAACTGTGATGATTTCCAATTCAATCCAGGAGCCTCCACAACATTATAGAATACGGTCTGGAAGCGATCCAAATTTCGCCAAAGGACAACAACTGAAGAAACGAAGAAACAATTAGAGAAAACAAAGAAGCGATTCAAGAACTAAGAAATTCAAGAAAGATAAAGTTGATGAAAGAAGAAATTAAAGAAAGAATCACCCAAACCGCCAACATCATCTACACCACCAACTTTGACACCTTATTAAATTAATTCTCTTACTACCATAAGTACATTTTACCAATCTTTGCATGACACTAACTTGTCATTAACAATGAACTCTGAAAGACGTACTATTGAACATGGATACATAAGAAGTTCGTTTTAAAAGAGACCCTAATACAAAACCTCCTTTATTTGTCGATGGTTGTGTGGATCTATTGAACACATATGTTGACCGTATCAATCGCAACAATCCAGTCGATTTTTATCTTCCGAATCGTAAAATCTAAATTAAACGTAGAAGTACTGTCATTAATTGTATCAAGAAAATTGAAAACCTGGCAGGAAATCAAACCTTTGTTAGAACTAAATTTCTTAGATCAAAAGTCTGAAATTGCTTGTAAGATGATTTAATGAAAGCATAGGCCTGAATGAGAATACATACAGTTTTGGTCAGTGAATTAAAGGCTTTGAAAGTTTATTGCTCAAGAAATTCAGTTAAGACTCTCGCGATGCCGTTAAAAACGGAAATGTTCAGTGGCCGGTTTATGTTTTGTCTGCCACCCTCCCTCTATTGAAGATGCCCCATATGATTGCGGGCGAAACGTTCTTGTTATTTCCTCAGAATTTGTTTTTTATTTAGATTTTTTTATTTGTTGCTCATTTATTTAAAATTGGTTTTGTATTTATTAAGAGTTATTTATTTAGAGTTTGTTGTTTATTTATTCAGAATGTGTTTTTATTTATTTAGATTAGTTTTTTTTATTTATTCAGAATTTGTTATTTATTTAGAATTTGTATTTTATTTATTTAGAATGGTTTCTTTTATTCATTTAGAATGAGTTTTTTATTTATTCAGAATTGTTTTTATTGTGTAATTGTATTTAGAGTTTGTTGTTTATCTATTTAGAATTGGTATTTTATTTATTACAATTATTTTTCTTGACATTTGCCTTTTAAATAAAAACTTAATCAACTTTTACATCGAGTTTTGTTACACCTCCTTCTCTTCATCCTTTTATTTTATAAACGCATTAGTAAAAACAAATTGATGTCGAATGAATATGTACTAAACCATGAATATCTCTACTATTTTATTAATAGATCGGGCAATTAGGTAGACACTATATCCGAAACGTATAACTAGAGTTATTTTCATAAATATTATGTAAATAAAAGCATATAATCGCGTTTATTGGGAATACCCATCATAAACTAAAATGAGAGTAATAAAATCTACCTGCGAATCCTAAAATAATCCAAGCACATGGCTACGAGTGGTAGAAAATATCTCGGGGGGGAGACAACAAATAAAAATGTCACTGTACATATGGCTAAAAATATTTAATATCACTATAAACTCTCTCGATTGCAATCGAGCGATGCGATTTATCATTGATGACAAAGACAAAGAATATGCAAAGAATATCTTGCAAAAGTTAATTTGTTATTGAATAAAAGCTGAGGAAAAATCCAGTCACCAAACTAACCCGCCCGAGTAGCGAACAACTTTTTTGAATGGACCTGTACATTACATGTCAACTGTATACGATAATAAGAAGCCAATGAAAGAAGTAAATGAAAGCATTATTGTCGAATAAATTCATATTATTTGATATGTTAATCATTATATCGATTACATGCATACGAATTATACATTTAGAAAGCTTTTAACTTGGACAAGAGTATCAAGATTTTATAACAATTTTGTAGGTTTGCAAAAAATCCGTTACTTTTTTTTACTTTACAATATACTTATATATTTATAATGTAAAACATTTCCAGTAGTTTTGCCAAATTAATAAAAAATAGATAACTAGTAATAGTAAAAAAATCTATAATTTAACTCGGGGATTCACCTACACACTGAGAATACATATACATGTAACTTACAATATTCAGGTTAAATCTAAAAAACACTTACCAGCAATCTCACTTTTCGTTTGTAGTGCTCACAACCAAAATTCATTTTTCAATTGATGTAATAAATACCTTTTTAAGAGCAACAGAGTTCGTCAACTTAATACAAGCTATTAAGTTCACTACACAGACAAGCGTACGTGTGTATGGACCCCACACCATCGTATGACAAACTAACTTGTAATAATAGGTTTGAAACTCTGCTAAGCGGGTTTTTTTAAATATCTGTCAGTATATTATTAAAAATTAAATTATATAAATATAATAAATAATATATATAAAATAAATATATATAAATAATAATAAATTAAAATGTAAATTATATATTAGAATATTCATGCTTAATTATATAATATACATACATACACTATTTACTTCCATAATGTGAACCTATTTAAATAAATCTCCTCAGTGCAAAGCTAGCTTAGATTAATGTGTTTCATATATAAATATTTAACATAAAATGTGTAACCACCTTAAATACATCCTTCTTATATGAATATATACTTATGCGTGAATATTCCAGTTTATAATTTACAATATCTGCATTGTTAGAATATATATCAGGTAAAAATTAAACTACTCAACATTATGTACTTGTATATATTAATTATATATGTATATATAAATATGCACATAAAACAATATTAATTTCTAATCTATTAAATATTGTATTTTATAATATAGGTAACTTGAGATACATGCATTTAAATTTTAAAGATAAGACAGCTACAAATTAATAACATATATTTTAATTACTACCATACGTTAATTTTAGCATCTAGCATCTAGCATTTAGCATCTGACATTTGTGCACTGTAGTTGTGTGCAATTATGTAATCGAAAAATTGATCACAATACATTAGACAGAAACGGTCAGGCAGCTTTACTTCATTTGTATTTCATGGCATAGGTTTTGGGAATCCAGATTGCAGGTATTAGTCAATAGGAGCAACAATATGATTAAATTCAATATCAGAGCTTGCATTTGATTTATATACACGAACAAACTATGAGAAAAAAGTTTCCGCATAAAACATACCAGGCTTATTAATCGTTGGTAGTGACCCTTTTACAAGTTTTATATTTGACTTGCAAACATCTATAAAATGAGCTCCACACAAACACCTTATTATACAATTGGGTGTTTGAATAATCCCGCAAAAAGGCATAACCAATTCGTTGCAACCATATCTTCACTTTTGATGGGAAATCTGTACCTATAATAAACATTTCGTAATATCTCATTTTTATATTTTCTAGAGTAAAGGAAATTGTCAGTTTTACCTAGGCGGATGTTTACGGCCTAATCGCTTAAGGGGTTAGTAATATAAGGAAGCTAAAAACTTCAGAAATATAAAATAAACAATTTTTATCAAATGATTGATTACATTTAACCTACCTGTATACACACTACAGTACTAATAACTCTAATAATTAAAATGTTTATCACTATAATATAATGTATACAATAAAAAAACAAAAGTAAAATACTTCAATCAAACCCAAATAAAACACAACAATGACTATACGCATGCGTGAGTTGCCATACGATCGCAATTCAATCCGTATTTATTTAAATCAAATTTGACAAACAACACATAAGTATCGGCACCATCCGCACCACACAAGTTTAATTTATTATATAGTAATATAATAATTAGTCCGGGACGGCCGTTTCGAGGACACGAATGGTATTTTACAAGTGCCTAATTCTACCCTCTACGCGTCTTAAACTACGACATGCGGAAAACACGGCCAGATGGACGGGAAGATCTCTTTTATGACCCAAAAATATAAACGAGTGCCAGCCTACTGCAAAAGGTCAAAAAGGACAGAGTACGACAACGGTCCGTTTTCTCGGTTCATCAGATTTTTATTACTTTTTATGTAAACTGTCTCGTACGCATCTAATTGTCGCGGCGACGTTACGTTACGTTTTTAATCAATTTTAAGTCTTCTAATTTAATACTATGCTCGGTTTCATTATATGTTGTGCCACGCTCGACGCGTCCAATCTGCCGTAGCGATAATTTCGTAGATGTTCTTTGAATCTAGTTTCTATCGCTCTTTTTGTTTGACCAATATAGGCTTTATTACAGTGACTACATTCAATTTTACAAATACCCGACCTTTCTCCCATTTTCGGTATATCTTTAGGATTACCGAGAAGATTTTTAAGTGTGTTGCGCGAACCGAAGCATACGTTCATATCTTGACTCTTCAAAACCTTCCCCACGCCTTTCGATATGCCGTGAACGGGGAGTTTCACGAATTTCTTGCTATTAGTTTCTACCGGTGTTAAGGTCGTGGAATTTCTTACGTAAAGCCTATGTTGGACTTTCTTAAGCATGCGATCGACTTCTATAGCTACGTTTTTTATGAATTTAAGTTCTCTGTTAAATCTACTTTTACTTAGAGGGAATTTAACCAATCTATTAATTAAGAAGCTAATCGCGGCCATTTTGTGTTGTCCACAGTGGTTAGAATCGCTCATAATGTACCTATTCGTGTTGGTTTCCTTTCTGTAGATATCAATTTCCAGTTTATTATTATTTTTAATCACTAAACTATCTAGGAACGGAAGTTGATTGTTCACTTCTTCTTCTACTGTGAATTTAATGGTTTCAAATTTTGAGTTGAGGGTCGCAAGAAAATCCGGGATATTACTTTTCTTAGTATCAAAAACCGCGAAAATATCATCGACGTACCTATGCCAAATTCTAGGAAAATATGTGGCATCCGCTCTCATGCATGTCTCAAACTTGCTCATGAACAAGTTGGCTATGAAGGGGGACAGGGGGTTGCCCATTGTTGTACCTTCTAATTGTTCATAGTACTTGCCCTCAACTTGAAAACAACTTTGCTTCATGCAGAGTGACGTTAGTCTCTTATATTCTGCTATTTTGGTATCTTCAATATTGTTGAGCTTTAAGAGCTCAACTAAATACTCTATGGTTTCAGGGATCGGTACACTAGGGAAAAGTGAACAAACATCGAACGATACTAAAATTTCCCCATCTTCTAGTTTGATATTGTTTACTTTATTTACAAAATCCAATGAGTTTTCTACTTCGAGGCTGTCTGCTTTGATGGGTAAATTTTTGTATTCATTTACTAGCCATTTGGACGGTTTGTACGTGGGCGAATCTATGCCCGAAACAATTGGTCTCATAGATTTACCCGGTTTATGGATTTTCGGTAGGCAGTACATTTTAGGCACTGTTGGGTTTGAAATTGAAGTTTAAACTTACGGTTCGCGCTAATGAGTTTTGGACAATTTTTCAGAGTTTCTTTCGTTTCCCTAATCATGCTGGTAAAGGGTTTTTTCTCATTTCTCTGTAACGTCCTGATGATAACAAGCTATTGACGCGGTTGAAGTAGTCCGACTTGTCCAGAATGACTATTTTGTTCCCTTTGTCTGCTTTCAGATAGAAACAGTTTTTATTTTTAAGCCCCTTAATAATCCCGAGATCGCCTTTGTTATGGTTTAAACTTTTAACATCGTTTAGGTTTTTTGAAATCGTAATTTTGCAAGCGTTTCATACGTAATCTTTTGTTGTGGCATCTAAATTTTTTATGGACGTTTCTACCGACGCGATCAGTTCTTCAACTAGGGTCTTTGGGTCGCGAATACAATGTTTTAACCCCTTATTTAACAGTGCGATTTCGGTTTTACTAAAGGTCTCCGACGATTGATTAGGAACCAGTGGTGCGTTTTCCAAGGAACGTACGGTGTTTTTGTTCTTTTTTGGACAAATTTTCTTAAATTTCTTACTGAGAGCTTGCATTTTCGATTTGAATTTTGATTAATCTGTTTCCGCATGCCGTAGTTTAAGACGCGTAGAGGGTAGAATTAGGCACTTGTAAAATACAATATTTCTTCTCGGTGAAGGGATAGTTCATGCATGTTATTTTTCGCACGTCGTAGCTTCAAGGCGTGCAGTGGGTTAAAAAAAAAAACTTAAAAGTACAATGCGACATCTATTCTATTTCTTTTTTATAACAAACCAGTGGCAGCACATTTATATATTTACATATTTCTGTTACATTCAGTAACCACCACGTGCTAATGCTTAAAATAAGATTTCGCTCACTGATTTAATTGTTTGAGTTTGTTATTTATCTGTTCTTAGATTGCTAAGAGAAGTAAGAAGCAAACAAGCATGTGGAAGCAAGTTGGAATAAAACGTTACTTATCTTTCTTAAAAAAAAAGTGTTTTATATTTGCCACGTTCGAACAACTTAAAACCATCACCTTACAATTTATGTAAATAATATTAGGCTCGAAATGGAAGCTCACACTAGTGTTGGAACACAACGCGTGGCTGAAGGTGTTTATTCAATGATGCGGGAACAAGGCCTGACAATGTAATTTCCAATGCAGAAGTACGAATCGATGAACAAAACAATTCGGCGTGGCGTTCACTTGCCATAGGGAAAAAATACATCGCGTTCGTAGTAGCGAAAGTAGCAAATACGGATTAATCCGATATCACAAAACTTGTGTTGCACAGACTATAGTTTCCTTCATATCTTGATTAGAATTTTCGTGGCTGTAGCGGAAATTTTTAATAAATAAAACAAATTGTAGTTGATCAAATTTAGTAACTCATAATGTGACGGTTCGATTATATGCAATAACTTAAAATTCAATTTACCTTAAAAGTTCATCCTGGCGTTAATTCAATTAAAATTAAAAATAATTTAACATTTGTTAGCAATCGAAGACGAAGAATTCAAATGTGAACAACACTGCTTTAATCAAAAATAAATAGAATAAACAATATATAGAAAACACAAATACATAAATAAAAGTGTTGCTTCTATCTGAATTTGTACTATACTTCCCCTCGATCAGCCAAAGCCCCCAAAAAAACGGGAAAAGGTAATTGAGTCAGCTCGCAAGGAACACTGCTTTTATACTCGCAATTAGCGCATCCATCTGTGGATAACATCTACGAATTGTCTCTGCCACAAGATGTAGAGCATGAATTTTACGTGTAATATGTAAAAAGTTACCATACTGTTTCTTAACAGACCGGCATACAGAATATGGATATTTCAAATTTTTGTAATGCGCTTAACACCACTTTTGAAATTACTTGGGCAGTATATTCTTCTATTCATCTAGAAGCTAATAAAATTGAATATGACGATTGATGTGGTTCCATTTTGCGCACCATAACATTAAGTACAGATCTTTTTTGCAATCGGTTGTTTCATCCACGCACAAGCACACTTTTTTGTTTTTCAGTTCAATTCAATTGATTCAATTCAATTCAATTTCGTAACGTGGTCCTGCTCGGTAATGTAATATTGGTTTATTTGTTCCAAAATGAAATAAATGAATCGTTGTTTAACGAAGTAAACCCAAGATTATTATATATTAAGTATTTGGCGGCGACACCGGTTTTGATATTATTATGGTTTGTACTTAATCTTTAATGAACCTATTCAGTGTGACTAATGATAACTGTTTTCTCAATCTACGTACTTTCGACATTAATAAAAACAGAACACAGAGCACTTCGCTGTTACTATTACGTATGTTATAGACGGCAGCGAACTAAATACTGACTAGTGTTTCGCATGCGAGAGTCCATTCATTAGCTGCGCCGATGGTGCACCCCGAATTTGCCTACTCTGCTAATAAGTAAAAATCAATTTTATATCTAACTTCACTCTTATTCAAAAGGACAGGATGCTAAAAAGCGGGAATACAGGCACGGCAATGTTAAATTTATATTTGTTTACTAGAATTGCGAGTTTTATACACGGAAGATAGTTTCGATACTTAGTCGTTGCAAGAGGGAGACAAAACATAAACCGGCCACTATACCATGTGGTGATATTATCAGCGATACCATATGTATTATAGAACCAAATTGATATATAACTGCAGAGTTGATTCAGTAACTTTAAAGGAAATTTTGAAATTGTAAATTTTGTGCTAGTTTACAGCTATGTGAATATGTATTAGACACCCCCAATTTTTCTTCGGATGTATAAACATAAATTATATATCAATAAAACGACAAAGTAGATATACCATACTGGATATTTTATTAATATTTTCAATATTTTACTGGTCCACCTGAGACCGATTAACCTTAACGAATTTTGGTCCAAATATAGAAAAACTAGCTAAAAATCATCACCCTCAATGCTCTACCAGAATTTCAAATAGAATATTTATTGTGAAAAATAACAATTTTATATAAACGTTGAATCATTTTTTCAGTTGTAAAATGTAGAAAAAGTATTTCTAATAAACAATTCCTAAAAATCTTACCCCAAATCATTTGAATTTAATTCTTTCCAAAATCTATTATTCAAATATCATGAATGTTAGGTCTTTTCGTTCGTCTTATCGTTCAAAATCTTCGTACTTCAATCCAAATATAAATTTTCTCACATTCAAAATGTAGGAACCCACGAAATTGTCTAGATTTAAAACGAGGTCACGATCAAAAAAAAGATTAAGAATCCGTGATCTAGCATACTAGAATTCAAATCTGTAACCGCGATAATATTCTGAAAACACAATTCGTGTTCTTCGTTAATAATGCTGGCGGAAGAGGATATTGATAACTTGTACTCGTTAACCAGGGAAGTTCTTAACATTTTTTTGTATCCGTGTTTCTCCTTCTAATTAAATCTATTATTTTCTCTTAAACTGAAGAAAGTGGTTTATTTTTTAATAGTAAATATTACAATATCTTATATGTCGGTAACATATTTATTCAACGTATTGTGTATAGATTCTATTTAAGAAATATAAATATGTATCTAATAGTATATATACAAAATAACTATTTGAACTTGTGAACAGGTTGTTTAATGGAAGTTAATAGCCTTAGTTTGCAAGTTGCCACGCTGACGTAACGTTTCGTCCATTCTAAGTTGCTCCCTTTGCAGCTGCATTCGTATAGCACCAAGTTGCGTCAGTATACTTCTGCCATGACCATCAGCAAACAAATCCCCATGATTGATTACATTCTTTTGAATGAGGGGTACCTAAATAAAATAAGACATTTAGTTTATACTCGAAAAGATAGGGAAATTTATTAGTGTGTTTAACTAGTGCGAGGACGAAATATAATTCCCTTCCTGAGCAATTTAGAAAAAAATGTTTTCAAATGTATTCAAATATTCGGAGACAAATGCTGTGCAACGTAAAACTATACAAGTACACAGACTGTCAGTTCTCGCTGCACACGATATCAGTTTGGTTTTTTAAACGGAACACCCTACATATTACGATTTTAAGTACTTCTCTTCGATTAATGTCAACTTTCATAATTGTTCCCTCTACCTTTATATTTTAGTTTTTGAGATAAGTCACATAATTTGAGATTTTTGCGAAATGTAGCTGTTTCTTTAACGGCCGATATCATAAACGTCTTACCCGCTAGGGGGGGGTGATTCAAATTTTATTCAATAGAATATTTCTTAGAGTTTCAAACAATAGATAGAAAAGATTTTTATATAAAATGGTCATCGAAATCGTATGATTCGTGCTTTTTCAATTTTTTTTCAATAAAATACATGTACACAAAATATAAGAAACGGTCTTCTAGAACCTTTCCTACAAATGTTTCCCTATGCGGATAGGTTTTTGATTTAAAGACTTTAGTTTCGCTAAAGATACTCATTGAGGTAGATGTGTAAATATATTTTTTTTTTATTTTATTTTATTTATTTTTATTTATTTATTTCCTTACATACATTGTCTAATAAGTTAACTAGCACGTATAAATAAGAAATAGTGAAAATAAGTAGACATCTAACGGTAACTGGACATTACTGATTAAATAAATAGTGTAGACAAATGTTGATATTAGAGTTCAACAGAAAAGGAATAGATTTACTTAACACCATTCAGCATTAAGATGTTAGAATCTGTACAATAAAATACAAGGAATACAAGGCCTTATTTTTAAGCCTGGCCACAACGATATACAATCTTTTCCAAGAATAAAATGACTATTAGATGGCGCTGTTAGAATCGTTCTAAAAACAAATGAATTTTTATCATTTTCACTAAATTTATCATGTTAGACGAGATGAGAATTATAACATTGTTGCCAAGTTCCCAAATAATTTAGCCGCTCAGTTCAAATGCTTCAACGAAATAGAAGAGCTAAGCATATGAAATTGTTTATGCACAACGGAAGCAGACGTAAGTAGAGTTTTGTTTCTCATACGTACAAGTTTGGTTCTTTACCAAAATAACAGCTTAATGAGGACCTTATGTCATTAATTAAATTGACAATTTGACTGGAAAAATGCGACTGACATTCTTGAGCTGAGATTTCAAAATATTTATATCTATCAATCTAAGCTTTCAATAGTTAATTCTTGGCTGAATTGTCAATTAAATTGATCTTGTAGGGCACTTATCAAAGTTACTTTGTAATTGTACTAGAAATTCGAAGAAAATGTACGTAAATGTTTGTACAAAAGGTAAAATTCATTTTAGTGAAGCTTCAATGGTAAACCTTTTTTCATCAGGCATCTGTCGATCAAGAAAATATTGTGAATAATAAGAGAGTATTGTTCGCTTATTATGATATACAGAGCAGTACACATAACGAGATACATATGTGGCATTAAATTGACATTTGCTTGGCTTGCTATCTAATGTGGATATAATGTGTGAAAAATTCGTTAGCGTCAATATTATGGTTACGTCAATATACGGTGATATACCTACTTTTAGCGGCATTCAGGAATTCCGGGTAATTGTTGCTAAACACACACAGAACGTGTAAGGGAGGACTCATAAGGTAGTTTGTGAGTAAAGTACTGTCTAGTATTTCACATAGTATTAGTATTTTAAAAAAATTGTATCAATCCTAATTGATTTATGTACGATGAAACAAAAGTATTCTTGGACGGATGACAAGCGACGAAGCAGCATGGACAATGTATACAAGGCTCACTTTCGTATATCGTTCACGTTTGCTTTTGTGCCATCATACTTATTGTATATACGCAACCAAACAAATGAACAATATTGTAGTTTGCTTTTTATATTTAAAGTATATTTAAAGTATTTAAATCCCTGCAGGTGCGAACAATAAATTATAATGGTTTATTTTTGTTTTACTTCTATATCATCGCAATTGCCGCCTATAGCATCATGTTCTAGAATAACAAAAAGGTAATGCCAATACAAGTTTTTTTATTAAATGATTTATTACCTAAATTATTATTTTAGGGCAGAGAGCGAGAACAATATAAACTATTGGGGCACCGATGAAGAGTATGAAAGATAAATTAAATTGGTATTGAAAGACTAAATAATAATAATAATAATAATAAGTTACAGTATTAAGGGGCCTAAACTGTCTATTGAGGTGAACCAAGAAGAACGAATTCCAGATTTGATAGGTTCCTCGGTTGTTGATATGGACTACATATTGACAAGAACAGTACAAGCATACTAAAGAATGAGTTTTTGAAAACTTGTTATTTTATTAAGGTTGTACCGTTAAAAATACCAATAAATTGCATTTTATTTTGCACTAAATTAATCATTGCCGTAATTAAATATGATAAAGGTTATATTTGAATGAATTTAATATCTTTGAATATGAATAATAAAAATGCAAATCGAATCTCAAGATTGACAATTATTTATGTTAGAAGATTTGAAATTGGTAAATTTCTACAGCATTATTATTCCAATACAACCGATTTGATTTGTACATGAGAATTGCCGTCAAGACTCCCAAGAAAAAAAAAACGAACAAATATGCATTATGTTACATCAGACAGTTTAAGATGTATCAACTGATATAGATAGGTGTAGGGAATATTAATGAAGTTGCCATAAATTGGAGAGAAACATCAAACATTGTAATAATATACAGGGTGTTACGTAAAAAAAAATTAATTTGTATCGTGTGCAGCGGAAACCGAACACTGTATACTTTAATATAATTTTATGTGGTGCAGCATTTGTCTTTTTAATTTGAAAACTTTTTCTCTGAATTGCCCAGGAAAGGAATTGGAATTATCTTTCGTCCACGCACTAGGTGACCACGCTGTATATATTGAGCTGGTTTGGATTCAGTTATTTCTAAGAAATTCTTGTTTAATTTATGCAAATAACAATTTTCTTGGTATTTTATTTTTTCTCGTTAATATTGAGAAATGTCAAAGTGACATTTGGTCTTAATCACGAATTAATTTAATCGATGATTAAAGTTATTTAATCGGGACTATAGTCTTTTCACACCTTAAAAAACACTATGTCTCATGGACTATTGTCGTCTTTTTCTATTAACAGAATATTCGTATATATACATCTATTTTTGACACAAGCGCAGTTGCCAAGACATTACATTAGTAATTTTTATTTTAAAAAGTTATTTGTTTAGTTTTATGATCTATCTATCATTTGTGTGTACTTATAATTTTATTTTCTTTGATAATATTTATTAGTATAAAAAATAGCTCTTTTAAGAGCTGTTTAATACTCTAGGTTTTACAAACGTGTAAGTAATATTTCTGAAGTGAAGAATTATATTGTAATGGTTCACGTGTTTTAGAATATGGATCTTTCTATTAGGAAGAGGCGCCAAGGCGAAGTGTACCGCAGCAGAGAAAAGCAGATAATTTTGAACGCGTTATGCTATTTTAGCAAAACTTTGAATGTTTCTGTTGCCATCAAAGAGACAAGTAAGGCATTGGGTTGTGAGAGAATAGTGTATTCATTGCGTAAGCAACAAGGACCACTAAAAACACCAGTGGAGAAAAAGCCGAAAAGGAAAGGAATTCAAAAGAATGCTCGTACACAAGTATATGATGAGCAGGTTCAGGCCGTTATTCGTCACAAGGTACATAGCTTTTTCTTAAATAATACTCCTCCTACGCTAAACAGTCTGTTGATATCTGTCAATACGGATGAAGATATTCCAAATTCAAGCGAACAACTCTGTATAAGTTATTGCTAGATATTGGCTTTGTATTTGAGAAAGTTGGAAGAAAAAGTATTATAAACGAGCGAGATGACATTATAAGATGGACGCATAGTTACTTGAAAGATATAAAAAGATATATGCAAGAAGGAAGAAACATTGTGTACACGGATGAATCATGGATCAATACAGGACTCTTTGCAAATAAAGTATGGGCTGTAAATTCAAAGCAGCAGGTATTGGTAGAGGGTGTGTCGACAGGAATTACAGCACCCCGTGGTGGTGGTCAAAGGTTGCATTAATTCACGTAGGCAATGAAAATGGTTTTGTGGCTGCAGCAAAATTTACATTCCTTTGTAAAAGAAACACGGTAGATGCACTGGCCGGCCTAAAGCCTCATTTCCATTCTTACTTCATTAAAAAGCTCATAATAACACACCATCTGCTGCAAAAATAAAATGTAATATACAAATACGGTTTACTTTGTTTTGAATTCTGAAATTTTGAAATTTGAATGTTCATTTTGTCATTACTCATTACGTCAACTGCCAACTGCAGAATTAAATATTTCAATGCAAGTACTCTCCATATGAGCCGTTCTGTTTGCTAGGGTGCGAACAGACTAGTGTTGTCACAAAATTAGGACACCACTTAAGTTTAATTTAAGTTGGTAAGATGCTAATCCGCGATTAATCACGGATTACATATTAAAATGAATTACATATTTAAATATGTAATTCATTTTCTGTAAACCGGGAGCTAATGAAGAAACGTGTGATGCAAGTAATGGGTTTTATTTTTTTGTGTGAAAATTCAAGTCCATAAAGTAAGGCATACGTTTCCTTTTCTGATCACCCAGAAAATTTCACCACGAACTGGTATTAAAATATAAGTGTTTACGATTTGCGGAGTACATACATACCTGCCATTTGTCTTCTATTCTCTTTGAAGTATCAGACCGACTGGAATTAATAGCAACAGAATTTTTTAGTTCTTGCGCAACTGGAGAATGTGCCTTCAGTACCGGTATAGGCAGTGGATCGTCTAGCCGACTAGAACTACTTCTCCGCTGTATCTTCGGACTTCGCCTTATCATGCTAAGATCTTGCTGTGTGGCGCTGTGTCGACGCTGCACCCTACTTAAACTATCATTGATGCTCAGCGTTTCGAATCTATTTAACGTGTCTTGCTTTAGAGAATCTATCCTACTCAGCGAGTCGAAACGATTAAACCTACTATAATCGTGACGGGGAGTATCATGCGTATCGTGTAAGTTCAATAAGTCCATACGATTTAGAACGTCCCTGCGCGAATACGAAGGATTATAACGATTAGTACTGTACCTGGGCGAAGTGTCCGTATAGGATGAGGAAGAAGACGGAACAGTGTAAGAAAAGGTATTACGACGAGATACAGGCGGTGAATAGTGGGATAGTTTCGAGGCCACGTTGGTGTTTCGAAGACTTAAGGTGCTGTTCTCTGACTCTAGCCGCTTTCTGTAGGTCGATCGGAGCTGCAGATCTTGCTTTCTACGCAGGAACTCCTCATTACTTCTTCTTGCCTAAAAAAAAATTGAGATCACTATACTTGAATGTAAAAATGGTAAACTCATGAACTTTCAAGGATACACAACAAAATGATACATACAGATGCAGATATGAATCGTATAAGTACCAGTTATTGTGTGTTCGAATAGCATTAGTGGAAATTAAAGGGTTAGATTTTTAGGAATTTATGCATTTGGTTTTAAATAACCTCACAAACATGTAACTGAATAGGAATACAGAACTGTGTTTTTAATAAATAACCGATAATACTAAAATGAAGTTAACATTCAAAATAATATAACTAGTTTTAGTAAAACCCTTAGGACTGGAAGTTGCGGTTCCAGCTTCTTTGTCCGCTTGTGGGGACTGTCTGCTCGGGAGGAAAACAAAATAGGCAAAATAATTCTTAAACTTTTAATAAAACAATTCAAAACTGCGTTTACATAAAATAATATAGATAAATAATAATAAAAGAATTCAGATATTTTGTGCGTTTTAATTTTGAAAATGTAGATCTATGTTTTTCAAGTATTCAGACGCCAAAAAATCTTCTTTGAGAAACTTCTTTAGATTTTTGATCGCTTTTAATACATCAGCGTAGATGTTTATAGGGCCATTAGTATCTTTTTCCTCGTCGTCACTAACTTGCATGGATATCTCTTAAATCTCATTTTTGCTGCTTACTCTATCACTAAACAGTTTTTCTGTAAGCACCTTTTTATTCAAATTAATGAAGTCGTGTTGGTTTTCAATTTGGATGTTACCAAAGTTTCTGCAAAACTCGGCCAAAGTTATCAACGGCAAATACCCAAAAACAGTTTTACAGTTAATAACTGATATATACAGGATACCTCAAAAGCGGATGTTTCAATATCTCCGTTTCATCCAAATTGCAGATGGTGCATATGTGTTTATTGTAATATGATTTGATATTATTTTTATATGCAACTCTCAATTGACTAATTAGCCGTAACTCTTCATGGAGGTGCAAAAATATAGAAATTCCTCGCCATATGATGACAGCTTATTTCTTTGTATAAAGGTGCACATGCAGAGTTTACGACTTGCCAATACCTTTACTAACTTCATTATTGATCACCTTCTGCTGCATGTTTATCCATATGGAAACTAAACTCACCACAATTCAATTCCATTCCACATTCAGACTATTCCAACTAATCGAAACAATCCTCTAAGTTAGTCGATAAAAGGATTTCAGATTGCTCCGCAATTTGCCAAGTGTTATTAACGTTCGAAATACTTTCTTACACCAGTTAATTATTCGTTCTAAAACTCCAATTCTCAAGTGCAGGTGATTATTAATCTCATAAAATGAAATTTAGTTATAGGTAATTGTCATTGTTTACATCTGAAGAAAATTTGTGCGCTGGAGTTTTACTTTTCTTGTGGCACAGATTGTAAGGCTGTGAATCTGAGGTGCAACACTAAGTTGTATCTTTCTTGTTGATATTACAACAAAAATACTTTTACTGTTACATACACTCTAATGTTTGCAGCTTGCTACAACAAACCCCAGCAGATCGTGAACGCCTTGGAACTAGAACGGATCGCGGACCTCGCCACGTCTTCGTCTCGAGACCTGAACAGTAAACACCGTTCATGGAACTCCAGAGTCGACGACACCAACGGCCGACTCCTAAGAGCTTGAGTTCGAAATTGCCTCGCCGAGCGAACCCACCCACTACTCCACATAGGGTCATTTCGATCCGGACGTGCTGGACATCACGATCCTCAAGAACTGGACGTTCCCTCTGCGGTGTCGCACGGTGCAGGAACTATGCTCAGATCACTACCTAGTGAAAGGAAACGATAACAGCAAAGGAGTGAGCGACCTAGAGGAGGAAATCTGCAACACAGACAGAAAGTCTATCCCGTAGATTAAGAACGAACAAACAAGCTGCCTGACGGACTCGGAGAAGGCGGTAGCATTCGCGACTACCCTTCTGGGCCACTTCACGCCAACGGCACGCAACGATTCAGAGCAGGAGAGAAGGTTCCGGGCCACCCTGGGGGATTAGACGATATGGAGGCAGGACCTCCGATCGTCATTTCACACAGAGAGGTCCTGCAAGTAATCAGGCGAATCCCGGACAGAAAGGTCTCCTGCGAAGATGGTATAACAGGAGGAGCATTGAAGAATCTACCGCTCAAGTTGCTGGTTAACCTGACGTAGATCTTCAACGCAGTGCTCCGACTGACATACTACCCGAACCGGTGGAAGTCTGCCACGATTATCCCAGCCTTGAAACCGAAGAAGGATCCTCATTGTCCAGACAGCTATCGGCGGATATCGTTACTTGGGACCATCAGCAAGATTCTTGAATCTCTGCTTTTGCGTTCGCCTGGAAACAACACGGTCCGCTTCCCAAGATCAAAGTCAGAGCGACGGAGATCGATTGGAACAGCAAGTCGAGTATCTCGGAATGATCCGTAACGAAAGACTGCATTTCGCGGAGCATTTCAGGAGAACTCGAAACAGGGCACTAGATGCAGCCAGACAGTTATATCTCATCTTCTCAAATTCCCACCTCAACCCTAAAACGGGCGTCATGCGGCTCGACAAAAACTTCTTCGAGAAGACGCTAACTAGCGAGAATCCCGCAATGAAGAACGTCCCCATCCGAAGGACCCCTTCAGGAGCGAGGCACAAGACCACCTGCGGTCACCTGAGTAGGCTGGTATAAGTATCACCATAGCATATACTAGTACCATACTAACGCATATTTTTCTGTTTTAGGAACCGAGGAGGGAGTCCAGGAAGAAGACACCGAGGCCCAAACACTCAGGACCGAAGACCCCAGGAAGATCATCAACTTGATGGAACTGGTAGAAGAAGGACAAGGCTCCAGACAACCAAGAACATACACTCTACTTTACGTATTTCTTACAAAAATGTATCAGTACAACTGTTGATGCAGAACTCATTTTTGTTTTCGAACTTAGAGCTAAAAAAACCTCGCAGGTGCGCGGTATAAACAGAAAATTTTATGCTGAAGGCATTATTAGTTACTTAGAAGAAATTCCAGCATTAGTAATACGCTTTACGAATTATTTGGAATTCTTGAATTGATAGAATCATAAAAAGCATTAACAATCATAAATTACATATCCTCTTTTCCCAGTAATCTGGGCCTAATCCTGTCCCGTCCGGTTTCATTTCAGGTAAGTCAGCCGAGTGTTAGTAATATAATACAGCAGGTCACTGCTGTTATGATGTACTATGTACTGGGTAAGTGGACTATTTCGTCAAGAGGAGTAAAAAATAAGTAGAATAAAGCCGAGGTTTATATTAGTATGAATAATACTAAACAACTTTAAGACGAATTAATTCAATATTTCTTTTTTGTTTACATTTTTTGTGGAGTTTCGAATAGTATTTAAAACTTAAGTTACCAGCTTAAATGTTGCGACATGTCGCTGCATAAATTTGATTTATAAAGAATAACATACTAACAACTTGTTGAAAATGTCAAACCTCCTAGCAAAAGAGGGGACATTAATTTCTGCATAACTGATGCGCTAGGCACGGCCTAACTTTTCTTTTGCAAAAAAAAATGAGGAAATTAAATTATTTACGTTTATAGCTACGAATAGACCGCGACATTCTCGCTTGCCTTCCAATGGTATTTAACCGCGAGAAGTTGGGGGCATACAGGGCTGCTTCGTTACATGTCGGCACTTCCCGGCCTTCTATGCCGTGTGCTATGTGTAGTACATATCGCAGTACGAAGTTGATAAGTGTAGCAATTGAACGGAAAGCATTAAAAATATTGAAAATGCGTAGAAATGCATCAACTTGTCTGTTTGCTAACAGGGTAAACGTATTTATGACAATTTCCAGATTTAATATATAATGGTAAAGGAATCAGGTGTTTAGTTTGCGATAAAAAAGTTTGTTATGTTGGTAACCATATATATGTAGGAACCAAGTAAATAACGTAGCACACAAATTAAAAAAAAAAAAACGGAAGGAGACTGTATAAAGAATTTCTATGTGATTTAACGATGATGTTAAGTGCGTGCGATACCGATATACCGTTTGCAAAAATCGGACAATGTTTCGTCAGTTTTGGAAGAAATACAATCCAACGTGGGAACTACCAAGTCCACAGACGCATATTTGCCGTCAGTGCGCGAGAAGATTGAGAATTACGCGAAAACCGCAGTAAAAAATGAACGGTTGCGGCTAACTATAGATGAAACTGCAGACATTAAAAAAATTCCGTACTATCGATTGTAGCACGGACAATGACCTTGAAAGAACCGACACATCCTTATTTGCTAGCCTGTAAAGGACAACAAGGATGTACTGCCGAAGCTGTTCATAATGTATTAGTTAGAACATTAGACAACTTTGAAATTTCACCAAAGCAAGTGTTAATCATGGTTACCGATGCTGCCGCGATTATGCTTCGCACAGGTCAATTATTCAAAGCTGTTCAACCGAATTTGCTGCACATAACATGTTTGCTTCATGTTTTACACCTTGTAGCGGGTACTATACGAGAATGTTATCCTGATGTGGATCAACTAATGCACAGACGAAAGCGGTTTTGCTATTTCGTTCAGTGTCCTGACATATCGGAACCGCCGCAGCCAATTCTTACACGATGGGGTACATGGTTAGAAACAGCATTCTATTATTTTAAACGACTTCAAAAGATCAAATTAGTGATTTTACAACTGGACGCGAATGAAGCAGCTGCAATAAAGCTAAGTCAAATGCAACTCCTAAATCCTCAAGTTGCAACAGATTAAAAAACTATTAATGACAATTACGTTCCAATAGCCGACGCAATAAAAAAATTGCAAAACACGTACGTCCTTACGTGATTCGTGTGAAATTGTTGACTACGTACAAATAGTGCTACATATTTTAGATGACGAAAAAAGTGTTTCAGTCAGAGAAAAATTTAATACCAAAGATGTCGATTTTTCTTTTTTTAACAACAGTGTTGCAGAAGATCCGTTATACAAATTCAAAGACCACTTTAAGTACGCGAATATTACATCGCTAGATGTAGAATGATCTATTTTGCGTAAACAGATTTATATGCCACAACGGACGCGTTTCAAAGAGACCACTGTAGAAATGTACGCTATGATACAGGTATTAAAGGCCTCACTTCCGGATTTTTTTCGCCATCTAAGCATATTTGGTAAGTTGTTTACTATATTATGTTTGTGTTTTCATAAATTCTCTTATTGTTTTTTGTTCTAAATAACGCGCACGTTTATTTCGGCTAACCCTGCGCAGTGACACTACTGCTAGGCAATCGACTTGTTGCTCTCTAGTTATGAATGGCAAGATAACAACTGCTTTTTGTTTGAATATCTGCGTCATATTTCTAATACACCGAAACGTAAGACATACTTCGAAAATAAATACTTATGATAAGACAGAAGAGAACATGTTGTTGTGGTACACTTACTTTCTCCTCTCTTAGTACCTTCATTTGTTCTTCTCTAAGTTGTTCTTCTTGCATCCTTAAAAGTTGTTGTTCCAGTCTTCGATTTTCTCTTTCTTGCTCCCTCCTTTCCTGTTCTTGCCTTAGTTCAGTTAATCTTCGCTTTTCTTCAATTTGGCTTCTTAATTCCTGTTGGTAAGTCTCGCGCTTAAGGCGTTCCTACTCAGAAAAAATTATAATATCAATTATGCAACGTATGACTAGACAAACCTTTTGTATTTCATCATATTTATCATGGTAGCTAAATCCATCTAGGCAGCTGGGCATGTAACCTTGATTGTAGTCTGACAAGAAATGATCTGTAATTGTTATAGCCCTTGGAAGTTAATTTTATTTTCACTTGACAATACAATCAGACCTTTTGCAGTATCCGTTCTCCTATTCGATAAGATACTTCGAGGTTTATCCATATCCAACAAGCTGTTCTGAACACTGGTCAGTCTCTGGTCAATTCGTTGTACATTGGAAGTATTATTACTATGGGTGTTATAATTTTCCTTATTTGAATTGGCACTTTCGGGGCTGGAATCTGCAGAAAGGCAATTGTGTTCTTGGTTATCGTACTGAACCTAAAAAAATCTGTCCTTATTCACACTAATAGCCTAAATTTTTCGACACAAAAATTACCAATTTATTATTGATATTCTGAATCTCGGTCTGAACAGATTTACTATATGCAGTTGATACAGGTTTGCTTTCTAGTATTTTTGTGACAGTACTTTTAATTCGCTCATTTTTCTGAAACAAAAGAAGCGTTCATTACTTCATTAAGTAAATTCAGAAATGTATGAGGCGTTGATTAACAGAAATATTCAAGCGTGGGCGTCATTTGTAATTGACAATAATATATAGTGGCTTGTATGAGTATTTTTTACAATCATTTAAACAACCTTTACGTTAATTGTCAGGCAAAAAGACGATGTCTCAATTAAATTTTGAATTTAAAAAAGTTAAAATACAGCGCTTATATAATCTCTTTTCCTGGACTCCTACCTGATTAATATGTTCTTTATAATCTTCTTTTCTCTGTTTTAATAACAGTTGCCTTCTTTGATCATATTCCCCCAATCCTAAATATGGAGCAGTTGATACACGAAGGTATGGATTATTTGGGCTATACTCCCCGTAACGTAGCATTGTACACTCACTACCATCCTGTTCAAAATATAGTAATCAGAAAATGGGTTTTTGATCTACGACGCGATACAAAGATAGTTTATAGTAGACAAACTTTAGGTCATATTTACGCTAATATTCAGAAAGGTGTGACGAATATAATTAGTAAAGGTGATAATTCATTCATCTAGGGTCAACAATGGCAATAGTTTTTTTTTAACATTAATGCAAATATTTTTGTCCATAAGTGACACATTTTCTATTATTGCTAATGTGTATAATTGTATCGTAAATAAAAAAATGTAATATCTCAAAAATAACTGTCATCATGCTCTACCATCATTCCAAACTTCGGTAATCTTACAGTTTACAGCTCTCAAATCATGCCATTCATCTGTGCATGCGCAAAACTAAACGATGTTGCCAGATTATAATATCGGTATTAAAAGAAATATATTAAATATTTCCTTCTATTAATTTCCCTATTAAAAACACAAATTTACAACACAACACCTGTACGGTTGGTAAAATATGGCTTTTGATGACTTTTTGCAAAATGATAATTGGCCCTTTCTCACTTTATATTATTGGATCAACATTTCCTGCTATTTTTAAATTCCGCTTAACAATTCTCGAAAGACAACTAAAATAACTAACAATTGAGCAACAGTACATTGGTTTTGATGTTATATGAACAATGATCGAATGAAAAAGGAGCTGTAAAGTGCAGGATTACCTAAACCTCCTTTTACTCTAAACGTACTTCTGTCATTGGATACAATTACCATACATTATCTATAAATTTAAATCATCAATAGCATGAATGAAACATCTTACTCTAGTGTGATAAGCAAAAGAGGTAACTACTTTATAGAATGTACAATAGTGCTTCTCTTATATAAAATATAACACTACAACAAATAGTCATGCTTACCGATCTAAAAGTTAAGGGATTTTCAGAGTTAACAAGTTTATCAATAAATGATTGCTTCTTCGTTTCTAATGAGCCTTCATTGCAACTGAAATTAAGCCTTTCCACTATGGAAACATTCTAAAAAATTGGAAAAACAATACAATATATGAGCTACATTCTACTATAAAGTGCTAGATTTATATTCTAAGAAAACTTGCAGAATTAAAAATAATTCAGATGATGTTTCTGAAGTTATACCTGATTTAAGTTGCTGAAGGATGTTGAAGACTGTTCTAATTTTAAGTTATCTTCTTTTTCCAAACTATAATTATCAGATGGTTGTATATCATTGTCAATATTATTTTGCTGCTCTGTACCTTCTTCACATTCTCCATGCTACAATAGAGCCATAAATATTAAAGATTTACAAAGGTATGTATTAAAAATTACAAAAAGTAAGAGAAAACATCTTGCTTATTTCAAAAAACTATTGTATAGTATAAAGTTAAAACTCTCAATGAAAAAGAAGCATTTTATCCATCAAAGTATAGTGACAGAATAAAATACTATTTGATAACTTGTGTAGATTTGAAAATAATCAATAACCAACAAGGTCAAATGACCCTTCTGTTTTTAAGGTTTTATAATCAACTAACAGCTAACAAAAAGGTTTTACTTAGAAACTTACTTGTGAGAAGTATTTAAGAGGATAAAACAAGTAAATATATTTCTTTGGCGCAATTTATTTTAGGTTAAATAAAATTTATTGCATCAAACAAATGCCAGTTAGCACATGCCTAATTTAAGTTTGTAAAACGAAATTGCCAATAAATTACCTTTCTTGCTTCATTTGGAAGTCCTAACCTTTCTTTATCTTTTCGGATTAAATCTCTTTGTAATTCTTTAAATTTTTCTAGATCCATTAATATTCGCAAATATTTGTTATGTTAAAGTATCATAAATTACTACGAAAGATACTGTTAGAAAATTTGAAATTTCAAATTGACAATAAATGTCACAATGGTAAATCACAGTTACAAAACTATGTGAACGGTATTCATATCATTTTTGTTATAATTTACTTTTTAATTTATATTATTAGACTACAATCTACTCGTAGACTATAGTTTAGTGTTGATCATGGTACTGATGGCTTAGATGTGATGAAATGAAGAAAACATAAAATAAAACGAGGCGGGTGGTTGCTGACATTGACTCTGGATCCAAACTAGGTTCCAATATGTCAAATTCTCAACTGGAAATGTGATGTGATGATTATGTGTGAGTAGAGTATTAATTTCTTCAAGCGAGAAGGACCTTCAATGGGGAGTTTAATGTAATTTAAACAACAGAAAGTTGTTTAAAAATCGATAACCACGTAGTATATTTACCTATTACATTTTTTAATCTACATAACAGAGTCTAGTATCTTCATATTGCAGAAGTCACTTCATCATAATTTTAAATAAACATTTTCTTAATTAATAATGATAGCAAGGACTGTGGCGTAGTATGGTAAACAACACATAAGTATCGGCACCCTCCGCCGATACTTATGTGTTATTTTCTTAATTTCAGGTAAAAATGTTGTATTTGCTGCCATTTGCCGCAAGAAACTCCTGCATGAACTATTTAAACTAATTTACATGGAAATATTTATCGTTTACCTCTTGTTTCCCCAAATATTATTTACCTGATGTCAACATATTTTAAGCAAATTAGTACCTTGCGCCTTTATACAAATAAATACTTATAAAGGAAATGTCAATTTCAAATTTCGATCGGTCCGTGTTTGAACTAAAAATATCTCTCTCTGTCGATCCTAGTGGTTTCAAAAGTCATATTACATTTACATATGTTTTAAAGTCAAATTAAAGATAGTGTACAGTATATAAATGTAAACACATAAAACGTGGCTGCTTCGCTTTCTGCGTTGCGGGTGATATCACGTATTGGATACGGTCCCGATATACAGACACATTAGCCCACTCTAACTATAATAGAGAGTAAGGCCATAGGGGTATCAGTTCCACTGCGATTCGAAGAGGGCATATTTGTCACACGTATGCGGTAGTAAAAGTTTTTCTATACCACGTAATTATCAATACTAAATGGTGATTGTGAAAATCACGCCCGCGTTTTTCCGCCCTCAGTTGCCGGTTCGTCGTCCGTAGTTAATGATTAGTAGAGATGGCCAAGGCAGTTGAAATTATTACTTTCTGCAGCGACTAGACAGAATCGTGTCTATTCGTCTCATAAGAAAGGGTTCGTGTTGCCTACTGATTTCCCCGATAGTCGACAAAACACGAGTCTGTCTAGTCGCTGCAAAAAAGTAATAATTTCACCTGCCTTTGTTATCTCTAATGATTAGAGATAGTGGAAACATATTTTGTCCGGCGCACTTCCTAGCTTGTGTAGTAGAGCGGCACCAAGTTATTGCTGCTATTTTGCGTAAGGTACGAGATGCGAACGGACCGGGCCCGCCAGTTTTGAGCGCACCTATACTCCATAGCCTTATTCACGTAGCCACATCACGTGGAAATACGATGATCTTAGGCGTATAACACGATGTCGGTATACTCAGCGAGTGTGTGACGAAATATGTTTTCACTAACACTATAATAATAGCTAATCGACACCTATACGTAGTCTATCAACGTCCTCGGTTAAAAAGGCGGTCGTTAGTGGGCACGAGAGATAGAAGAGGGCGCCAAAACAAGTTTTCCAGAACTTTTTCTCTCTCAGATCTACGTAAGCGATCGATTAGTATCGAAAGAACGTTGGGCGAGCGAATACCTGTGCCTAATTCCGATCGCTTAGCGCAAGCGCAAGTACCGCCGGATATGTGGACCCTGCTGAAACACAAGGATAACCGTATGAATATGAGCCCAGGTGGCTGAGTGCGTTGAACGTTGGATGGGTCTAATGTTAAACATTCGGTGTTCGAATCTTTTTTGCTTTTCTTTCCAGTTATTCCGTTTTTGTTTTTATTGTTTACAAATTTAAAAAAAAGAAAAGATTTATGAATCGATATAATTAATATACAAACACCTGACATTACCCCCCTATTTGCATTAGTGCTGAGCATGATGATTGCATTTTGCAGTCGATAAAAGCCAAGGAATGCGAAGTTGAATTCGCATTCGAATCTTTCACTTACCGAATTCTCGATTGCACCGTCTTCATATTTGCGTACACTGCGAGCAGCTTCGAGCGTGTACAATAAGTTGCCTACCGTATTCAAGGTATGAAATTGTAGATCGGCTAACCAGTATAAGGTTTCGTATGAATGGCAGCGTCTCTTTAAACTCATAAATTTGTGATCACAACGATCCCCTTTTACCACAAAGAGATTTACTAGAAATATTCGGACGCACGGAGAGTGACGCATTCATTGATTTTTGCAGTCGATACCAGTCATTATGCCCAGCGCTAATATACATACGTTTGCGTTCGTTCATGTAATAAAAGAATTCATTTCGTTCATTTGCAGATCATGATACAATTTGCACTGAACGTAACCGAAAGTTTTGATAATGGGAATAATGTTAAATATTAATTAAATGTTATTCCGACATAATATACGTAGTAAATGTTTAAGAGATACTCAAGTGCAGTGTTGCTAACAGAAAAAATAAATTTATAACAGCATTTTTAAACGTACCAGATTCGACTATTTGAGGACTATTCGGTGCTATCGTAGCGTCCGATTAAAAAAAAAAAAATGTACTGAATTGGGGTAACTACATCTCGTATCCTTTTGTGTATATAATTACATAACTATTCCTTACCAAACCTTTAGGGTTTGCGTTTTCACCTAGTTTTTAATATAATTTTTGACAGTGACAGTTTTTTTTTCGATTGTCAAACAGCATTTTATTTGTTTTATCCTGAAATACATAGTTTACAATAAAATTCTAGATTAGAACCGCAAATAGTCTAAATTCTAGTTGGGGCTGCACACTCGTAACTAGACTTACAGACAGGATTGTACTTCACGGATGTACTTTATTATGAAGTTATGTCACACATGTCAATATGGAATTCCCTACTCCAATACATCGAAAATAAAAACAAACTATGAACATTCATTATACCTAAATATTCATTTCAATAGACCAGCACTAATTTCATAGTTTCATTACAAAATGCAGAGGGCTACTTTTAGAACTTGTCTATCCATATCAGTATATAAATTATTTCATCTATGAATACATCACTACACTTAACATTGCTCACTTAGTGGTTTGGACATCAAACATTAGTATCTACATCTCTAGTGCTAAGAAAGTATGGAATATTGCAAATATTTTAAAAACTACTAAATGCTTTGTCTGCGGAAATGCAGAACGCATAAAGACAACACCTGAAGATTCTAATAGACCAGAGCTAGGCGGAGAAGCGCGTACTTTGTCCTTGTATTTGAGATATATTTCAATAAAGTGATTATCATAGTACATAGTTTTATTCATAAATACCAATATTACTTAATTATCTTAAGAAAAAGTATTTTATTGCGTCAAATAGCATTCGCCTTTGAATAATATAATTAATGAGTTTCAGATATTAAGGCAGCCATTGAAAATCCATGGAAACATGCATGATGTTCTGTTTGAATTAAACGACTTGTTCATTGAAATTTATTCTTTTATTTATTATTTATTGTTCGAATCTCGAACTATTTTGGTAAATTACGTTTTATACTTTTAGATGTTTTCCTTACTGGCACACCTGTAAAACGGGTTGCATGCACCATTGCTTTTGCTATAGGGAGGACAGCGCAGTCGCATTAGAGAACACACTCAAAAACATTCTCTCATCGAGCAAGGGTCGTGTATGCACTGCAGCTAGTGCACCTGCATTTCATTTTTCATTATTAAGTTAGTTGTTAAGTTGTTAGCGTTTTATTGAAGTATACACTGAGAAGTATTTTAGAAGAGAAGTAGTTTATGTCCATTACTGAGGAACCAGTGCGCCAATTCCTGCAAATATCATACAGTCACGCGTATTTATGACACTGCGTATAACGGAAGGCTGTTTCATTAGGGTAGTGAGGTATCCACGTCCTATACTAACAGTCTACGACAGCATTTAGCTTTTGTTTAGCACCATGTTAATCTGTGATCAACACTATTATTCAATTAAAGAAATGTGTAAATACCAGTAACACAGGCATTTCTTAAAAAATGGCAAATATTTTGTAGTGGTAGTGCATATTATGAGAGACAACATTTTTGTTCGTCCTCGGCACTACGCTTAAGAAATAATGTACCCTAAACAAAAGTGATGTAGAAGACACATATTGTACAGGCTGTTCTATTAAAAACATGTGGTCGCCTAACTGTACAGAATGTTTCAAAATAATTCAGCACTATTACTAACCTTGTTATTATTGGAGCTATGCAGTTGGTTAATTTAGCAAAGTTGCGTAATTTTTATTACGATGACCAATATAAAAATAATTAAACATCGCTATTTCGAAAGATTAACCAAAACACATTTTTTAAATGGTACACCCCGCACATTTGTATTTTTAATGATTATACACTATTATATCAAAATCCTTATGGTTAGAAGTTTTGTAATATAATCAAGGTAGTTATGACTGTTTAATAAACCAGTTATTTAACACTCCAAAATTGCATGAAATGCTCAAAAATGCCCAATTTTCGTGAATGCACATTTTCTTTTATGAACGCCCTTTGTAGCATTCGAAATACTTCTACTGCCAATGCGCTAGTACTATTTCTTGTACATATTATAAAAGTTTACGACATATCACACTTTTCTGCGTAAGCAAAAGCATTTTAACGCTGGAATGAACACTTCTTAAAGCCGATAAATACGTACAACTAAACACAATAAATGATACAAACTTCTTAAACATATGAAGTGTGTTGTAGAAGTAGGTCCACAGCTTATCAGCCCAGAACCTACTTCTACATTGGACACCAGCCGTGAATGTTTGCATACTTTGATATTAGATAGAAGTGTGCGTTCAGGAATATACGACTACTTTGATCATGTTACAGAATTATTAATATCTATTTTATCCTTTAGATTTTGATATAAGATTATATAATAATTTTTTACGAGAATTTATTTTTTATTTAAAATACAAATATATGGGGTGTTCCATTTAAAGAAGTATTTTGGTCTTATTTCGAAATAGCGATGTTCAATTAGTGTTTTACGTTGGTCATCGTAATCGTAATAAATTAAGCTTCTTTGCTAATCTAACCAACTTCATAGCTCCAATAATAACAAAGTTACCAATAGTGCCGAGTTAATTTGAAACATCCTGTATAGATAATTGTCTTGTGAAGTTTAGAAATGAAAACAAACAATTTTCAGTACGTAAAATGGCCGGAGTGGAGCCGCTGCAGCAGACAGCCGTCATAAAGGTGGACACCTGATTTGTGATAACGATTAGTTCAATACAATACTGGAAACTTTTTGCAACGCTCGACACCAGGCGATGCGTGCGCAATAGAGATCCCAAATTATCCCACTGTAAAGCAGGAAAATATACATATATGTTTCTGTACAGCTTTTTCCCTCTCTACAAACTCGTTTCATATGCTTCATAGATGGGATAATACGAAGATTATTACTATTCACGTACGTTACGTTGGTTGATTGAAGTGTGATAATAATAAGTGATATTTCGTTGGCTGGTTTCACGCAGTTTTTGAACCTGCCAATTTTGCTTATTCTTAGTCTTGATTAGCGCAGTGCAAAACAATTTGTTAGGTATATAAAATAACACATAAAGCTGAATTACAAATATCTTTAATTCATCATAAAAATAATCATAAGTTACTCATACACACAGACAGACTGAATGCAATAATTGCAATTAGTTTTTTTTTAACAAATAATGATCTAAGTTAATCTTTTGGCAATATGTACAATGGACTTCTAACTAATTTACACAGAAAAATAAGAGAAAATAACAATAACAATTTACAAAATAATTTTCACTGGAATGGAACTTGTCAATTTTGGCCAAGATAATATATATATAATACATATATGTATATACATTTTCATTTATCTATAACTTAAATTTACATTCAATTAAAACAGAAACAATTGTATACAGGAAAAATAAAACGTTTCAATATTAAAAATATGTTACCACATGTTTTAGTTTATACATAAATTGGAAAGAATACCATTACAAATTAATTAGAACACAAACATAACAGAAAGAAAAAAATGGTAAAATGTTTGAATCACAGATTAAAAAACTAATTGATACTTCTTCCTCTTCACATTTTATTGTATTTCACTGTTGTCATAACATCATTTAACACCATATTATTAGATTTTTTTTTAAGTAAGCAGATAATAATTTTGATACATTTCAATCTACAAAAGAAATTCAGTCGCTGTTTTGATGGCAGTCAACAGTATGATAGTCTATTGGAAATTCACGAAATAATGGTATAATTGTAATTGAATATATTATTTAAAACTCCTGTGAATCGTGTGCGCTAATCACCTGACAATATCAAATTATTCTATTCAATGAGATAGAATAAATATTTCCAGGTGGATTCAGAAGTATCTGATATTGTTTTTACAATATGGATAATAGCAAATCAACTGAAAGTACTATCATAATGTGTACTGCAACGTGCGGCAAAATAAGTAGTCTCAAGGTTTCGTTAAACAGCTTTCGGAGGTAGCTTATGGAATGGAAAGTTGACGAATGAGTCAACTTGGTCACTGTTTAATGCTATTTGTACTTAGACATACTGTATTATATAACAGGAAGCATTTACCTTGTTAATATTCAACAAGAACAATATTCCGTTAAGATTTTTTGAAAATGCTGTCAGAAGAATATGTAAAACCGACGTACATCGATAGGCAAATTTGGTCACGGAATGGCATTCTTGTCAGAATGATGCTTTCAGAGACATTTGCAAATTCTCTGTTATATTTACATAAATACTATACAATAACAATCTTTGGTAAAAAAAAAACATACTAACACTGATAGTACGGTATAACTCAGAATATTTTTTAAACCAATAGCATATCTAAAGAAATAAGGACCAGATCAAGCGCAATTTTGTTATATTTGGTATCACTCATATATAATAAACTCCGAATCAGCATTTAAAATTGCTTTTGCTCTTTGTACGCACCTTAATAACAATGTTAATTATTAGATACTTGTTGCACATGCAAATTGTTAATCTCATTCATAAACGGTACGCTATATTTTAACTTTATCGGTAACAAAAATATTTTAAGTTATACCTTATACATAAATAAAAATTATCCAAACTAAACAAATGAAGGACGAATTTTTGACAATAATAAAAATAATTATAGAAACTATCATACACATATAGAAATCATGCTTGCTTTTTTACAATGAAGTTTTCTTTCTAAGTATTATATAAATTGGCCTATATTAAATTACTAAGGCGTGGGGCTATAGACATAAAATTATAATACTAAAAAGTTAACCATGAGATCGCACTTAAAAATTATTTTTTAATAAAACAGAAAGCGGACGAATATAATTTAAATGTGTTCATATTTTACAAAAAAAAGGAAAGAAAAATATACAGGCTATCGGCAAAATGAACACACTTATTTAGACGTCGTCGCCTGATTGTGTATATATTCTCGTGTCCGCAAAAATCAGTCTAGAAAAAGAAAACGAAATTTGAAGAAAACGAAAAACAATGATTATAATACAGTCGAATGAATTCAATATTTTAGAGAAAAATCTCATTTCATCTAATATTGTCCATGCGCTTATGCATGTCTATGCACTTAGTTTATTAACAACGGCTTAATCATCAGTTTCGCTACACTTTGTTTAGAAGACTTTGTAAGGATATGATTGTTTATGTATTATCGTTTTATAGCAGGCATTTTGGATTTTGTATATGAGCAAAAGCTTTTATTTATTTTTTCGTTATAAGCTGAATAGTTTTGTTTTTATTAATCGGTAATTTTTATTGAGATACTTGGGAAGTACCCTTTGTGTATCCCTAAGCTTTATCAGTATTTATCTGTGACGTAAGATTAAAATGGACCTATTGTGTATTACTTCCATAAATCCACAATACTAAATTCTTATTTCTTGCATTAACTTTTATTTGGTTTTCTTTACATTGTTTTCTGTCTCTTAAACACGTAGAAATGTTATTTTGCTGAATTTATTTATCAATACTTCTTGACGGTTTTGCTTCTGCAGGAGGCTTACAGAGGAATAACTCATATTTTTTCGTATATGGAGGAAAAGTCTCTATCAATTTTATTTAAACAGAAATATTATGATCTCGAATGTACTGGCTTTTGCTAGTCATATTTTTGAGTGCTCGTTATTCAGATTACATTTTAAATAACAAATAGGGACCCACCCACTACTGCCACCCAAATAATTTATGGTCTACTAGTTTCGTCAGCATTTACCATTTTGATCAATAAATTGCTACATCCAACTGGATTAAAACAGTTAATTACATTATCAGCTGCTGTGTATTTAACAGTAACGGAATAATAAAATAAGAAACAAATAATGACATAACACTGTGAATAAAATTTAGAAATTTATTTACAATGCTGATTACTGTTTTACTTATCTTTAAAAAAAATGAATGTTTCAAGGTTCTGTTTACATTTCTATTGACAATTTATAAGCTTTGCTACTACTTTATTGCATTGCATTCATGTTGGTAGAATTTTGGAAGTGATACAGTTTTATAGACTCCCCAAATTAATCTGATATAATATATATTATTTATATAATACAACAATATATTATATAATAATATATATAAACCTTGTTTTTCTTTGCCGATATTGTAAAGTATTTAGTGGTATGCCGTTTGTTTTTAATACTGATAAAAACTTAGTTACCTACTTCGTTTTTTTAACGCTGTACTATCCGTCTGGAGAATACCCTTTCTTTATACAAAATTGATTAATAATACTTTTTAAAGAAGTATCAGCCAAATCGTTCCCGTACGAGGAACATAAGCTTCTTCTTTCCTTTGTACGCCACTTTCATATTCTCTATTAACTGAGTGAATTGCGTATGGCCATCCTGTGCTAGTATAAATGTATCTCTCGCTTTCGTTAAGAAATCTATGAAATCCCCGTAATGTCTCGGCGAGATATGTGTTAACCGCGAATGGGTTGTGTTAATATATGCCGCAACGGCAGCTTCTAGCAACTGTCTCAGGGGTGGCCTGTCGTAGGATAGTGTTTTTAAGCCTGGCGTGCAACTTCTGCCTCTATGAGGATGCGTATGGTGCTTTGACGTGTCTAAGGGCGGAGGATGCGAACAAGAAACCCCTGGCGCCGTCATGCTACATCGACGTAGAATATCCGACAAGACGGTGGCGCACTGCACATTCTTTACCAGCAGTGGTATCATGTTGGTTAACTCAGATTTACCTAGTGAATGACTTAGTGCGCAGGCCCAGTGAATGTCGTTAATTGCAGGATGAGTATCCTGCGAAAGAAGAAGAAGGTCAATAGCTTTCAAACTAAGTCTTTTTTATTTTAGAATCACCTACACTTTGATCAATTGTTATACCAATATTAAAATTATATTATAGTAACGTGTTATGTAATTTTAAAATTTCGACGAAATTAATCGAACATAGATTAAATCATAGCCGATTCTATAATCGAATACAACAACATAAAGCAACAAACAACAAAGTGTTTACTATTTTAATAAAAATTATTACCATTACTCAATAGTTAATGTATCCATAGGTATATTTATTTGAAAGGAAATTCAACTGCATTTTTAAACGACATTTAATTAATCTTTAAATAGAATATCTAAAAGATAAGTAAAACGGGAGAATAGTAGATTATTATTTTATTTCACCTTGATTGACTCTATATTTTTTGCAAGGTATAAAATGAATCAAAGAGTTGTAATGCATCATTGCAACTTGTTAATTTTGCGTTCAATTGCGTACTTGTTAAGCTCATCAAATTTGCATAAATTGTAAATGTACCCTTAAAAAAACGTCAGAGTCTTTCATTATTTTATTGTTTTAGCAATTGCTTCGAGTTATTCGATAGTCGTACTATCCATAGTTATTTCATCATTCGTAACATGTATGTATGGTGTTTATTGTTCATATTGTTTGTACATAGCAAGTAGCATATTGTTATGTTTTGACGATATTAAATTTGGGAACATTTTTGAGTTTTACGGAATTCTAAATTTTTCTTCAAAAATTGAGGGTCGTGAATCTGGAAATGTTCCTAGACACTCTTTCGGCAGATGAAAAGAGACGTGTTAAAATGTAGAAATGAAAATAACTACTAACCTTAAATCTCGTGACTTTCTATTACATAAACACCAGGTTTATGTCCTTCTTCGAACACCTTTTCTTCAATAATGTAATACTGAACCCACTTGTGAATAAATTTTAAATTGAAATATTTACTCAAAACTATTATACTTGGAGGAAATGGTACAACGTACCTGGACGCCAGCCAGACATAAAGTCACAAATAAAACTGGCGTTGTTTTTAACCACTGTTAGATTACGTTGGCAATTGTTTTATTCCCTTGTCACCTATGATAATTTTCAAGCATTTAAAATATATTATTATTGAAATAGATGCCGAAACGAACGATTTTTGCTGTAGCATAATGCAGGGACGCAACTGATGTTGGGATTCTGTGTTATTTGATCACACTCTTGGCCACATGCAACACTACAACGTTAAATTATACTGAGAAATTAGATGAAACGGGCCGAAAGACTTTTTATTGACAGGAGATAACTCTTATACGACTAACGTATGCACCGGTACTTGCTGTAGAAATTTCTGCCATTAATTTAATGAGAAAGAGAATGACAGATAGAAGTAGTTAATATAAGTTTTCCCCACGATTGTCGTTGACTGGACTTATATTAATTTTCTTATTTTTACGCCCCTTTAATATTCGGCTAAGAACAAGAATCTTTCTACAGGGATCCAGCTTCCTGCCAACAGATGGACCCTCATACTCGATAGGTGGACAATGTGAAATGCCCTGATGAGAAGTGAATATAGCGCTGGTGACAGCTAACCTCGTTGATGTTATATTGTAACATTACAATATATATATATATATATATATATATATATATATATATATATATGATATTGGTTGTTGTTATGGTGACTATAAGCCTATTAGCTTAGTTGTGTATTTTTTCTATTATTTAGAAAACATAACTAACAATTTAAATAAACAAACTATATATATATATATATATATATATATATATATATATATATATATAAGTTTAAACTTTATGTAAAAATTTGTAATTGTTATTCTTAAGTCCAATTTGGTAATCGGTGTAACATCACATAATCGTTTCATTACAAAACTCAAAACTAAAATAATATATATACCATTACAAAAAATGATTTTAACAAAAATAATAACGAACTAAACACAATATTGTGCGATCTAATTAGCAATTTAGAAGCGCAATCTACCAATCTACTTAATAATCCTTAGTTTTTGAACAGTGGCAACTTAATACATTTTGCCTCAAAATTTAACAAGGATTCCAAAAATGTAATAATATATAGCATGTTCCATTAAAAGAAAGTTTGGTTAGCTACGAATTTACAAGACGCCCGAGGTTTCAATATAATTCTTTAAAACATGTCCATTATCAGATCTTATAGCAAGAAAACAACCGCTTTGAAAAATCTCAATTCACAAAGGCAAAAACTTCCGGGCCTTACACCTCGTATATAAATTACAGAAATGTATTATCAATTCCTTTAAAAGGAGTTTTTATAAAAAACGGTACTGAAATAACCAAGTCTTACAAATACGCCATATATCAAGAATTTTACTTACGATATTTGTTTTATTGTCTGGTCATATAAAAATGATGTAGACTAGCACATATTAATGAGTTCGGATGTGCCGTCTGAGTAATCCTTCCTGCCGGCTGATGATTAGATGCGCAGTAACAAAACGAGATGGTAGTAGCGGGGATGTAATTACGCAAGGCACCATCATGGCAATCGTTTTGAGGGTTATTAGTGTGCATCCTTTACGTTGTATGCTATTCATTGAAATAATCTCCTGAAAATTTTGCTTATCAAAGGGTATAATTTTTTCTGTGAATCCGTAAACCGAGCGACATTTGCTATTTCTTGCATTTCGAATGTCATTTCACATTGCGCAAAAGATTCGCCACCCGCCAAGAAGGATTAGACGAACTGTACCGATGATTTATCGATTACAAATTTAGAGAAAAGAAATATTTTCATTCATCTAGGACCCTAATAGAAAACAATCTATTACAGTAACTTGTATCATAGTTCAAATTTGAACCATAAAATAAAACGAATTTTTCACTGAGATTTTATATAATATAATAATACCGCAATTTTCAATTTGTTCTCATAAAGGTAACCGTTTACACTATATTTGATTATATAAAAGTAACATACCTGATTATAAGCAAGATGTACATTCTTCATTGCTAACATTGCCAGCTTGTACGCCCTGTGTGGGTATCCACGATGTTCCATATACCGAGCGATAGTAAAGAGTTGCGAAGAAGTCATAATATGGGAAGCTGCATCTACCACAGTCTGATAAGCTGCTTCGAATGCTAATGGTTCATTTTCGCATAAAGTTAAAGCGTTCAAGGCACAATTTGGAGGGTCCTAAAATATACAAATATATCTTTGCATAAAAACGTTTAAACAATTTCGATAATACCGCCACAGTTATAATTTAAAACCCACTTGAGAATAACTATACTTCAAAATTCGAATCTTTGAAAATACAACCCCAGAATAGCACATACTATTTAAGTGTGTTATTCAATTTCGGTAACACAATACAGCACTAAGTATCTACAGTTATAGTGCGTTCAAAACAACAGCTATAGTTTACTCCATTTATAAAAACGCATTTCCGTTGTTCAAATTGTTCAACCAAAGATTTGAGCAATTAAAAACTATACCTTGATGAACATTTATACAATTATATTCTAGAAATCTCGAATTTACCTTAGTAGCACACTGCAATGCTAAAGTTCTGGCACAGCTTGATAGATCTTCCTGTTGGGGGAATGATAGATTTAGCCTCATGATCGTATTATGAGACATTATAGTGGTAGCGACAGGGCCTGTGGCCTCCGTTGCCGTGAAAAATTGGTACCAGTTATGCATGATTGAAATTAAGGCTTCAAGGCCAACTTCCGTAGCACACGTTACCAGCCATCGAACCATTTCTCTTCTCCTCCAATTTAAAGAAGCCAATGTCATTCTCATTACCTGCAACAATAAAAATGATAAAGAATGAATTACTACATAAATAATAGTTTACAGTATATGATAAGAACTTTATCAATAAAATATATTGCGTATTGAAAACAAACTTTGCAAGAATCGAAGATTGGTATATGAAAATTGTGATCTAATTATTGAATTGGCAAACATGACCGCCACACATGAAATTATGAAAACTAGTTTTCTCAAAATAACTATAGCGCACGAAATGTTGTCCGAACTCTTGTCCTGAGGATACTGCGTAACTTGCGCGAAACTGATATATTTGCTTAAAAATCTTCGTAATGAGTTCTTGTACAAAGTAGAGATACGATTAAATACTTATTTCAGTAACATTTCTAACTTTTAACCACAGTAATAAATGTTGAGTTATCTTTTAGTAAAAAAATTCTAAATCTTTATTTTGCTTAATGCGTGATGCGGAACTAGTAATTCACTGTTTGCTTACAATGCACATGAGCAAATCTGTAACTGTTTGTAATTGACCGTGCGCCGCTGCCAGCAGATCGAATGAGCGACAGCGCTATGTAGGGCAGCGCGAAATTATCGGTAGGGGTTAAATATCTAACTTTGCATCTTTGTGTTATAACTGAAACTTTATAATAATCAATGTTAATTCACTAATTCGGGAGATAACAATGTCACATACTTGAATGAAATGTTTAAATTACCAGGAACGCTTCTTGGAATCTTCTGAAGCTTCGGTTTTCAGAATTATCTTCAGCTTACATTTCCTATGTAAATTTGAGCCCAAAGAATTGCTGATTTACAATCCTACAATCTTATTTGTAGTTAGATTATTGCTATATAAATATATACAATTACATCAAATATTTTGAATCTTCTTGATGAGTTTCTGTTACCATTCTAGTTTTGGAATACACTTGTACCTGATACAGGTGCTGGTGTATTATAGGAGAATTGAAAGTTCAAAGAATATCATAACTTCCATAGTATGTACAGCAATTGGCGCGAACTTGATATGCTGATATGAATATAGCAATGGCTTATGGCTACCTGTATTATAGTAGCGCCATAATTTAACGCGTGTACAGTTTCGTGGTACACCAATTCTTACACCGCTGTATGAATGATCGCATTTAATTACCTGGTTCGAGCTTTCTTGATTCCTTCCTTATTTTCACGTTGTCCTATGTGAACGCACTTTTATACATTTAAAGAGGGTGGGGAGTACAATATCTTCGCCTTGTTAATAGCAAATTCGATTTATTTACCCTCATTGCGCACTAGAAAAATTGTGAAATCATATAAGGTAGCAACAAAAGTAGTGTGAGTGCAAACTTAAAATTTTGTAACTAATCTAATTACGTATTTATTTTTTCATTAAGAGTATTTGTTATTTGTACAAAAGATATTGTACAAACTTCGTTCGTGAAACATTTCTTAAATTCGCATTTTTTGCGTTTAATTTAAATTTGAGATGTATGGAATTGCACAGAAATGTTACATTGTATGTTTATTAGCAGTTTCTGTTGTAATCATGACATAAAAATACAAAAACAAATTCAGAAAGTAATATTAAAATTTAACCGTGTGTATAGTTTCGCGTTGCACTAATTTCGCACTACCTTATGTGACCGCTACTTTATACTTCTAGTTCGTACCCCTAAAAGCTCGAGTATCAAAACGTGACGGGTTAATTTTGGTCTACATAGTAATACTTGCACAATCACAAAATGCATTTAATAAATTTTATAAAGCCTACACAATTGAGTAAAATTTCGATTTACACCATTTTTGTTGTTGATTGGATTCTTACAGTAATGTATAAGGCAGACATACCAAAATAGGACAGAGAAAATATTGCTTCACTTCGCAACCAAATACATTTTTGTTTCTGTTAAAATATATTCAAGCATAGCAATATTACAATATATTATTTGATTTATTGTTAGGTATACGTTACGTATAGTAGTTAGATCCCAGAAAACAAAAAAACAACTTACCTGTAAGCCAAGTTCAAACGCAACATTAAGAAGTGTAGGATGTCTAGGTCCACTTTCAGGGGTAGCAAAACGAAACGCGTCTTGGGCAAGTTTGAAAAGGTGCGAGGAACTATGTATGTGTCTTTGCGAAGATTCGAGAACGGTTCTTAAGCGCATTACTTCCCCTATATACACATAAAGAACAAATGTTATTAATACAATTAATTATTATTTGACATTTTGGCATTTACCTTTAGCGGCACTCAACATTGTTGAACTTAGGGTACACTGCTGAGTTTCGATATGACCTAGAGTAAACCATCTGGGCGATCTACTCATCATTAACGGACTAGATGAATTTCCTCCCAGCGGATCCTCGAAGTCTTCGCGTTCTTCTAAAAGAGGTAACCTCATTGCCCGTAAGCCGACTTCGTAGGCGAGATCTGGATAATAGTTTAACAGAGAGAGAAAGAGAAACCGCGCGAAAGTGTGCATTGGAACGCTTTCCGGATGGATCCCGATTCCTAAGCCGCTGGTTGGTCCTCCTTCAAGCAGAATAATAGCTTGTCTTCTTAACACAGCCACAAGGCTATTATCTAATTCAATTTCTTGCAGTTTTGCGATTAGTCTATCTTCTTGCTTGCATGATTTTTCCTACGAAGAGTAATGTTGCAACTTAGTATCAATTTTTGTAACTGTATTTAATAAAACTTGCTATACAAATTTAAATAAACGTTTTAATTTTTTTAGTATCAAAAGCTTAATTTAAAATAAAATGGTTAGATTGAGTTTTGGCGATTATATCTAATCAACTTTCATACTGGACCTCGCTTATTGCAGTCACTTTGGGACTTAAGCTAAGATCATACACAGATACTTTGATTGCGCTGCATATTAAAAGACAGCGCAGTATAAGTGATTCCTTATGTAAACACTCTTGCAACCTTAAAAGTTGTATAGGCAATTTGGTTGCTTGCAGTATTTCTTCGCTCTGTGCGCCACAAAAAGTAACCACGTGCGAACGTGGTTGCAGAACATATTTGTTTCGCTGTGATGTTGTCTGAAGACGTTTACTTTCGTGCATCAATCTGTTTGCAAGGTAAGTAGTTGGTTAATTTTTAACAGATTTTACCGATGGCTTCAAGACGTAACTGAACGCGTGAACAAATATCAAAACTTCCAGAATTAATTGAAAAAAATGCATGTCAGTGGAACGTAATAAACAAATATTTAAAATCTACAGCAACCATAAAAAAAAGTTGTAACATGCAGCATTCTCTTCGCGTAACTCCTAGCAACTGTGCTGAACACTATTGTAACATTTTATTGCTCCTGCAGTTTTACAAGGTTGCTGCATGTAGCGCGCTACTTTTGGGTTGTGTGTGAACAGGATACGCAACTTTTGTAGTCGCAACTCTAAAAGCAGCTGTGTATGAACTTAGCTTTAGAATTGTCGATAATAATAAAACACAAATGCTCCTTTGCCTCTTAACATAGAATCATACCAGTAGCGACTGATAACGTACATGGGAGGTCATGGGCAACGCTTGTAACGAAAGTATATCAGGGAGTCAAAGCTCTTTGATCTTCCATTTATGTCACCACCAACTGCCACTGCGTAACAATAATAATAATTTCATCCCAGAATCCATAAAAAATAATGTACAAAAGACAGTACATAAAAGGATATACCCGACGACAGAGTAATGTGACAATCACTCCTACAATACATTCTAACATAGCATAGCATAAGAGAATATAACCTGTATTTATCCTATTAATTATCAATTCTGTTACGCAGAAACAATATTTCAATAAGTAATACTTAACATAGTTTTTCATTTGGAATATTTTTTATATTCTGTGGCAATTTATTGTATAATCATAATATACCATAATGTATATTGTTGTAAATAACGTGTTCACTGCTTCGTGGGTGGAAGATAATTGTTTCCCTAAGCAATTTAGAGAAAAACTTCAAATAAAAATTATTACACAACGTAAACATGTTTATGCCTTTCCGTAATCAATTTTAAATTGAACTCTATAAAACCAAAACATAGTAATAATAGCCTAACCTGTGATAATAAAAATATGTGCATATCGAGGCGTTAATAAAATGATAGCAATAAGCGGGTGATTATATTAACTGCAGCCACATTAGGCGGGGTTCATGGTATTAACATGTTAATTCATCGAGTTTCAATCAGAAATCACATTCGTATTTCTACAAAGCTTGTCTGCAAGATAATCATTTATAAGGTCATTTAAAAAAACCTTTATAGCTTGTCTTATACAGTGGTGCCTCGGTTTACGAAATAAATTTGTTGCGAAAAAACATTTGGTAATCCGAAATTTGTGAAATGAAATTTTCTTAACAGAAATGAAGGAAATAGAAGTAGCCCGTTCCTATAAACAAACATTCATTTTATGCAATTTAACATGTAGAAAAAATGTTACATAGAAAAATCAATAAAAACTAACATAATTGAAATTAAAAAGAAATAATTTCATTTACATACAGTACCTTTCATAAGGATTCTTTTTGGCGTATGCAAGACGGGTTAAGTGATTCTTTTGTTTATATTACAATATTAGCGACGGGCGAAGTAACAAATTGTTTGGAAGTAATTGCAAAATTTTAGACTTTATTCTTTGACAAAGATTTTACACAATGATAAAAGGACTTACTAATAAAGATAATATTAATTATGAATTCAAGGCAGATGAAACGGTGAAATAGTGGTAGGCTAGCAACCCAAACTTTCGCATTACGTTGTGTATAACTCTCTCGTTCTAGCATATACGCAAATCGCAAGGAAATTCTGCCCAATCTGTAAAAGATGTAATCAGCATTTTAACCCGAAGATGCTATCGTAAACCGATGCACCACTTTGCTATAATTTATAACATTATTTAACAGATAATTTAAGTAATATTTGTTATGGAGAGATTTTATTTTCTTCTTTACATATAAGCAAACCTTAATCGATTAACGTCATCAGAAAAACTCATAGCGTATATCTTTTTAAGAATATTAGGACCTGTCAAAATGGTGGCTATTGATTTTGTCTCTTACTTGCGCATATAAACCTACTGGCATGATCCTTTGCTGGCCTAACCCAATCAGCGCAACTTCAAATGCCAAAGTCAAATAAGTTTCGGATCTATCTCTCGTTCCAACAACTGGGACATGGTGATATAAAGGTCGTATGTTTCCATGTTGATCTTCCATATTTACTAAGTCTGGAAACAATCAAATACGTATGTAAACGCTCTATACACCCTCCTTCAAATACCATAGGTAATGTTAAATAGATATGTTGCTATAAGTTCTGTACCGAATGACAAACAGAACAATGAACCGAATATTAAACAGAATGGAGAATGGATATTAACAACTAATGAAAGCTGACGTACGTTTATATTCATTATAATAATTATAAAATGTGGGATACTGTACTAAGAAAAGCAATATTAGACCCTCCGCTTTCTAGAAACCTTACTGCACTATGCGCGTATTCGCCGTTTTGTTTGTCCAAACTTGCAACCACATTAGTACGCTTTCCCTTTGATGTAATACATTAATTTATTAAAAAGGCGATAATTTATGGTAAGACTTGCAAATTTGTTAGTACACGCGTTCGTAGTCCCGGACAAATTGATGTTTCGTTTGCCGTTCTGTTTGGTGTTCTGTTTGTCGTTCGGTGCATTGTTCAGGTTTGTACGAAGCTTTACAGAATGAACACTGTGTTCTGCTAGTTTAATGTTAGAAATAGTAACCGTTTTAAATGAAATAACTAGATACCTAAATAACTAGGTGTTCTAGGTCTTTGATCTTCGGTTATAATTGATGCGTCAGCTAACGTATCGAAAAGACAGCCTATTGGATCTAGCGGATGTCCTACCCAACCATCGGTGTTCGCGGCTGCGTTGATCGACGTTGTTGAACAAAAAGTGGAGCATTGTCCGCTACAGCGTGAGGTACAAGGTTTCACTGGTTGAGGTTTGCTGCTTGTACTGGCAGTTTGCTGACTTTCGTGCCAGTGCCTTTGAGCATTCAGCTGTTGCTGTTTCATAGTTCGCACAACTGACACGGCTAATCTCAGAGCTGCTTCTATATGACCGTGAGACCTCAACGAATCGACTCTTGCTGCGCACAAAGCTATAGGTTCTGAAATTTTAGAAATAACATGAATAATGTTGAAGCTTGGATTATCTACAAAAACCTATGTCAACTACTGACTTTTGCACATTTAGATACATGAATATTACTAATAAAGACTACAGGAAGTATAAATGAAAGACAAGTTTTTAATTTTAAATACGATTGGCAAAATTTATTACGTATTCACATTCTCCAACGAAACTGTCAACGATTTCTATGTTCTGAAATCTAAAAAGTCTTTAAAAAGATAATGACTAGAAGGTCTGAATGAAGTTAAAATCAACCATTGCTTTAAATAATTAAATTAGGCGCTTGAGGATATGGCACGCTGTAAAGCATAAGCTTATCTATTTTCAACCTTCACCATGGGGATCCTACTTTACAAACTTGCTAAGTTTTGTGTTTGTTATAAACCCGAGATTAAAAAAAAACGAAAGAAGCCAATTTTTTCTTTTGCCTCTAGCATCTTTATTTAGATTTGCAGAGGAAACTAAAAACATACTCTCGGGACCACTTTCAATCTTCTGTCTAATGGTGTAGTCGAAATTTTTATATGCCATCATGAACTTTCTTATTTCTTATAAGCGCCATACTGAATTTTGATGCCATCAAAAAGAGTCTTGAGATGTGTTTAGTATGTTTTAATTCGGTGGACCGACAGCAATAACGGATACACAATCTAGATTGACAATGGCCACCTCGTATCATTTTTGTAGATCTTGTTAGAAATTTAGTCGAGACTGGATCGTTTACCTAGCCACGTAATGGTTACATTAACAATGAATTTGAATGAAAATCAACGAGATACTTTACAAATTATGTGTTTTTATGTAAATTCTGTATTTTCTAGATAAATGATAATTCATCAACATCTATCTACACGTGAAGTGGCGTCAGAATTAACTTTGGTCTGGATTCGAAGTAAGTACTGATTAGAAGACGATTCTTTTTTATCTGTTCAGATGAACGATATGGCTGTTGTCGTTCCGAATACAATAATTAATATAATACCGAAATTGTTGTATTTCGGTTAGATAAATAAAAAGTATTTAACATATCTCAAGACCCTTTCTAACGGCATCAAAATCCAATATGGCGCCTATAAGAAATAAGAAAGTTGATGATGACCAAGAAAAACCGAAACGTTGTATAAGGATTTCGAGTATATCATTTGATAGAAGATTGTGGCTTGAGAATGTGTTTTTAGTTTTCTTCTGCAATACCAAATAAAGGTGCTACAGATAAAAGCAGAAAATTAGCTTTTTCTGTTTTTTTCAAAAATCTCGAACGTCATTTGTATCAGATCCGTTTTCTCTTTGGAAAGAATATCAAATTCTAACTAACTAGGTGCAAGTCAAATGAGAGAATTAAGTGTGTGGGTGGAAGATAATTTCTTTTGTCAGCAATTTAGAAAGACTTTTAAAGTAAAAACTATTCAGAAGCAAGTCCTGCATAACATAGGTTATATTCAAGTATACAGAACCTGCAGTTTCCGCTGCACGCGATACAGTTTTACTTTCTTATGAAGCGTTATTTGAAGTTTTGTATATCTTTCTTCAGGCCAATTTTCTTCGACATTCGCAATTCTTATCTCGACTAGTTTCTGGGATAATTGAGATAAATTCAGATTATTGCGAAATACCGATGTCTCTTTAATACTCGATATCTTGAACTTCGTTTACATATGTATAGAATGCTGCGACGATATACATATTTCTCCAAAAGTTATATATTACAAATAATGTGCAAACGTAATTTTATGTGTACAATTTAAATATTTTCCGGCATACATTGTTCAGCAAGTTAACAAGCAGGTATAAATGATACATTGGGAAAATAAGCAGAAAAATGTTGATTTGAATTCGGCATAAAACAAATAGATATAATGAAAAATGAAATGAAAAAAAATGGCGTCTTTGTAACTGAAGCAGTTGCTGCTTTATGTAGAAATATAGCTTTGAAAGCATGCTCGTTCAAGCACAGCTGGTAGAAAGAGATTGTGTAAGTTGAAAATTAGAGGCAACATATTGGTGGGGAGTCAATTCGATAGAGGCAAAGATGATCCTGTAAATGTAATTGGTATTACTGTGAAAGAGAATGACGATAAATTTAGAGTTGGCACTAGAAAAGGAATTACTTGGCTTGAAAGAACGAGTTTACAGTTCGAAATTCGAACAACTTGAGGTCGAAAATATTTTACATAATGAGACGAGAATAAGAACGCTAGTTAGGTAACCTTCCATTGATAGTAGGTAGGGATATAAAAGATATATGTATACTGCAAGGTATAATTATAAGAAATGTAAACGTTTTAAAAGCGATTCAGCTTATCACGCTCGCAGCGTTTGCAAAAATTGATATTAAACAGGGGGCGTAGTAGTTGCGTATCAATCTTACGTATTATTGATTATGATGTTTAAAGTTTTTACTGTAGTTTCATAATAGAGCTTAAATTCCTTTATTTATTTTTATAATAATCTTATTATACGCATGTATTTTCTACTTCGTATATTATATTGAATAAAAGATAGACTTACTCGTTCCTAACCTTGGCGATTTCACGAAGCAGGTAACGTAAAGTTCAGTCTATTGCTTATTACGTGTATAAGGCAATCACCGTCTACTTTGTGAAATAGGCAAAATTCTGCTATCTTCAGGATTTCAGCAATTTCACTTATTCGGCGAAACATATACACCAATATTAAAATAACTTTGAAGATTATTGTCGCCGCACCTGTAACAGTTGTTTCTGCGGAGAGAAGTTTCTCTAGGTTAAAGCTGATTAAAATCTATTTTAAGAAATTCAATGACACAAAATCCTCTATCAACTTTTGCTATTTTGTCAATTGAAAATTACGTGGCTTCTTCTCTAAATTATATATAATGACTTGATAGATAAAAAAGAGCCGTAAAATTTTTGAATTTCTTTTGATAAATGTGACGTCGATATACTTTTTTATTTTCAATGCTGATTACAGGTTGTATGCCGGAAAATTATCATTTGGAGGAAATGTTGAAACTGTACGCACAAAATACATTTTTAATTAGATTATTTTTAATTATTTTTAATGGGGTCAAAAACAAAAGTTTAGATTATTCCGTGGCAGCACTCTTTGTATTTTAATAAAAACATCTTCGATAGGATTTCGATCTTGCAGAATCTAGTTGATATGTAATGATTTTCAATGTATCGTTGAAAACTATAAGAAATCGAATAAAATTTGAATCACCACTCTTGCATGTAATTGACTTAATTCAAATTTCGATTAAATTAACGCATGATTGTATTTGATTCAATGCTACTTTTTGTGTTCATGTTTTGCGTTGAAGCAACACTATTTTATTTTGATCCAACACTAATTTATCGCTAATATTATATTATTTCCGCCAAATATAATGCAGTGCAGCAGTTTCACTATGCAGCGTGGCTACATAGCACGAAATATGTTATACAGAGGAAAGCAATCTCTTGCGTGTACATCGACCCGGTTAGTTTCCAAATTGAATGTGTACATTTTTAAGATATATTACACATTAGTTACTTGAATATTCGAGTGGTTCGAAATATAGTGTGGCCCCAGCATAAAACAATGTTGACGCAACACTAAATGTGAACATAATTTTATGTATCGAATCAACACGCTAGTTGCGTTGTTTATACACACCACTAAAAATGTGTTGAGCCAACGCATTCGGCGTTCATTGAACGCAACTTCTTTCTCATTATTAAGATATCGAACGGCATTTCGTAAAAAGTTGAAATTATATAAAAAAGCACAATAGATAAATATAAGGAACATCGAAGAAAATTGATGTGAATTATACAGACGATCAGGTGAGGATTAGGGATATTTCAGAATACTTGAATTTTGTATTCTTCGATTGTTCTACGCCTCCTCGCGTGATTTTTTTAAATTACATTTTTACAAGAAAATGCCGGTTCAAGTATTTTATAAATGTTACGTACATAGCAGAATGACAAAAGCGAAGCGATAAACAAATTTGAACGAGGTAACTTTTTCAGTGGTTATTATGTACAACATATATTTGACATAAATGTAGTACATTGCTGTTAATAGCAATGGCGAGTTTATGTGATCGCGAAAGAATTGAAATACTTACGATGCTGCGTTATAGAGATAGACGCAGAAGTTTGCAAAACGTTTCTAATTTATTTAATAGTAAACATAAAAATAGAAGTCTAATTTTTTAACCCGTTGTTGGTAAAACTTTAAATGTTTTAAACAAATAGGGAGGTTAAAGGTTTACCGGACACGGAAGATGATAGATTACAATTTTGTGAACAAATTTCATTTACTTGCAATAATAATGAAAATTTTAATAGCAATATTTTTTTCGAAACTACTTTTTGCATTACCGGTAAAGTAAATAGACATAACTGCAGATATTGATCATCGGAAAATCATTCTTGGTTTTTGGAACACCATACCCAGTACCCCTAAAAGGTTAATGTTTGAGTTGGCACTCTGGGGGATTCCCTTTTTCATCAATGACAATACAACAACTAGCTTGGCTCTGAATTTGCAGTTATTGCAAAATTATACCTGCTTAAGCTAGGCGCTATTCACATGAAAACAATGAACACTTAGTTATTAATTTGTTTTTAATGATAAAATTGTGATCGATAAATTTACTGAAAATATTTTTTTTTAATATCGATGGTTATTTCTCTTGGGATATACAGTGGCGGCCACATAAATAGCACAGGCATCAAATTTCATTTGAATTAACCGCTCAAGCTGTTCCCATTTATATTTTTATTAAACTAGCGTGAGAGTTCCCGAGAGGGTTGCTTGTACTTCCCATAGTTACGTATTCTAGAACAATAATTCGGCATTCAATGAAAAAAAAAATATTAGTTTCACTTTTCTAGCAGGCACATAAATAGCACAGTTGTCGGTTCTGTAGCGGAATCTTATTATAGTTTTACGGTTCGAGTTATTTTGTACGAAAAAAGTAGTGTACTTACCACTAAAATTAACGAGTTATTAATAACAACAACTTAGGTGTTAGTATAATGGGACGAGGAAAACACCACACCAGAGAAAAGAGAGTTAATTTGCACCATGAAAGAGAAGGGCATATCAATTTCAGAAATATCACGAACATTAAATTGTTCACGTAAATTAATACAAAATGCGATAAAGCATATTCACACAGAGAAAACTTTACAATAAACGGAAGATTAGGCCTCGTAAAACAACCTTACGACAAGACAACCTTATTCGTCGATTAAGTCAAGAAGATCCTTTTCGCACAGCTACACAAATAAAAACCTAATTTAATAAACAATTTAATATTGATATATCGAGAAGAATAATACGACGTCAAATAAAAACCGTCAAAGAAGATTGCAGTTTGCGAAAATGCGCAAAGAAAAGCCACTTTTTTTCTGTAAATCTGCACTTTGGACAGATGAGAGCAAATACAACCGACTTGGGTCTGACGGAAAAATGTATGTGCGACGCCCCATCAATCAGAGATTCAACCGTAGGTACACTATAAAAACATTGGAGCACGGTGAAGCAAGCGTAATGGTATGGGCTTCTATGTCATGGCGTGGTGTAGGGTCTATATTCAGAATTGCAGGAAAAATGGATCAGTATGTTTATCGCAACATTTTAGAAAACGTGATGGAACCATATGCTGATGAATTTCTTCCAGTAACCTGGAGTTTAATGCACGACAATGATCCCAAACATACGGTGAGGACCGTAAAACAGTGGCTAGAAGAAAAACAGATTCGAGTGTTAGAATAACTTGCACAAAGCTCTGATTTAAATCCCATAGAAAATCTATGGGGGGATGTTGAGGTTGTTATAAAGTCTAAATCTCCAGCGACATTAGACGAATTATGGAATACTATTGAAGAAGCCTGGCATAACATTCCTGTAGAGAGATGATGAAAAATTAGTTGAAAGTGTGCCGAGAAGATGTGCAGCAATATTGGCTTGTAAAGGGTTTCCAACAAAATATTAAATGTAAAAGCAAAAAAGAATTAAAAAAAAGAAATAATACAGTATTTCGTTATTGTTATTAAGTGTGCTATTTCTATGCCCGCTTAAAAAATAATATTTTTATTTTTTTAATTTGTTTATCTTGAAGTTTATAAAATATTGTGTGTTTATTATAAACTGCATGCCATCTACAACATTTTTGTAAAGCTAAGTTAAATAAATCACTGTTGACATTTACAAATTTATCAATTCATCCATATCAGTTTATCTGTGCTATTTATATGGCCACCACTGTATGTATGTCGTTTGTTAAAAGACAGAAACGAAAAAAGGTTTCGCGCTTCTTCTTCTTTATTTTTTTTCTTCTGCGACGTTTCATTGCACTTTTTCAATCAAATGTCTGAAAATTTAATAAAATAAAATCTAATTTATACTAAGGTCAAGAAAAAGAACACCAAGATGAATAATTTTGTCTATCTGCAATGTACCTAACATTTATTAAATACTTGCACTGGCATTTTCAAACATGCTAAAAAGAATAACTTAAAAAAAAATACAAGCATTTTCAAATGCAGATAAAAATTTCATAAACTTTTATATTCAACATAATTTTTTCAAATGAATATTAACGATAATGAATCGCCATCTCCATACTTTTAATTAACCCCGCATACAGGAGGATTTCATTAAAAAAAAAGTTGTGCAGTGGAAACTAAGCATCGTGTATGTTTGTATATAATTTTATGTTATCTTCGAATATTTTTTATTTGAAAACACTTTCTCCAAATTGCTCAAGAAAGAAATCATCTTCCAACCACTCAAGGGCTCGTGCGAAAGCATTTTCCGAGAAGAAAACAATATGGGCTCGTCGACCCCGTCTGCGTTTTTTTTTTCGCAGAGTTATGATCATTCCATTACATTGAGATTTTGCGATATTGCGCCAGAAGAAAGATAAGACTTCGTGCGGGCACACTACTTTTCGGTAGAGCCTTATTCTGTCATCATACCCTCTCATCATCAATACAGTAATTTTTTTCGTATCAGTTAAATGCATTTTCAAAAATGTATTAAAATGAAGAATACTAGCATTGAGTCATAGCACCTTTTTAACATCTTTTGTCGTTATCCTAGTCCAGCCGTAATTAATAGTAAGATCTTTGGAAATTTTGGCTATACTTAGTAGAAACAAACTAAGTGGTAAAGATATGAAGATTATAGCATGTCTAAAGGTTTATTCAAACTTTTAGAAAAAAAATGGCACGAATGTGTTTCATTTTAACCAGAAAATAATAAAATAGCTAAAATTATTTGCCGTATATTTAGTTTTAATTATGATTTAGATAAGTATTACTTACCGTGCCATAATGGTTGCCCTTGTGAATTAAAACTTCCCGAACTGGAATTATCTGGCACATGAGAACAATAAGTATCACTAGATAATATATTTTTTAAATGCATATTGTCCCAAGACATATTGACTACGGCATCTAATGCTCTGAAAATGAAGGAGATATTACTCGTTTAAGTTCACAATTATATCGCTAATTACCTATGGAATACTGTTCTAGGTAAAACGGATGCGTATGACTTAGAATGGCCACCGGATAATCTTAATCGTTTGCTGCTTCTATGACTATAAGAACTATTGGAATCCCCCTCTTCCTCCTCTGAGCTACTGGAAGAATCAAATACGGGTCTACCTCTGTCTCTATCTCTTTCTCTTCTTTCCCTTCTCTCTCTGTCCCGATCGGCATAACGATCTCTTTCTCTGTCCCTGTCATTGTAATACCTATCCCTGCTGACGTACTGTCAAATTGAAATTTAAAATGAATTTTACGAGGTACGAATTATGTAAATCGTGCATAGTCACAATTTTAATTTTAAATTTAATACGCAGAAATTTGCAAGAAATAGCGTTTCACCTTATAGCATTTGAGGCCTTTACATAGTTTACACTACTATTGGATTATGTTGATTTGGATTGATTTTCTTGCAAAATATCAAAATGGCGTTGGGGAAGTCGGCGATATTGCGCATCTATGAACTTAATTTAATTTATAAGTAATCATTTATAATGTTTATGTAGACTTTGCTTCAGCCTGCATCCGTGATGTCCATGGTGTTGGTATTTTTTTTATGTATAGTGACTGCTACCGACTCTGGTAACACGGTGTAAATCCACATATTTTGAGGAAACATTTGTATGATCTAGATTTCTATATTTGATATTACTACTTTTGCCGCTTGGCTTTGCCGTTAATAATACTATCTGGACTGTTTGTAGTATTTGCACAATAAAAATGAAATTTTAATATGTTGTTAATTTCGGAGTTAATAATAACACTATTTCTAACAAGTAGCCATAATTTGAAGAATATTTTCGGGAGGTGCACTATGGCTACAACGACTACAAGAAATAATTACTGTTCAATTCAGTGTGTGTCCGAATAGTTTATGAATGTCTATAAATGAAAACTCATCAACGGTAATGTTGCTCCCGGAAATATTGTTTAAATGTTATTATTATTAACCTCAACTTAAATAACCTATTATCAAACAAACATATATACATATACAGGGCGTCACAGGTTGACCTTACGTTAACCGTGTATCACAAACTAAGCAGCTTGCGGACTTTGTTTGAGGGGGCTGAGTTTTAGAAAATACTGAGACGTCTATCCAACTTCCGGTTTCACCGGAAATAACGAACACTTAACTTTCTTAAATGGATTGTCCCAATTTTTAGAAAACATTTGAATTCAGTAATTAATTTGACGTAAAGTCAATCTATTTGGATAGGTCTAAACACTAGCGTTTTAAACATAACTTGATTCTCTTATGAATATTTCAGTAAACTCATCGCACTACTAGTCTTTCTAATAGTTAACCCCCCCCCCCCCCCCCCCCCCCCCCCCCCCCCCCCCCCCCAAACAAAATAAGTAGTAAATATACACATTTGGAACCTGTTTGGTTTCTGATATATGTAAATTCATCCTGTGATGTCCTGTATACTTAAGTACTGGTATGTTGCCGGATGAGTGTCATAAGGAAAGAAATTATTAAGGATGATTTATGAAATAAAAATTCTTTATAAAATTTGTTGTTAGTTTTCAAATAAGTTTCTTAATACTGAGTCGAATTGCTACTTTTGTAATTCTTTAAGTCAATTAATATTGTGTCAATATCTATATATGTAGTTGCGTTGAATGTAACGGTTGTTTGCGATATTAATTTTTTTACTTACAAAAACAGCCATTTTGCGAAGTATTAGGAAATTTATTCTGAAAATTTAGGTTGTTAATTAAGGGTTTTAGAACAGGCAAAAACATTTATAAAGGTTTCTTTAATAAATCAAGGTTTTTTTCCTGACTCTTATCTGCTAAAACAATTATTAAAAAAAGGAACCAATTGCAAAATACAAAATATGTTTGCTCAGAATGTGGAAAAGAAGTTTTGAAAACTGTTGTACATTTCTTCAAACTGCGATTTGCATTATGTAAAAAGCTGTGTTTTGCAATGTTTGGTGAATAGAACTACAAGTAATTGGGGCCTGTGTTATATTTTATTCGATATTATGCTGCAGAAATGTTAAGATACACATTTATGTATGTAACACTTAATGCTTACCGAATCACGCTGTGATGGATGGCCAGGTTGTTGATAACGAAAATCCGGATCTTCCGGTGGACACACATCGATTCTAGTCCACTTCTCCAAGAGAGTTTTCCATTGTTGTTTTTCATGTTGAGTGCAATTTGGATTTAACACGATACATACCCACAAAGATCCTAAAATAGGATAATTTTAGGAGATTTGGATTAGTATCAATTTTAAACACTAGCTAACTATTAATAACTTGCTTTCCAAGAACAGCTGCGGAAGCGAAACAGTGTAGTGATACGTTAAACCATACATGGTAGGATTTCGCTAATCAAAGTCCTCCATAATCGCGATAATGTATTGGCATTACCGATAATTCGAATTTGGTCTCATTTAGAACATATAATGTATGTTGTAATATGAATTTTGAGTTCGATTCTTATGAACGGAGTTCAATTTTTTCGAGAGGGAGTTGTATTCGCGTGTACTTGTTTGATACAATCAATTCTTGAAATCATTTAGTTTTTGTGAGACAGCTGATTTCTTATGCAGTGTGGAAGGAAATTAACGAATAAAGGGTATAGCAATTTCAATTATTTTACGTTATACTACATCGTTGTCGTCTTCTTACGTCATTTGTTTTTAAAGTTATGACGTAATCAAATGTTTAATTAATTACAATTTATATTTTTTATTAATCATTTCAGTAGCACTTTTTATTTCGATTTCAACGGTATAAAATTATTAATATGTTACACTTGAAAAAAATTGAGAATTCATGAGTTGGCAGAAGATGACTTTGATCATAGACAGGGATTCTGTGAACAAATGATGAAAAATTGTAATCGCGTAACAATGATATAAAGTAAAATAATTGAAATCGCTATACCCCTTCGAGGTTTTTTCAAAAAGATAAATATTAACAAAGATAATGAATTTATCCGTTACTTTCCTTCCACACTGTATGTAATATACATTTATATTCAAATGACGTTTAGTAACATAACTTGGTAATACAATTTCAATAAATAATTGCGCGGGCCCAAACACTGGACAACCTAGTTTCTGTTTTTGAGTTCAATCACGATTAAGTCGATGTGGATTATTGTTTCACGCTCTGTGTAATGTTTGCATCTTTCTTTAAGTTTAGCTCAATTGCTTTTTGAAAGTGATAGAAAATCAGTTAAATACGTAAGCTCTGTTCCAACAGGAATTACAAACCAGGCAATACTGTGAAATCAGAAAACAGTTTCGGATTTTTTTTAGCCAATCGGATCGCGTCTTATTAGGTTGTGATTTCTATTGAAACAAACCTTTTGCTGTTGTTTAAGCGAATTGCCACAAGCTCAAGTTATTAGCTGCCGGGAACATGAAATAATAACAATTTTGAATAGAACACGCGGGCTAATTTAAAAATATACTGTATTTTAACAATAGCTTTGTTCCGACAGAAATCACAAACTGGCCAGAGCCAATAATGTACTGTGAAATCAGTCAGAAAACAGTTTTGGATTTTTTTAGCCATTCTAATCGCGTCTGACGAATTTGTGATTTCACTGAAATACTGAAATACATGTTAGATATTGGGTTGCTTACACACGATTAGGCACGCTTGATAAATGTAACAACAGCCATAAATGCTCTTGAATTCTTATAATAATTTGAAATCATTCCAATAGTGAATCTTTCAATTATCCGGATTACAAGAATTAATCGGGATTAACGGTATACAAGTACAATTATACTGTAAAAGAATGTAAACTAAACTAAACTCTAAAAAATAGAAAAATAATTCACCGAAGCAACATTTAAAGTTATCCCAAAAACGAAGCGACTTACCGAGTTGATCCCATAGCTGTCTACACTTATCAGTCATCGGAGTTCCTTGATTTTTCCATAATTGTAATCTAGGATCAGATAGGAATTGTTCAGTGATTAAGGTCAGCATTCGAGCTCCATTCGAATCTTGGGCTCGTAACATTTCTCGTACCTACAAAGATGTATGAAATTATACAGTTTCTACCAAATAATCTCAATATTTACGCATTTTATTACCTTCGAAAACAGGGAATTCAGTTGTTTGTTAGCGTTATAGTAGGTTCCTTGGGATAAATACGATTTGACTTGTTCGCAAACTTGTTCTTCGTCCAAATGCCATGAGTGATCGTCGTCGGCTGAAGCTCCGGCTGTTGGATCCGGAGCTCCGGGTATCTGATTTATTTCAGATCGCTGCTGTAGGATTTCGTCGGCTAATTTCTGAGCGGTTGGCAAAACTTCCGTGTGATGTTCAGATATCAGGTACTGTACGAATTTTTGAAGTTGCTGCCGGTCCATTTGCAGAAGTGTTTCTGAAACACAGATTGTAAACGTTATCTTTAGTCATTTATTATCTATAGATACATAATAAATCATTATATATGGTAACTCCTTCGAATCAATTGTTGCCAATTTGCTGGTGACTATTTTGTTCCTTTCCTGATTTCCTAATTTAGGGAAAAAGTTTTCAAACAAAAAAATATTCGAAAAAACGCTGCACAGCATTTGACTCAAGTATAGAGGCTATTTTGATGGAAAATGGTGGTTATTTCGAGCAAATGATGTAACAAACAAGATAACGTTTAAACATTTGCCTTAATAAATATCTTTAGCGGAACAAAAATTTATAATATTTCGTCACAGCACTCTATGTTTTTAAACTAAAAACTTATCTGCACAGCTTCATGTTTAATTTATTAAAGAAGAACGCATTTTAGGTATAGGTAAATGTTTGTAAGGGCGTTGTACTTTAAAAAATTTGAAGTAACATGAATCAAACTCGGCAACGATATCGATAACCATCTTCTAAACAAATATTATATATTGCTGAAAACTGCAAGATATTCTCAATCGAATAAAATTTGGATCATAGTTCTCGCGTGCAAGGAGTTTAAGACATGGGTCGCTAGAGAAACACTAAAGAGATAATGTTTTCTCTAAGTTCCTCAGGAAGGATACTAAGCGGGCAGATTGTATATTATTTTCTTATATTGTTTTATTGTACTTTTACACATTAATCTTTGTTACAATGCAATTTTTTCATTTTGATTAAGTTACTAATGAGGTAAAGAATGTGTCCCAAAACTTTTATTAATTGTTTTTATGAGTAGCCAAAAATAGTTTCCGTTTAGTTCCGAATAGTGTCATCCACACTACAACGTCAGTGCAGCCTGTATCGTAATAAATTTTTGGTAAGCTATAAAATTATTCGGTATCTCAAACGATACAATTTTTTATAGGTGAGACTTTTGACAACTTAAGAATTTAACCACGGTTTCTGGTTAATCTGTTTATGAAAAAAATCAAAAACCTATTGGGTTTAGTGACTTCTATATTTGAACTTCCTTTTGGCTTAAAGTCATGATATTTTAATGCGTAGTTTTGTTATTGTATAATATTTTTTTGAATAAATTTGATGTAATTTATATACTATGTAGCGAGAACAATTCGACCTTTGTACTTTTTCAGACTTCGATTATGACTACTTTTCCACATTCGATTAGGTGATAAGTTAGAAGCTGCGCCCCATATTTATTGCTCCTTGCTAAAGCTTTCGTACAGGGTCGGACGGTTAGCTTTAGGAGACTTCGCGCATGCTTTAGAGCAGCTAAACTTGCGACGTTGCCATATTATTTGCATAATTATTATATTATATAATATTATGTATAATATAAGATAAAGAACCAAGTATATTTAGTATTTTACTGATTCATTTCGACCCTCATGAGGATCTGGTGGTATTGGATTTTTACACAGTCGGAGAGGTTTTTTCTTATTTCAACGATGTACAACATGTTGACAAAAGTTTTCGATATTACGCTTTAATTGTCAAAGGAGAAATTGTTATGCATTTCAACAGTCCTACATTAGTAACAAAAAAATGTCGTACACCAACGAAAAGCAACCAGATATGTTGAACATTTTTTATTCATCAAACCGAAATACAACAATAGCGAGTACGAGATATTTACATTGTATCCAGAACGATCGTATCATTTTTCTAGATCTTGATAGAAACGTGGTCGAGATTGGATCGTTTACCAAGCCGCGTAATGTTTATGTTAACAGGAACATCAATGAAAACCATCGGGATATTTTACAAATGGTAAATTAAATGTGTGTGTTGTATTTTCTAAAGAAATAACAATTCATCAACATCTACATGCGAAGTGGCGTCAGAATTAACTGCTCCAGATTCGAGTATGGAAAAACTATACCGAAGTAAGTTTAAACCATATAATTTAAGACGACTAAAATATTGCAACTTAGTGGGAAGATTAGAAGACGAAAATTTTTTTTATAAAAATCATCTGGTTAAGCGAATCAAGATTTACTAATTCTGGAGTCTTTAACAACGGAGCAATATTGCACAATATAGTTCAAGACAAAACAGAGCAAGTAGACCACAACATCGCTTTGGATTAAGCCTTTGGATACGCATTTTGGGAAATCGCCTCATACAGGAACCAGTTATATATGAGGACAAATTCTTAGATAATAATATTCCATTAAATCAACTACAGCATTTATGGTGGCAATAAGACGGCGCACGTATCTTTTGCCGGTGAGGAAACTTCATATATAAAATGTCTAATAATTTTCGACGAAATGATGGCACACCCAATATTGAAACTAAAACGAATTTGAAGAGCTCTCACGTTTACTTGCAGAGGGTTATTTCTTCCCCAGTCTTCTGTTAAACATTCCACAATTAGAAAAGTTTGCCTTGTCACTCCATAGAATATTTCGGCAATTATTGACATTTTGTTGACAATAGACGATACACCAATAGCAAGAAACCATTCCTCTTTTAGGATTTCTTGGTAATAATGCTTGAGCAGCTTATCGGGAAATTATTTACACTTTTACACTATTCTGTAAAGTGTACCATAACATGTCTCTTCAATGTCTCTTCTTATCGAGTTCTCGGGATAGGTTTCAAAATGAACAATAACTACTGTTTCTACTGCCTCATTAATTATCTACACTCGTTTCTTAGCAAAAACATTTTCAAGTTTCAAGAAATATCGACGATCAGCTTAAGCACATGGTGGGAATTACTGCTCCTAATATTTTTTTGCTCTTACAGAACATTTTCGACACACCAACTAAACTTTCAACGTATCACATTTATCAATCATTGTGAGAAAACATCTTAATGCGCAAAAATTACACAGTTTGAGTGATATTTGCAACAGACTGTGACAAATGAACGTTTGACACAAATTGCGATCATTTGATCTAAACTTCGCATTAGTTTAGCCCCGTATAACTCTATTATTTTTGATCCTAGCGAAAAGTTCATTATAGCCGATTTTATTCCAAACGCCAATATCTATAAAATATAACACGTAAGATATTCCATTAAAAAAATTGTTATTTTATTTACAAACTCAATTGTTTTTTGGATTTCAGCAAGTATATACGTTGACAAAGTTATAAGCGTGTTTCGGCATACCTATCTCTGTATGTATGTGCGCTGGGTCTCCGGTGATGGTATGTATTTGTTTTAATAATTTCAAACGTTGGGATAATAGCCGAATTTATATAGATTGGAAATGCAAATGTACGACTGGAGACTAGTAAAACTTGATTTCTGAAATCATTCAATTGTAAAATCTCGTATCACGTAGGGGAATGATTACGTTGAACTGAAATTGATTACATAGGCAAGTGCAAGCAAATAGGTCACACGTATAAATACGGAAAATAAGCTCGTATATAACGGTAAGGTAGGCAGAGATCTTCAAGCGTAGACGCCCTACCTACTGCAGGGGGTGCTCTGCCGTTTCCTAGCTTCAGTTCCCCTTTAATAAAATAACACGTTCAATCCGCCGTCTGCAAGTGAAACAATATACCGCTTCTCCGCAATTTGAGCTTTAGGACGTGTCTTTACTGCTTCTGCAGTCGTGTTGTTAGCATATTTTTCGTTGTTAATTTATTTAAATAACCTACGCATATACCTCGGGAATTAACAATGGCAATGAAAGAAGGTAGAAAAATATCACACAGTCGTGCGGATAAGTTAGGTAAACAAGCTCAAAATGAAACGGTAAACAGAGTTGAATAGGAAAGGAAATACGCTAAGTGAAACAATAATAGAATGGGTCTGTTATGATTATGATACACATAAATACTACAATAGATATACGACATGCGTGAGCTAAAACAAAAGTTTAACAAACGAATCTTTGTACGCAATTAGTTAGAAATCTTACTAGGCTACAAAAAAAGCAAATAATTTCTAGTCGTTGGGTTTAAAAATATACAAATATACTCCAATTTAGTAGTTTGAAGTCAGATTTAACCAGTTATGAAAAGGAAAATTTAATACAAACTCATCAGCTTACTCTACATATTAATAAAAGTAAGCTTTTAAGTAAGAGTTTAAAGGTCAAAATTAAGTCTCATATTTTATATTTTGTATCGCAAATGTTTAATCACTACCAGCTCGTTTGCTAAGCTAAAATCTAAATTGTAGTAAAATAAAATCCTCTCTTACAGAGAGCAAAGTTTTGAATAAACTAACAGTTGAAAGAAAAAATACCTTCCAGAAACGTTTTTCTTATTTTACAGGCATTTGACACACGAAACGGCATTAAATACTATTTATTAATTTCAAGAAGCAACCGACAGCAAAAACTTGCGAGTGTTTAATTATGCAATTTCCAACTCTCTTGTCGTCGGGAAATTTTCTGACAGAAACAAGAGTTAAAACGGGAAATATCTTTGATAAAAGTTTTTGTTGTAAGTTTATGGTAGAATAATAAACATATACTGACATAACTGTTTTATTATTTAACACAATATGATTAAATACACTAACTGCAATAACTTAGTAGCATACTACTTACTACGTATACAACATGAGTATATGTATATTACCGCCTTTTACAAGCGTGGTTTCTTTTCGGTAATACAGCAAACTATATTATTACAACGATTCTCGCACTGCTATCATTATTGCCACAACACACTCTTAATAATAATAATAATGAAAGCAACTTCCTAAAACTAAACTTTCAAACCTATCATTTGACATAGTCTTTGAAGTAATAATTTGCTTAATCGTTTGTACGGTACAAATATCGGCTTATCAAAACGTACATAACAGTTCTATAACATCAGAACGTACTTTGCCCCTTACAAAATGGTACTTTAAATCGATGTGTTTTAAGAGCTTGTGATGTTCTGGATCTTTCATGATGTGAATAACTGACTGATTGTCCTCACATATTACTATTTGTTTACATCCTAGTCCTATTTCCTCCAACTCAACACTCTTCAGCTACACCTTTTCCTAAAGGAATATATTCTGCTACCGTGCATGACAGTGTCACACATTGCTGTTTGTTGGAACATCATAGTAGCAAGCAGTAACAAGGCCATGGGACACTTTACACACTAAAAAAGCTCCTGAGGTTGTATTTAAATTCTTTTCAATTTTTATTTAAGGATAATTTCAATTTACTTATTTATATCTCATTGTCGCTTACTGTCAACATAAAGTAATAAATATAAATAATTTTCTCCTTCTTTGTGGTAAAGACAGTAGTCTCTTTAACCATAAAATTATTAAATTTATCATTCCATATTTTTGGTGATTTCTTCAAACGACACTACGATTTGTTTAATTTTAAGACATTCCTTTGGTCTCAATATTGCCATTCAAGAATGGGCGCTTTACATCTACTTGATTTATACTTATTTGCAATCGCTAACAAAATTTTTAGTGTAGGCAGTTTAGTTACAGGCGCGTAGATTTGAGAAAGATTCCTGTTGAAATGCTCTAACAAACAATCTCGCTTTAAATTGTTGTTCTTCATTTTCTCCTTTCTTAATTCGAAACATCTATTTAGCTACAATTTCACATTTCCATATCTCATTTTACTTTTTTTTTATTGTATAGTCGTCTTCTTTCAATTCTTAGAATCCTCACTTGCCATGGCTTTCTCAAAAGTCAAACACGTTCCCCCATCTTGTTATGATTGGAGATGGAGGTATGGAAACTGCTGGCAATTTTTGTAAAGCAACTCTTACAGGCGTTTTCAAGAAAAGCGTAGACAGTAAACGTAACATATTTTCCAAGATATATTTAAGCAAATTGCCACCTTTATACATTGCGTTTTGCGTTCAACAAGCAGCAATTCCTGCTATATCGCTTTTTATTTTGTTTATGACTTTTGTATATATTTATGAGAGACAGTTTTTTTGTAAAGTTGATTCGACAGGAGTAGAGTACCATACGTGTTTTGTTAGAACATTTTTAACGATTGAATTTTAAATAGCCCGTAAATTGATATTTTTTCACTTTTTTTTTTCACACTTTCAACAAGTATTCATGAATTTTGGGCAGGGAAGTTTGTTAGGAGACATAGTAAATACAAAAGAAAGCAATTAAAATCAAATTAATATATCTTCATAAATTAAAATAGATATTAAGGGTTTAAAGAAAAAAGAAGACCCGAGTCTCACGTCTCACAAAGCGTTAACTTATATAAGTTTTATTCTAAGATTAATTTATCGTCGTAGAAGTATTACATGATTGCCATATTTTATGATAACGAATGTAATTAGTAATGTTATTCGCTAAGTACGTATGCCAAACAATAATTCCTTCTACAATAGGTAATTTACTCAAAAATTTCCTTTTTTCCCTCTAACCTTCAAAAATCCCTCTAAAAAGGGAATTTCCTTCCCCTACACGCTACACTGCTTGGGTGGAGTATGGAGAGGGGAGTGGCTTGACTGACAGACGTATGTAAATCGGTACGACTCTGTCGCTGCGAAGTGATAGAGGCGGTCGTCGGTCCGTAGTCTGTTTATAATCGGCTTCACTAAGCTCTTGTACTATCTTTGTTTTATATGGGTGAAATTTATGCAGCTTTGAGAGTTGGTTGGATTCATGGTAAAGTTTCCAACAACTCCAGTCTCCGTTATTTCATATTCCACTTTACTATTATCCTCCTGTTCGCTACCGATCCAGTTGCTCCAAATTTTTGTACAAGTTCTCGTACCTATTGATGCTCCACGTCCCCATCTGGATGATAAAAAAACTCTTGCAACTCAGCACCGTAAATCAAGATAATTTCCACCCTTTCAGCAATAGTGTACACAATTTTTTACGTTAAACAATGCTGGTGTAGTAGAGAAAGTGGAGAAAAACTATTGACAATTTTTATGACAAAAAAGTTCTAAAACGTTGCTTGATTTTGTTTCGGAGCCTACCTGAGTGTTCACGAATTTATTGTTCGTATCATGATGTAGATTTAATTCTTAATATGCTAAAAATGGGAGGGTGATAATTTTGATAGAGAATTTTTAAAATTTTTATTTCCGTTTTAGTTTCTAAAATATTTTTTCGGATTTCAGGTGGACTTAAAAAAAAATCATACCGTATGTACACTTACAAAGGTGCGTTCACATAGAGTAACGCGAAAGTAAGGCAGGAATTAAGAAAGTTGGCACCATGTATTTACATATGATCGTTCACAGAGCGGTGTACCACGGAATTAAGAATTAGTGTACCGCGAAACTATACTTCAATTTTTGTGCGTATTTTTAGGTGTTATGATATTCTTCATTAATTTTGAACTTTTAATTTTCCTGTAAATAAACAGCACCTATATTACATGCAAATGAATTCCGAAACTATCACAGTTCATCAAGAAGATAAAAATATTTGATGTGATTATATTTAATTATATAGCAGTAATCCGGGTACAAGTAAAGATAGCAAAACTTTGGCCTCAAATTCATCTAGGAAGTGTAAAGTGAAAGTAGTTCTCAAAGCCGAAGCTTCAGAAGTCTCGTCAGAAATTGTAATGTTTCACAAGATTGTGCAAGATAAGTGGTGAATAATGAAAATGAATTTGGAGGAAATGGTAATTGTATAGACGTTTTAGACCAATCAAAGAATTCAACAACGCACAAAAGACGAAACAAAATATAAAAATTTAATCCGGATAATGTTGATATCCTTCGTATATGTTACAGAATAGAAGTAGATATGTATATTTTGATTTATAACATTTTATTTTCTAAGATTTTCCTTGTCCTTAAAGGGGATAGACCAAATCGGAGAACCGATGGCGAACATTGCCGAAGTGCTCCGATCGATACGAAACCCTCGTTGCAACCTGTGTAGTGTAATATTACAATTTTATGGCAAAACTTTATAGTTTTTTGCTCCCCGGGAGCTTCTAGTGGTCCCTGCGCTCTCAGAAAAACAGAGTAATATGAAATCGTTAGAGCCACGGGGCGTAGGCCTCAGACTAGATAATATTTACGCCTGACGATGTTGCCTGGCGGTTAAGATCGTTATTAAATAATATGCACACAAGTAAAATTTGGAATGTGCCGCGTTCTTATTACTGTTTCTACAAAAATAGCAAAACACTACCTTACTAGGGGCGCGAATGGTAAAATGGGGGTGATGAGGGCATGGCCCAGCTTTTTTAAGATAAAATGGTCCACCAAACCCGTTCGCTGTAGATTTTGTATATTCTTGCTTGAAATTCAGACTTATTCTTCAGCCTATGTTTTTAGAAGTCGTTGTAAATATAAATACTTTTAATTTAATAGTATGTAAGTCAAGTACACTGATAATTTGATACCGAAAAACATTTAAAAAATAAGATATAATTCACATGCTCACTTAGAAAGACATTGAAGACAGCCGTAGATTTTCTCTGTTTTAGTTTAATTAGTCAACATGTACGCGAGTATTAGTCGCTGTAGAAGATGATTACATCAGTACTGATACCAGTCATAAAAGTCCACGGAATAATATTGCAATGTCTTCAAATATTCAAATAAAACCACTGCTTAAATGAGTAACCAGAAAATACTTTGCGAGCAAAAAAATTGATCCAAGTTAATTTTATTTAATATTGAACACCTTGTAACCGTTTAAATATTAACAAATTAAAACACATTCGGTCACCGGTTCATGATGAGGACCATTCGTGTCCTCGAAACGGCCGTCCCGGACTATTTATTATATTACTATATAATAAATTAAACTTGTGTGGTGCGGAGGGTGCCGATACTTATGTGTTGTTTACCAAATTAAAACACATTATTTGGGTATTTTAATAAAACGTGTTTCCTCTTCTTGTTATTATTACTGCTTGCATTCTTCCATTCATAGTTCCTATAACACTTTGGATAAATTCTTAAGCCATAGCTTCCCGCACTAATTTTTGAGTTCCTGGATATTGAATGTAGGGACATTTCGTACTCGAACGTGTTGTCCCAAATGTGCTCCATCGATTCAATCACTTAATTGTTGCTATTTGCACCTACTGAAGATAGTCACGAACTATTGTTGCCACGTGAGGACGAGCACTATAATGGATTAAAATAAATTCATAAGGTAAACAGCACAATATGTTGTTCTAGGAGGTTTTCTATGTATTGCTCTGTTACAATAGTTTCTATCGAGAAAGACTCTGTTAAGGGCTTCAAAACAAATAAGAGCCCAGATTATTACTCCACTTCCTTGAAAACTTATGATGCAACTCCATTGTCGTAAAGAGCAGTTTCGATGAATTCGAGCAGTCGTTAGTCAGCAAGTTTACAAGTTCACTTCCTGCAATCTTCTTCTTACTGTTCACTCACTTACATTAGTTTCATGCACCTCATCTAAGCAGTTACGAACGACGTTTCGTAACGCAGTAAATACAATAAAAGCAATCATCACGCTGAGAAGTGGATTTTTTCCGTTTTGATCCGTGTATTCGTAATAAATCAGCCCTCTGATGACGTTTACATACCCGTTGAACTTTGGAACGACTAATCCCATATCTTGGCTTCCTCCATGTTCAATTAAAGCAACAATTAGAGCTGCTTGAATTTTATTCAAGTACTTCTTAAGAGTATTCAAGTAAAAATTTAAAATTCGGAGCAGAGTTTTTCTACAACGAAAAATAAAACAAATTGAACAAACACACGAAATCGCACGAACTAATGTGTAATATGCATTAAAAATGTACACATAAAATTTTGAATCTAACCGGGCCGATATGCACACAAGAGATTGCTTTACACTTACCTCTGTAGACACAAACTATGGCATATTTCGTGTTATGTAGTCTCCGATAGTCAAACTGCAGCACTGCATTATATTTGCCGGAAATAATACAATATTAACGATAAATTAGTGTTCGATCAAAATAAATAGAGTTGCTTCAACGCAAAACATGAACACAAAAAGTAGCATTGAATCAAGTATAATCATGGGTTAATTTAATCGAATTTTGAGTTAAGTCAACGCAAAAACTGTAACACATTTTTTTGCGTTGAATTAACGCAATCATTTTCACATTTTTTTGCGTTGAATTAACGCAATCATTTTTTTCGGTGCACTTTACCCAAATAACAGTTGAGTTGATTCTTAATTGTTTTAAACATTACTAAGCCTACTGTGTAGTTATCAAACAGTTACAAATAATTTTTTATATTTCTAAGGGAAAATTTAAAAAATATTGAAGTGGCTCGAATTTTTTGCTCGCCAATGTGGTCATTGAAATTATTATTAACTTTTCAATATTTAAAATAAATGATTCTTTTGCATTGTTTAAAGTAGAATTGGATGTGTTGACCATCTTCTTCTCGGACAAAATGAACTTGTTGAGCCAAACAAACTTCAGGCGAATAGGGTTAGCAAATGTGATGGACCGGGACGAGCTAACAAACGTGTTAGGCTGAGCCGGGTTGGACTAATAGAGTGGAAGAGCAGAAACCAATGAGAAAAAAAGCTCTTCTTTACATTAGCTCGAAATTTTGAATCAGCAGCCCAAGATCAGCGATGCCAGTATGTTTTGTTCACTGGTGTTATGGTAACCAAACTATATTAACACCAGGAAAGTATGAATGTAATTTCAAAATTGCAAGATTCGCCTTTGGCTGCAAGTAGCTACTTGGGTTTAGAATTTTGAATCAGTAGTCTGAAAACGTCAGTGTCTAATACCAAACTATAATTTCCTAATGGACTTCAACTATGTAGGCGCGGATGGGCCGGGCCGGGTTAGGTCGAAATATTCCGGATCCTAGCCGTGCCGGGCTTTTTTATAATGAGACGGCCGGCCCGCTCGACCCGTCAAGCCCGTTCAGGCGGCCAAATTTGTTTAATAAGCGAGCTTTTCATCTTAATAAACCTTATTATATATCACTATCTACGTTGACTAGAATAGAGTCTATACCTACAGCTAGGTATGTTTGATTAATAAGACGCGTATAATAAAATTGCACCGAATTAATTTGTAACCATTTATGGTACATATGTTAACTACTGTACCTGTACTTAACAATGTTAACTTGATGCGGATCTTTCACCAGTTTAAAATAAAATAAACAATACAAAACATAATGTCATCGTGAAATGAGTGTATATGTTAGCATTATATAAACTAACAGTCTTATTTGCAAGATATATATTGCAATGAAACTGAACTATAAGTTAAACTTCTCAGGGATAACGTTTTAAAAGAATATAACGTAACATAATATAAATTTAATTTTATTTTGCGAAGAAAAATTGAATGAAAATTACACAATTTTTGATGCTAAAGCGTTTACAGCATTTCATTGAATTTAAAACTTACACTTCTTTTTGACAAATCTTGGAAGTTTGTTATACTTAAAAATGTATTCGATTTTTTAACATTTTTGGGTTTTTGAAATGTAATATCAAATAAATCAAATAACATTCTTTCTATTTTCGATATCCGCTTCCATGGAGATGTTACGTTGAAATTTTCGTTGAAATTCGGCAGCGCTAGCTTCGCACACAAGAAGATGTAATTGTTTAAATTAGAACAGCGTTTTGCTAAAGAAAGAAAAACTTTTGGAACCACAACCGATGAGTTGGTAAATAATAATGGACAATAATTCCTCCAGTATACATACATGCTATCCTCGAAACTAGTTCGATTTCTAACAAATTTAGCTTTAGTGTTGTATCATAACAGGTGCATACATTTACAATTCTAAAATTATAACCATCTAAAATGCATTGTGACTGAAAACAAGTTTTCAAACAACTCTGAAGCCGTCCGAAATGCGGCAGATATTTCGCAGTAATGTACTTATTGTAGACAAAAATATATTTCTAATAATTATTTTGCAAGTTATTAGGTATATTACATTTTTTAATGTAATTGATTTCCGGCGCATTTGCTGTTAATGCATACGTATCACTTGAAGTGTTTCACTTCAGTTCGTTCGCGGGTGAAATGATACAACCTGTTCGTTATTCGCCCTTGCGTTGGGGAAAACGAAGGTCTCCTCGTACGGTGCAGGCACATCAAAGCAGTCTGGTATTGTGTGTAGGTAATTCAATCAGTCTATTCACAGTATTGAATGGTTTCATAGCCCCAGGATAGAAATTAATTTATCATTTAAACCGTACATTATTCGGATAACGTTTGTATCACCATATATATTTTATTGGGTTAACGTTGATTGATCAAACGTGTTCACGGCGTACATTTAAATATACGTTCATCTGAAGGTTCTTATATAAGTGAGAGAAGTACTAAGATGTAAAATACAGAATATCTGTTTATATATATATTGCAGTTGGCCTTTGTATTATTAAGACCGTTGCTTTCGATATTACAATTAAATCATCGACAGATATATTTCGATACATCAAAAATTCCAATCTTTTTTGTGATGTATGGAAACTTATTCCGTTCGCCACTTTGTTCATCTGCAATTGTAGATAGCGAACGATAAAGGAAAACATTGACATGGGTAGAACACGGAATACATAAGATCGTGGAAAATTCACTTACACCTCAAGGAAAATAGCTCTGCCGGTAAAATGTCCAAACCAGGAAAAGAGAAAATAGACCGTGCGTGTGAATGTGACTACGTGCGCTTTATTTTCTGGGACAAAAAAGTTTACTCGATGCGTAAATAAGAATGTTATTAAATGAAACATCCCCTGTTTCATCAAGCGACTTAAAACCCTTCTTGATTTCATAGCATTCATTTATTATTTGTATAAATTCTATTGCAATTCTTGAACTGTTAATCCCTTGAAACTAATTTAACGTATATTTTAATTGCTTTTCAATGAGACTTATTTCGTTGAATGTTTCATTTGTGTAATATTTAAAAATATAATTGGGAAAAGGGCAATAAAAAAGATTAATCTCACAAATTTAATGTTTAGCTACCGATGGCGTTTTCTCTACATGTACATCCTCAGGGTAAAATATCATAATAAAATTAGATGACTGGAGAGGATATACGTGCAGAAGAAAACGTACGAAACCGGTAGCTAACACTAAATTAGATACTTGTGAGATTTAATCTTTTTATTATACTTCTAATTAGAATAGTAATTACTATGAACTCACACTGAATCACCAACATCATTTATTTAAAAGTTACATTCTGTTTCTCGCAAAGGTGTGAACATTTATTTGTGTGAGATTTTGTCCTTCAATATTTTTAAGTAAATTTTCTATTGATATCCTAGCGGTTCATAATATGGCAAAACAAATTTTTACGTGGTCAAGTTCGAGAAATTATAAAATTGGAATTTGAGACTTTATGTCAAAAGAAATGGAGTACCGCAAAAAAGTTGCAAGAACGACTATCCTTATTAATGGAAGTGTCAATTTGCAAATTGGTCAGAATAATTGTTTTTCTATTTCACATACTTCGTTACAGCATGCAACATTTTATTATTTAATGTTGGTATGCCTGACTGATGGCAAAGTTCCCCACTTTCCGTGCGCTTCCCGAAATTAGCTGAGACTAGACAGACTCGTGTTTTGTTGACTCTTGGGGAAACCAGTAGGCAACACGAACTTATTTTCATGAGACAAATAAATATGCCTCTGCTAATTTCGTGAAGCGCACGGAAAGTGCCGAACTTTACTGATGACAACTAAGTTAGGCATCCTTTTTAATAATAGCTCTGAATTCTGAAATACACAAACATACTATACTACAAAAAGCACAACTTGTGCTAATAACTAGAGTGGCGACGTTGTGTGCAGTTTGTCATTGGCGTTACGTTCGGTGGCAGGCAAAGTCTCGCATGTGTGTAACTCGCCACGTAGGAGATAGGGAGAGAGCGACGACACTACTGCCAAGTCCGTAATTAGTAACCGAGAGCAGAGCATCGTAGCGACGTTCAGCTTAAAATATCTAAATATTTCGTAAGCATTTCATTTTATAAGTATCCTTACTTACTGTTACTGTGCGATTTTAAGAGTGCTTTTTTCATTTATTTCGTTACTCCCTACTTTAGAAGTTTTGGTTTTGGTTTATATTGTTACTGTACTGATTTAGAAGTGTCTTTTTTAGTTTATTTCGTCACTGCCCTTTTTTAGAAGTTTCATTTTCGGTTTATTTTGTTAGGTACTCTCATATGTTTGGAGTATTCTTTAGAGTTTATATTTTGTTTTATAATTTTATAATATATTTGATCCTTATTTAATATTTACTTGTTTCGTATTCTGTCGTTTTATTTTAGTAGTTCTTAGTTTATCGTTTGCCAACAATGCCGATAATGTCGAGCATTGTTTGAAAATATGGCACAATTTTCACTGTTATTAACAAAAAAGAAGTGCTTTGCACCATTTGTTCTGCGAATTTAGGATTCAGGGGCAAATATACTCTTGAGCGGCATCTGAAAATACGAGGCATATTGAATACCAAAGAGGTATTTCACATGATTAATTTGTAATTGATTTATGCGCAGCTTTTTTTAGTGCCAGTATCCCATTAGGTAAATTACAGGATCCACTTTTCCGTGGGTTTCTTAAAAATACACCAACCAAGATATTCCCCATCCATGGACAATTATAAAATATTATGTACCTAAGCAATTCGACAAAACAAAATAAATCAAATCAGGTCAAAACTAGATGAAAATTATGTCTGGATAAGCGCAGATGAAACGAGAGACATTAAAGGAAGGTACGTTGTTAATGTAATGATTGGCACATTGCATACGGAAAATCCTCCAATGACATTTTTAGTAGCTACAAAAATCAGATTGCGTGTCACTGTAAACGATATTATCGACATTATCATTAACAGCGTAAAAAATATAGCTGGTGACGACTGCTTAAAAAAAAGTTCTACTCTTTCTTTCAGATTCTGCAAGCGTAATGTTAAAAACAGGTAACGAACTTGAAAAACGTTTTCCAAACATGTTACATCTAACATGTGTTGAGCATGGAATACATCGCATTGCTGAACTTATTCGTGAAGAATTTGCCGATGTTAATTCATTAATTAACTCATTTAAAAAGATTTTATTGAAAGCACCAACTAGGGTAAAGTTATATAAAGAAATGTGCCCGAATATACCTTTGCCGCCAGAATCTGTATTAACACGATGGGGTACATGGTTAGAAGCCGCATTTTTTTATGCCCAACACTTGCGTATTTTAAAACCTTTTGTATTAAAGTTAAAACGAGATGCTTCCAGTGTTACAGCAGTCCAAGCATTAATTGTAAAAGATGATTTAGCCGAGCAATTAGAATTTATTAATAAACATTTCTCAAGCGTAACAAAAACGACCAAGTTTCTAGAAAACAAAAATTTTAAATTAACTAAATTCCTTCACTTAGAATCATTGTTTAGTAATTTAAAAAGTATAGAGGAATCGATTGGTGAAAAGATACGGAACAAAATTAATGCGGTTTTACAAAGAAATCTAGATTATGTGCTATTGAAAGAAATTTCCAATAGCACTTTTACTACCCAGAATGAGTTTATGTTTAAAATATAAGGAATTAATTGCATACTTCCATTTCACATGTTACTTCATGTGACGTAGAAAGATCTTTTTCTAGATTGAAAAATATATTAACTTACCAACGAAACCAATTTACATAGTTAATTCCTATTATAATCGTATCGAAAACATACTCAACGATTAACAGAATATAACTTTCAATTTATCTACGCTACTGCATATATCCGATCGACGCTTGGCTGACTAACACTCGCACCAAACGTCATCACTCTACTAATAACCCATATGATTGTGAGCGAAACGTCGAGTTTTTGTTTAACCATGACACGATCCGAACCCGGAACAGGTTTAGTTTTAACTCACTGGCCGTGGAATCCTACGTTATTACTAATTAGATTGTTATGATAATTTTCGTTCTTTATAGTGCTTTATCATGATTAAATCGCTACTTGTATTGGTTAAATGCGAAACACTAAAACGTCGAAAACCATGTATACTATATACGTCACAATTTGGCAGTTTGACAAACGGTGTAATCACTTTAGGCAATTTTCTTATTATGCTAATCCCTATTGAAGCAAATGTGCAATAACTATTGCGATATGTAAGAAATGTTAACGAATAATATTTTTCCCAATACCTACATTGTGCTATTAGAGTTTTCAACAAATAATAAGACATAAAGTAGACTTCCTTCTGTTGCTTTGTATTTGAAAATATGTGAATAAAATGTTTTCAGATACTGTTTCGACATTACTCTGCATTTAGCAAGTACAGAAATGTTCTTTTTTTTCATATACTTAACGGAATTTACTAAGTAATAAATTGCCAAGCTCAGGTAGAGTAGAATTTATACTATTACATACAATGTCACCCTTTTCTTAGATGTACTTTTAAAAACCAATAAAATGAGAACATTTTGATATATAACACCTTTATACATGGGTATACCGCTTAAATTGGGGACTCTGATCTTCAAAATGTTGTACGCCCTGGCAACTTTACATGGTGCCAGTTAATAAATTAGCTAAGCAACGTACCGTATAATGTGATAACAGATAATCACACAGTACCTTGCAATAGTTATTAAAGTACCGTCAGTTTTTCAGTTGTTAGTTAATACAGTTGTTGATCGACGTTTTTAGCTTATGTAAAACTTTTAATTGAAATATAAAAAGGAAATAGTGTGGTGTTAAGTGGTTACTATTTATGAATTCTGCTGGTGATACAAACAAAATGTTAGCGGAATTCGGAAGATTGTCTTAACATTCAAGAAGGCATAATTTTGTTCGAAGATCAGGAAATTGTATCATGTATATTGGGATGTGCAGAAATCTTCAGCTTCAACTGCTGCAGCTGGTGCCAAATATTGTGCTACAATTGAAGCAAAAGACAGAACCGGATATATATTAGTACCACTGGAAGGCATGCAGATAGACATGCTCATGTCATTTATGAATGGCATTGATAGTTTCTGAACGACTTATACAGCGGGTAAACCACTGAAGGGACTATTAAGATCGCTGTGTGAAATCGGTTGACCGCACGAAGCGCCGCCAAGAAATTGTGAACCGAACTAGTACAAACTTTACATATTTAAAAAAGTTTAAGAATAATAGTTGATTTTTCTTTATTTACTCCAACAATCAGCGAACACTAGTATCCATATTTTAATTATAAAGTTATCACTTATTTTCCTGTAAACTTACAAATATAAAACAAATAGATATATAATGAACAGTATTAAACGGAAGTGGAGCTTTTAGTGTCTATCGTTGTTAATGCTTTGTGTTCACAAAATACGACTACAGGACATATAACAGTACGCTATCTTCAAAACAACGCTAACAGCAAACTCAATTGGATCGCCGTCGACGAGCGTGAAAAAAAAAATAAAAACACCGGAAATTGAGTTTTTGATTTCTAGCACTGTTAATGCTTCGTGTTCACAAAATACGACTACAGGGCATATTTCAGTACGCCATCCTCGAAACAGCCCTACCAGCAAACTCGATTGGATCATCGGGTATATTATCAAAATTAGCTTTCTTTTTGGCTGAATGTATAGATGTATGTAGGTGTGATGTTTTTGAACGTAGAATATTCGCAAATGTAAAAATTTCAGTTTATAGGTTTTTAGGATGTAAAAATAAAAAAATTAAATAATCACAACGATATTTGTAATGTCATTAATTTAGTTAAAATCACGTTAACGTTGTACATTTGTTATGTAGAATAGTAATATGGTATTGTTTATCGTTTAATTTTTAATGTTATTATTATATATTTACCTATTTTCTAGGTTCAAAAAAGGTACTATCGATAATTTTATTTCATAGGGTAGAATTTATATTTTTGAATATTTATAAAAACATATGGTAGCAAACAGTAGGACTCTCTTTGGCATAAATTTAGAAGAAAATTATGTGTATGTAAATATAGTGAATAGTATTAGTAATGTAGTGTACTAATACGAATCAAAACGAGAATGCATCTGCTCTGTGTTTTTTACACATAACGTATATAATATAAAGTTATGTTTGTAGGCGTGGGCAGTGGTCATTTGACTAATACAATACGAGAATTCCCTCTAATGTGACACGGCTGCATGCTACTTCCTGAATTATAATAAGTTGCGAGACTCAGCTCGGTCTTTGCCGTCTGGTTGTGCTGTTTCTCTAGCTACACAATTGCCCACATTGCTCTTTTTTATGTGTCACACTGTGAGGTGTGACATATGTACGTGCTACGTGACGAGTAGATGAAGATAAACGCCAGAAAAGAATAATCTTGATATAGAACTACTACGATACACCGTTGTTTATACGTAGAACAAAAAACATCAATTCCATTTGCAGTGGTGATAAATAGGTTTGCATTCCGCATTAGAGTATGAAAAAATATAATCGAAAATATTCGAACTGCTCCTTTCATAGAAATTTAGACAGTCAAGAAGAATGATAATAATACTGGTCTGTGTAGTACTGTAGCTACACCCTACTCTCATCAGATTTATCTGGATAAACTTGACACTTTCATTCATGTATGCTATAATAAGCTATTAGGTTATATCGTTTAATGAAGGAATTGTAGAAACGAAGACAGCGGTCGACGTGTGGAGGGCGCATCGAGTCTAATAGCATTCGAGAATCACACAAGATCGAGGATTCCTGAAGCACGTTTTGTGTGGATTTGTGCAGTGAAAATTTTGTTTTGTGCTCATCTTCTTTTCGAGATATTCAAGTAGCAAGATATATGGGAATGAGGGCTGCTCAGACATTTATTTGACAACCACCGCACAAATTTTTCGATTTTGGAAAATTTCGTAATGGCAACGTTTTGTGCTTGTCACTTATTTGCGTCGCAAAAAATTCGTTTTGTGCTTGTACCATTTTCCAAATATTTGAGAATAAGAGTTGATGCGGATCCTTATTCAACAGCACGTCGCTTAAGTATGCAATACATAACATGTATAATAATAATATTGATTGCACAATGCTATCTTGTGACAACGACAAATTTTATATTTTTATATTAATCTGCTTTCGAGTCACTTACTATTTATTTGAATTTCAGTGAGCTGGAATATATTTGTAAATTACCATTGCGATGGTTTGTAAATATCAGTTCTGGGAATTTTAAAGTATAAACCGAAATTTTCACGACGCACATCAGCACAAAGGGATGTTATTATCAAGTTTCTAAACACCGAAAAATTAGCACGGGTGGTGTTAAATAAGAATCCGCTTCAGTATTCATTCTTAAATATCCTGAACATGGTATAGGCACAGAGCGAAATTTTCACGGCACAAGTCAGCACAAAACGTGGATCTTTTCGAATCTTAAAAAATCGAAAGTGCGCGAGCCAACTTCACGAACCTAAAAATCGAAATAGTTCAGTCTCTTTTGACCTAATGTTAATCGTATTCAATATAACAATATCAGAAAGATGACCACCGCGAATCATATGTGCGTTTATGTAAATTGTTTGAAAAATAATAAAAAAGACAAGAATGTAGTTTTTTCAAATTTTCTGTAAGCGGTGAGATTAGAGCAAAATTGTGGATAAGAAATTGCGTGAATATCAATATTATAATGATAGACATTGATAAATTAAGAAACAAGTTCAATTCAAAAAATCTCCTTTTTTATTACTTTATTCATCTATAAAACCCAACAAGTCGATTGCCTAGCAGTAGCGTCACTGCGCTGGATTAATCGCGTTATTTAGAACAAAAAGCAATAAGAAAATTTATGAAAACGTAAACATAATGTAGTAAACAACTTACCGAATATGCTTGATATGAAAGGAAACCCGAAAGTGAAACCTTCAACGCCTTTATCATAGCGTACGTTTCTGCAATGGTCTCTTTGAGACTAGTCCGTTGCAGCGTATATATCTACTTATTCGCAGAAAAAGATCGTTCTACATCTAGCGATGTAATATTCGCGTACTTAAAGTGGTCTTTGAATTTGTATCATGGATCTTCCGCAACATTATTGTTAAAAAGACGGCGTAATCTAGAAAAATCGACATTTTTACGTAATACAGTATTAAATTTTTCTCTGACTGACTAACACTTTTTCTGTTATCTAATACATGTAGCACTGTTTGTACGTGGTCAACAATTTCACACGAATCCCGACAGCAAAGTGTTTTGCAATTTTTTATTGCGTCGGCTACTGGAGCGTAATTGTTGTTAATAGTTTTTAAATCTGCTGCAACTTGAGGATTTTGGAGTTGCATTTAACTTAGCTTTATTGCAGCTGCTTCTTTAACGTCCAGTTGTAAAATCGCTAATTTGATCTTTTCAAATCGTTTAAAATAATAGAATGCTGCTTTTAACCATGTACCCCATCGTGTAAGAATTGGCTGCGGAGGTTCCGGTGTTTCAGGACACTGTGAACGAAATAGACGAATACGTTTCGGTGATTTAAGAAAAACCGCTTTCGTCTGTGCTATTAGTTGATCCAACATGTAAAGCATGAAGCAGATATGTTATCTGCAACAAATTCGGGTGAACAGCTTTGGATAATTGACCTGTGTGAAGCATAACCGCAGCAGCATTGATAACGATCATTAACACTTGCTTTGGCAAAATTTCAAAGTTGTCTAGTAAGTCTAACTAAGCTTCGGCAGTACATCTTTGCTGTCTTTTACAGGCTAGCAAATAAGGGTGTGACGATCTTTTCAAGGTAATTGTCCATGCTACAATCGATACTACGGAATTTTTTTAATGTCTGTAGTTTCATGTATAGTTAGCCACAACTGTTCATTTTTTACTGCGGTTTTCACATAATTCTCTCTCTTTTCACACTCTGCGCACTGACGGCAAATACCTATGCAGCGTCTGCGGACTTGGTAGTTCGTTGGATTGTATTTCTTCCAAAACTGACGAAACATTGTTTGTCCGATTTTTGGTTATATTGCACGCACTTAACATCGCATAGAAATTCTTTATACGGTCTCCTTCCGGTTTTTTAAAATTTGTGTTGCGCTATTTACACGATTCCTACACATATATGGTTTCCAACATAATAAACTTATATGGCAAACTAAACGCCTGATTTATTTACCATTATATATTAAATCTGGAAATTGCCATAAATACGTGTTTACCCTGTTAGCAAACAGAGAAGTTGATGCATTTCTACGCATTTTCAACATTTTTAATGCTTTCCGTTCAATCCCGACACTTATCAACTTCGCACTGCGATATGTATTACACATAGCTAGAGATGACCAAGGCAGGTGAAATTATTACTTTTTTGCAGCGACTAAATAGACTCGTGTCTATTCGTCTCATAAGAAAGGGTTCGTGTTGCCTGTTGGTTTCCCCGAGAGTCGACAAAACACGAGTCTGTCTAGTTGCAGCAATAAAGTACTAATTTCACCTGCTTTTGTCATCTCTACACATAGCACACAGCATAGAAGGCCGAGAAGTGCCTACATGTAACGAAGAATCTCTGTATCCTCCCAACCTCTCGCTGTTAAACACCACTGGAACTATTTATCAAATATGTTAAATATATCTTGAGAGAAAATAGCAAATTATTACGAATTCTTCGTCTCCTTACAATTCCTTCCCAATGGTTAGCTTGTTATAAGCCGCCGAGATACGAAATGTAGAAATTTGCCGCATGGAAAGGCGGGAGTTATGCACGGAGCCGTTTAGGGATTGCGATCTGCTACGTTTAGTATGATGCACCGTAGTTTTCAAGCCTCTACAACTGAGAATACGGGTAAGAACATGTTCTTTTATCATTTACGTGCATATGCGATATATGTGTGTGTGGAGGTGTGTATATGATAAATGACAAGAACAGAAACGACGATAATAGGTGGCTGCATGTAGTTTTCTATCCAAAGAATTGATTTAATTTATTCGTAGGCAGAAATGTTTTCTCTTAACACTATACGATAAACAAAAAATAATGTTAATCTATGTGTGAAGCAATATTATTATAAATTATTGCAATCATTTCTTGTAATGGTTTTCATTCGTCACGTTTCTATTGATACAAGTAGACAGTAAAGTAATGTATGATTTGCAGTAATCATCAAATGCTTGTTCAGGTATATTTTCAAACATAAATCGTTGTATATTTTCACATGTGATGATAGTCCTATGCTCGGGGAGTGCTTCTTTCAGCTAATATCGATGTAGTATAGTAGTACAGTATAGTCAAACGAAAAACGTTGCACTAGTAAGTGGCCTGAAATCCCTAGTTAAAACGTGTTCTATTTATACAAATTTCATTACAATTATTATTTATAAATATTTTTCATAATTGCAATCCTGCTAGTTTAGCTATTAACGTTCATATCGGTACTAATTGTAGTTCTATTTCTTGCCCAAACAGTAACATAATTCATTGTTCATTAAGGAAAGTAAGACTAGTATATGTAGAGATGGATCGTTTTGCCAGCATACAGTAGCGTAAGTGCATTTCGTTAAGGTAAGCAGACCGTGATGTTTTTCGCGGGTGAGCAAATTTGTGCGGTTTATGTCGTACACCGACCTAGCTGCCTATACGCAGAATTAGTAAGTTAGTTTAGTTATTCATTTATCGCCACGAAATGAAGTCACTTGCTAAGAGTGGCAACAGCAGTGAGTATTAGATATAGGAAAATGGGTAAACGCTTAGCTGGTCAAGAGAAGAACAATACCACATGTTAATTTACTAAATAAACTCTTAGATATTTTTTGATAAATTATATTCATGCATTTATGCGTAGAAAGCTACTAATAACCGCTGGTGTTCATTTTCTTTGTACATTAAGGCTTCCAAACTTTCTAATATACACATATACCATATGAATTATATTGCATGTTAACTTTTCTTACTCTATATTCAATGACTTTATTTAGTGCGAAACGATATTCTCATGTTTACGTGGGTATTAATGTACGGTGACAGAATTTAATAACTGCAGCCTTTGCCAGTAACGAAAGAGATACGTGAATATAGTGACGTGTATCTTGGTAGGATATATTATAATTATCTGCTTTATCAAATACAAAATAAAAGGGTCTATTCTTGATGAATAAATACAAATATAGATAGACAGGTAGATAGACCGCATAGCAAAACAGGGGTTTTGGCAAATATTAGGTCTGCTTTTAATATTCATGGATTTAATTACTACTGAATAGAGAATTTCAGGTAAACCTGAACTGTTTGAGAAATTTTATACCAATACCAATACATACATATAAATATTCAAATATGTCACTTAATTTCATGATATATTATTGCAAAACATTCACCTATTAGAGTTTAGGGAAAGAATCGATAATATCTAGAAAACTATTAAAAATAGGCATATTAAGCCACGAACTCCATGTATGAAATTTAGTAAGCATGGTGTAAATATGCGTAGCATCTCTAAAATTTCAACATGGACGTAAATATCCTGAAAACAGTTGACTTTGCCCCTTACAAATTATATTGGAAAACCAACAACGGTAATTGTCACCACTTATACATATAGTACTTAGGTACAAGTTCCACTGTAAGCGCTATATAAAATGCTATACATTGTGATATATAGTAGTTGTTGAGAATTTTAAACCAATCAAGTGTTCAAAAATAATCATTTATTGAATGATAACAAGCTCTGTTAAAATTATATTTCCAGCCAGAATCATTTCGAGAAACTTCAATATCGAGGCATGAATAATGAACATTGAACGATACCAGGTTAAAATAACTTTTACTGACGCGAAGACAAAACCAAGTTTAAACCTGCATTGTTTGAATTCAATGCGAATTTACATTAAAACTGGAATTGGATTGGAAATTGCGTTGAACCAAGACTTCCACAAAAGAATATCCAATTAGAATTTTCAATTGAAGAACTAGTAAGTAGTTGCAAAACTCATTATTTGGTCAAATAAATGTAAATAAATTCCAAAAACTCCAACAAACAAGTAAATTCAAAAACTCAAATTTTAAATATATATATACATAATATGTATATTAATTTAATGTATCATTTGTAACCATTGTTTCCATTTACATATCTTCCGTCTGTTAGTGTATGGTTGGTTGAACCAATTTTAGAAGCAAATAAAAATAAGTTTGTTGACATTACTTTAGTTTTTCCTCTACTTTTAGCATTCTTGCGATTAATACTTTCACACAAACTTACATTGTAAGAATGTGTATAAATTAAAAGGAAATGTAGTCTATCTTAATTTTTTACGTTAAAATTAAAAAACAGCTGCAGTTCGTTTCATAGTATGTAATTCTAATAGTCATAACAATATGCTCACTTAGTACGTGAGTGGAAGATAAATTATTTCCTTTCTGAGTTATTAAGAGAAAGGTTTTTAAAATAAAAATTATTCCAAGGCAAATGTTGCAGAATGCAAAACGATGTTCAAGTATACAGAATGTTCAGCTTTCGCAGCGCCCCATTAAAGTTTTTGCCTTCTTCAATTCACGTTAATCACTACTCCATATTTCAATTTATCTTAGTTTTTGAGATAATTGACATCTTTGAGATTTTTGCGAAATGTCGCTGCTTTTTTAAAAGCTGATCTTATATGCTTCGAATGTTATTCGATTGAGTATTTCATTGAGTGTTCCGCAATACATCGAAACATTTTTTTTATATCGACTAGGATTTACAAGATGGCAATCGAAATCGTGGCACTTAAAATAGAGCCATTTCGCAAAAATCACAAATTATTTCGATTATTTCAAAAAAAGAGCTAGATTTGTATGGGGAAGTCCCTATCGTGTCGTGCGCCGCGAAAACTAAACACCCTTGTATATTTGGCCAAACTACGTTGAGCGGAACATATTTTTTATTTGAAAACTTTCGATCGCTCAGGGAAGAAAATCTTCCACCCATGCACCAGGTGGGCACGCTGTGTAGTTGAAGTTCAATCTATTATTTTTTCAAGATATTTTTGTCTTTTTTAGTTTCTCGACAATCAAAAGCTTCCTTACATAGGCACTTTAACCAGAATCATAGTTATTACAATGTTCGAGTTATTTTTGGGTAAGTTTACGAAAAGTTTAATTTTGCGAAGATAGTTCTTTTAACTTACCTGAAATTGGAACTCGCAGCCTAACGCTCTCCGCATTGCGTATTCGATAAAGTGATAATGCGACAACATGCTGGCACCAAAAAATATCCTTAGTTTCGCAACTGCATGTTACTGACGTTATTTTACACCTGGAAAAGAGACCGCCGAATATTAAATATGTTATAGCTTGTAGCCGTGATAAAATAATAACTTAAAACATACATTCCGTATTTACTTTTACGATGGAATAATTAATACTTAGTAAGTATTTATATAGGGTGTACTCATAATAATATAGTAATAAGCCCCGTGTGTTAAATAAATCATTCTAATGGACGACACCGCTCCTTAAATAAAGTCAATTTTTTAGAAGAATGTTTGCATATCAATGAATCATTGCTACTACGTTCACAGCTTTTTTAAGTATAGATCTCAGTCGTACGTTTATTGCTCTCTAAGGGTTAGTACTATCAAAACATTTAAAGCTAATAATTTTGCCTTAAAATTGCTTTTAATGGCAATATTTAAATTAGTCTGTTGTGCCCAATTGTTTTTGGAGATTTAACGTAGAAGATACCGACAATTTTGCCTAATCTTTACATTTTCAATATTTGCTAAATATATTTATTAAAATAAATTTGAGTTCATTTGGTTTTACTTCTTTACTCATCCTGTGATGAAGAACTGTAAAGAATAAAAAATAGTAACTAATTAAATAAAATAAATTGCGCATTTTGTAAAAATTGGACTGTTTTTTTTTGTTATTTCGTTCGGTCCCCATAACCGTGATTATTGACTTAAAGAAAAAAATGTAAAGTAGGTAATTATGTGTTCAATAAGTCTAACTGAATATTTTATTTAGGCAATAATTTTTGAGGTAAGGTGCTTTTTAACGGAAAGCACAGTCTATCATGACGTCAAAGAAAAAGCATTCCAGCATATAATACTTGACATAATTATTTTCACAAATAAATAAATTACGACCATTTCTTCTTTTTAATTTCTGACCCATGTATAATATAAATTATATATACTAAGCAGAGAGGTTCCTTTTTTTTAGATAATATTTCTTTTATTCTATAGCAATTAGCATTAGAAACAATCACTGTCACTCAATAACAAATGTGAGTTTCTGCTGTAATTAGGTTCAAGAACTTGAAAATGGCATGAAAATTGTCCAAATTCTTAATAAAACGCCAAATAATACGCCAATTACAAATTAATATCATCAAAATTTATCAGATGAATAACAGCGATAACAGCGTTTTCATATTTGGGAATATGCCCATGCCGTATTTCTGCTAAGTGGAGATTTATGCAAATGCTCATTTATTTGGTTGATAATATGGTTCAATTACTTGAATGCACTCCTCCTTCTAAAAGGGAACGACAATACTGGTTTATTTTTAAATATCGCCTATTAGAATAATTTCCTCACGATTTAAGGTATTTTCCAAATAACGATATTAAAGCAGGTAAATGACTTACTGCGGTCTTTTCTACACTCAGAAAAAGGAATTGGTTTATCCAATAAACCAGAAAGTGTTGCACATTTGTGTTCACTTAACTAAAAGCATATTTTCAACACTCTAGCGAGTATATCCAATTTGCCTTGCAACTTGACAGAAGACACTAACTTTGGCTCAATTATTTTTGTTAAATTAAACCGAGGTGTATGCACGCCTGTTCATTTTTGATTCCACGCTTGCATTTTTTTTTGCTTTCTACCAATATTCTAATGTAAATTGAATACACATTCATTCGAATTCAAAAGATTCAATCCAGTATATGCTGTTGCTTTAAACCATATGGAGTGTTGAGTGTATTTAACAAAGTTGGTTGAGACGATTAACTTTTGTTGTTTTTTTTTTTTCTCTAGTGTAAAAACAAGTGACGCTTGAATGAGGATGAAATTAATAATAATATATCTAAATATAAAATTTGGGCAGACACCCCATAAACGATAAGCACGATATTGCTTTTTTAATCTACATATTTTTGAAAAAATATAGATAATTTCGTATTCTCACATTATGCTTTAAAATATACTTTATATAACTTTTCAGTTTAGAGAGGAAATATTTTAAAAACTGCCAAGTATGTACTTATTTTCTTCCAACTACTTTTCTGAAACCAAAAAAAAAAAAAAGCATTTAACGGTGTAATACATTTAAGCCGAATAAGTTTCATGGAGTGTTAAATTGCGTTTTTCAGAAATTTAATTTTAGGATTACACTTTTTATTTAACTTGTTCGTTCGTGCCATCTATTTTTCTATCTCTCCGAGCAAAATCTATCTTTTTTTTTGTTTAGATGCTTGCGAAATCCTCTCCGATATCTTACCTGTCAAAACTAACGGATACTTTGAACTTTTGAGGAGGTTCCGGAGCTCCACAGGTTAATGTAGGAGGAGGAGATGCTCTGCAAGCAGTTACGACTCCGCTCAGATGGAAACCTGAAAAGTAGAGAAATAACGATTTAGGGCATGTTGAGAGATAAATGAATGTCGATATGTTGTCTTATGTCGTAAAATTGTACTTAGAGTTAGTTTCAATTATTATCGCACAATAATGGCGAAATTTTCAAGTAACGTTGTTTAAGTATTGTTGTTGAATTAGACAAAAAATGCAAACAAGTTCTGAAACGGTTAAGAGGACAAAGATAACGTTTACGTATTAGTCTTAATGAATAGTTTTAGCGAAATAAAAGCTAATATTTCGTCTCAGTATCCATGTTTTTAAACGAAAAACCTATCTATATTTGATTTCTTAAAGAACGTATATTTTAGATACACAAAAAAGCTTTTTAAAGGAATTCTAGAACAATTTCTATCAGATTCTGAAAAAATATACATGGTGTTCCATTTAAAGAAATTGAAATAACATAAATCAAATATGGCAAAGATTTCGATGGCCACCTTGTGGTAGTTTTTATGTATTGTCTTGAAGAAATGCTTAATCAAATATAATTTGAATTATGGCACTCAGACTTAAACGCCTTTCACGATTGAAATTTTATTCGATTGAATTTTCGACAATACACAAAAACATGTTTATATTAACTGACCATCAAAATCGTTGCCATATTTAATTCGTGTAATTTCAATTCCGTTAAATACAACACCGTGTATATTTTCACAGGATCTAATACGAAGACTGCTGTAGAATTATTAATAAATACGGGAATTTTATAATTTCAAATTATCTCAAAAATTGACATAGAAGTACTAGGGAATATTGAAAAAAGTTGGCATGAGTTGAAGCGAGGTATCTAGAAACGTTTTATTAAAAAACCAAACTTGCATCGTTTGTAGTGGAAACTGAAGACTTTATATACTTAGGCATAGTTTTATGTTTGCAAAACATGTCTTAGAATATTTTTAATTTAAATATTTTTTTTCTAAGTTGCTCAGGAACGAATTACCGCACTAAGTGGACACGCTGTTTTTTTACGTAGAATATGATAATAATTTTAAAGGGATTTCTAATTCTAAATATATACAACTTTGGACATCCACATATTTTAAATAATTACGAAGACACTGAATATTGGGGAACTCAATGCATTCAACTACTAAAAATTATATATATAAAAAAGATACTAAAATAAATAAAAAAAAAAGTTAAAACTGCTTCTAGCTATAAAAGATTCTTAGAAAAAGATACACAATCATTTCTTATATTACTTTGATGTTTGCTAAAACCTTTTTAATAAAATTTCATGTTAGCTTGATACCAAAACCTTTAAAACGTTATTAACGTATTTATCCCTTATCAAATCCGTTTCTCTAACCGATTGAAATGCATCAAATAGTACTAGCAACAATAAAATATCGAAAACCGTACATAATTTGGGTAGAAGATGGCCGCCGTTCATATAATAATCGTCCTGTCAAAACACGAAACTGGGTAATAAATAATTGCATGATTTGTAGTTGACGTTAAAAATATGGCCAGTTTGGTTTGTGCGTTTCATCTTAAAATTTATGTATCGTCACACTGAAGATGTATAATTAGCTATACGCGACCATGCCAGCATTGCAACGAAAACGAGAATTACGTGTGAGATATCTTTCCAAAAAAGGGCACGACTAAGAATGGATCAACTTGAAAAAGGCTACGATTGATTGCAGTTTTTTACGATTTATTAATTGCACCAGTAAAATTTATAATCCAAGCTTCAGTTATTAATTGTAATTTTAGTATGTATCGACAATAACGTAACTATCTAACAAGAAGATGTGATATGGAACATGCTAGGAATACTCAATTGAGAGGTGGGTATAGGGAATATTGGAGAAAGTTGATTCGAACTGAGGAGATGCACCTAAAAATATAATAATATACCGGGTGTTCCATTTAAAATAACAAACTTGTATCGAGCGCAGCGGAAATTGAACATTCTATATACTTGAATATAATTTATTGTATTCCGTAATTTATACAGTGAAAGCGATATCTAATGATGGGAATCTCATGAATCCTTCAACTGCTGCGAGTGCGATTATGTGCTGTATAAATTAGTCAACTGTAATGGGTACACGTCCAGTATTTGACGATGTTTTTGGAGAAATGCTCTGAGGCATTAGCATATAAGTACACTGAAAACAGCATTGAATTGAGTCAACTAAATTATGAGATGAGTGAGAATTATGAGGGTAACTCCCTGTTTTCTTTTACTGCTGAGGGTGATGCTTTAAATAAATGTATTCGTCTTACGCAACATTTGTCTACCCATAGTTTTGTAGGCTTTCACGACCGTAATCCATAGTAGAAATGTCTTTCGGGTGTTGTCGCGTACTTGATGTTTGGATGTTATGGACCAGCAAAGCGGAACAGAAATGAGGTATATAACGAGGAGCAAGAGACAACAACACCAGTCTTTAGAAATCATCTGAAGAAGCTGACAGCATGGTCAAGTCAAACATCAAGTACGCGACAACACTCGAAAGACACTTCTACTATTTGTGTACTTATTTTTGCTATTTATTATTTACACGTTCTTCATGACTTACTAAATATCGTATTAAGAAAATGGTCAGTAAAGCTTTTTTCGGTGTACTCCTCTGCATTTTAGCAAATTAATTTAATTTATTAAAAAAGGACGATTTTAGCTATAGGGAAATATTTACAAAAAAAGAGCCTTCTAGAACAGCTTCTCTTCTGAAAATAGATTTTGAACAAATATACAGGGCGTTTCCTTAAAATTTCCTTAAAAATTAAACTTGGCGACGATTTCGATGTTCATCTTGTAGAATCTGGTTGATGTAATCGCTTTTTCCATATGTGGTGGAAAACTTCAAGAAACACTAAATCCAGTACAATTGAAACACCTATCTAGCATGTAAGACATTTAAGATATCGGGCGTTAAAGAAACAATGCATTTTGTAAATTATTTTAAAAGCTAAGATGGATAGGTATAGGGAATGTTGAAGAAAGTTGATATGAATTGAAGAGAGACTTCCAAAATTTCAACCACATACAGTGTCTTTCTTTTTTTCTTCTTTTAACGTTTTAATACGGTTCTAACTTAATAACTTTAATAATTTTTAAATGCAACTGCATTAGTTGTAATTGTAATTATTAATCCCAATGACACTCACACGTAAGTGATCTTGAATTTAAGTATTACAATAAGTATTTATCGTAATGCATATCTTTCCAGCTGGCGAAAGCTTAGAACTGAGCAATCGATTAGACTGTTCTATTTTTTGGCTGCTCTACCCAATATTCTATCATTGTGGATGTAACGAGCATAGCCGTCTCAACTTGTGTGACTACAGATTATTTATTTATACAATAAGTATAAAAATATCGTAGTGAGTTAAGGTAAGTTTTATTTCTTAAGCCACATTCGCACCCCACCTAGTATTTAATGTAGGATTCTGACCTGGGTTTTATGAAGGTTAAGCAATCACTTGAAAATAGTTGTTGAATAGAATAGATGTTCGTAATATTTTTTATTAAGCAGTCCTGGATATGTTTACATTTTTTTTTTTGTAAACTACAGATAAGTGCATATACTAAACAACATTATCAGCAAAGAAGCTTTTATTTCTCATTTCACCTGGAAGTAGAAGTTCATTATCTTGAGTTAGTATTATACTGCTTTTGATGGGAAGGATGTATAGACAGACTATAATAGCACTGATCGTGGCGCCAGAATAACAACTTCACCATTAATTGCACACATCCCACCGTATAATTTGGTTCGACGAAATCGCTGCTTTTTTTCCTTGTCTGTTTCTTTCGGAATGGTCGTGATCACGAACATGTATGCGTGCTCTGTCTATGTGTACATCGTGTGACTTGAAAGTGCATATGTGTAAATGTGTCGTGTGCAGGTATAAACAAAGTTAGCCTTGAGATTCCGTCTCAGTGGGAGGAGAGGTGCGGTGGGGTGACCTAGACCCAGTCAGACCGGCCATGGTCTGAATTAAAGGGGAAGTATAGTAGAGAGAACGGCAGAAGCAAGAGTGAGCAGTCGGCTCGAGGAAAGCGGTTAGCGGGCAGAAAACCTGGCGACGTCCGCACCTCCCATGCACACACACACTAATGCAGGTGTGAATGTATATACGATGCCCGTCAAAAGTGAACACGGCGAAATAAAATAGTCGTAATATAGAGTGCAGATACACTTGTATGATGAAAATTCATGGTACATATAATTAGTTTGTTTCCTCCGAACGATTTATTTATTTATATTTTGTTTGTTCCAACTTTATATTAGTTAGTTGTTTATTTTGTTAACCAACATAAACGCTACAAAGAAACGCACTTAAATATGTTCGTTTTTTTATCTACACATTTGTACAGTCCTTCTTTATTTAAAACACTCTTCAAACAATAAATTTTACCTTCCACAGAATCCACTTCAAAGAATTTAGTTCAGTGAAAATGACCGACCATTCCTCATTGTAATCATAACAAATTTTATAAAAATACCCAAGTGTTTTTATTCTTAATTCCAGGATTAGAATCCTCCAAAATTATTTGCTTCTTTAGTATTAGCTGTAGGAATTCAACATTTCATTTAACAACACTAATTAATATTATTGCGAAAGTACTTACCGTAAGAACCGCTTTAATTTTACTTAATTTAGCGCTTTCACCCAAACAGACTCAGTAAAACTATGCCGAATCACTTTTGGTTGCTGTAAGGGAAGTCTCCCCAATCCTCGTTTATATTTTTAAAAGTAAAAAAGAGTACAAAAGAATGCAAATGAGTATTTTTGACGTACCGGTTTTAAAAGGAATACGGTTCACGAAAAAGTAAAAAAACAGTAAAACTTCCGGCTGGTTAATTTCAGCAAACTTGCATAAGTACTGTGCGTTTTAGAATTCACCGATGCAACAAACGTTGGCAACATCCCCATCTATCTCTTTCAGAATTTGCCAATCAAAAAGTTATCTATAGTTTTTAGATGAAAACATAGTGGGTACATAGGTAGGGTACATATTACTGCCCATGTCATAAATCAGCTATTTTTGGGGTTTGTACATTGCAAGTAGTTAAACAATAATTCTTCAGAGTGGAGATAAGAAACACAATTCTGAAGTAAATGAATGACATTCGAAATAAATCTTATATTTTCATCTCACTAGATATTTTTGTCAGTCGCAAATGGCACGAATACTCGACTGACAACTGTATATAGCTGATCGTGTGCTTCTTATGGTTTCTCTTCTCTTTTATTAAAAATTCATAGATCTTAACAAGATGTATGTTGTTACATATCTTATCTCTTTTAATACAGGTGCAGCTAAAGAAACCGTCAAATGGACTTTATTCACTTACCGCAACCCATTAGAAATAATATACATATTTAGTGAACGCACAGTAGACAAATTATTAGCTTTAAAATATCAGAATAAAGCTTTTTGGGAATAACAGGCACGCGAATACAAAAAACGTACCGAAAATGACAATTGTGACAGTTTGCAAGTATCTCATTTTTATAGTTGCTAATTTACTAAGCAATATGGAGTAGAATTCAGTATTTTCCAAGCAACGTTTCCGGATTGCCAGATGGGATAATTCAATGACACATCAATAAAGATCGTAGAATAATTTAGTAGAATGGTAATTCTGGCCAAGGACGTATTTTAACATCGCTCGTAGATACACCAGAGCATTATCAGTAACACCTGCGCCCTATTTATTTAAAATTTCCTTTAATTCATATAACAAAAATATTAGGACATCAAATATAGGTTTTGGTTTACATATACACTTATTAGCAGGATTCAAGACGAAATGTGACACTACACAAAAATACATTTTACGTTAAAGCACTGTAGGACCACAGTCTACCAGTCTCATCGCGATTTGGGGATTGAAATGAGAATATATTTGAGTTTTATTACTTTATTTAATATTTTATTTACCAGTACAGCATGTTCGATGTATTAGGTCTATTAAGCTGGCGTAACTACTTTATAAATCCGGAAGCAAACCGGTCACATATTCTGTAGCTAATTTGCTACCCAAGAATTGATTTTGTTGCTTCAGCTGTTTCCGAGAAGGTAGCGTAGCCACTCGCCGTAACTTTTGCATTACTACAGATATCAACATGAACCAAACGGCACATTTTGTTGCTAATTTGTCGCTCTTAGAATCTACACCCGAAAATCGTCATCAATATCTTTGCAAATTTAAATTTAGTATTAAACATTTTTACTTTCTTAAGTAATGGCTAGTACATTGCTAATTTATTTGACAAAAATTCATTTTCTTGCTCCATCCGTTCCGGAGAAACAGTACGAAGCGTGTACAATCAAATATAAGTAAAAAGTCTTATTTTATTGACGTGGGACATTTGTATGCTCCTGGATGTCGCCGCTAACACGGCCACCAGTTCCAGAATTATGCGATAAAAAGGCTATAATGAACCAGCAATAACTATTTAATACTATGTTATTTATTTACGCTTTTACGTACACCAGGTATCGTGGTTTATTTTGTAAGTTTCGGATATGAACCACAGATCTATCAAAATATAATATTTGTGTAACGCGAAGTTCGTTCTGAAAGGGTTTTATTTCACGATTCTAAACAACATTGCGTTAAAATGTAATTAATTTAAAAATTAATCTAAAAGAATGAAAAATGTAACTTCTAATTGTACATCGCTCATTTGCGAGTAACAAAGTTTAAAAAAAGTATTCTAAAATTATTGCACCACAATTAGTGATGATGAGGTTAACAAAAATGTGCAATATAGCGAGGGGCCTACTATATTACGCAAGGAAGAGATTATTTTTACTTTGTTTTTAGAAAATATTTAACTCCACGTTATTTCCAAATAAGAAATGTGCATATTTATTTGGCCCAGGACTTCCATACGTAATGAAAACATACAGAAGAATATGGGCTTCGACTATGAAAACAAAAAAAGACAGAAAATGACGAAAAATATGAACGGCTTCCCCCATCATATTCTAATTGCATTGCCTCGCATGTATACGCGCACATTGTCGGAACAATGGTGAAGTTCTAACAGTAGACGACCTTGAGTCAAAAGAATGGCAACCCTTTTCCGTCTTCGTCTACTTCTCACAGGGGATATTGTTCTCATGATCTCTTGACCTCAACTTGCCCTCCGTGGTCCGTTATATAATTCGTTTTGCTTGTATTCCTTTCTTAGACATTTTTACTTGTAGTACCAAAAACGATGGCCTATTGATGGCAGTTTAATGATAGTTGAATGTAGTGAATACTTTACCATTATAAATTTTCACTTTACAACAAGAGTAATAAACTATTGTGATATATTGCTTCATACTTATTATATTCTTAAATTATTATATACAACACAAGAGTATATCTGCGATTTGAAATAATGCATCGCAGCATCAGTCAAGATATATACAGTGGCCCTCGTTTATTATAATTACTTTAAAACTGATTTTGATATAGTAACATCACAATGAAGACGTCCTTCACACGATTTATTTTTTTTATTTTTTAGTGTGGTGATGGACCGACGGGGTGTATAAACTTTTAAAGCTTGTCCATAACCTCAGGAACCTCTTAGTGTGTAGTGTCCCATGGCCTTGTTACTGTCATCCCTTCGCCGTGAATGGTGAATCGCAGTTAATTGTAGTCCCAACAGCATCTAACTCCGCCCAGTTAAACGCAGCCCTCTTGCCATTGGGCCACCGAGCCGTTTGTTAAGTGGACAAAAAACTGAAGACTTACTATTGATCGTACCAAGTATGTTGTGGAAAGATTTACCTATAAAACAAAGGATGCCCCCATTAATGTTTCAGTGGACGACACTAAAATGCAATGGGGAAAGGTGACGATGAATAAAAGATAGACGTGGGTGGACCATGTCAACGAAGTCAGCAACAAGCTAGTTCACTTTGGTATAGGTTTACTTTGCGTCTTCAAACGTGGGAGAGGACTAAGGAGTGACTAGTGATCCTCTGGCGAGGGAAAAAGTGAAGTCAGAGGACTGTTAGAAGATTAGAAGAATCTAAGACGCGTTGCAAGACGAAGAGCAGAACACTGCACTTCGACGAGGTTGAGACGCTTTGGGTACACCCACAATGAAAAGAGAAATCTCAATCAAAATTCATTTAGGAGATCGAGCAGAAACGTAGAGAAAAATGGGAAACAAAGACCTGCTGGTCTCAGAAAGAGGCCGGAAATTCTGGATATTTGGAGTTGAAAAATGTATTAAACAATTCTGGAAAAACTTGGTAACAACGGCTGCATTTGCACTTTTTCATCGGTTGGGGCCAGCCAGTGCCTTTAAGAATTAATATATAGTAAAACCTAAGTAATAGGTGGTAAATATCGATTCGTAGTCTTACTTTACTAAAATATACGGATTACTGAAATGTTTCAAACATTACTTTTTATTAGACGACCTATAGGTGTTAATATACAGGCTGATACATTTTTGACCGTCGCCATGGGGATCTCGCTTATTATTTGAGATAAGATGTAGGTGTAAATTTGGCAAGTTGTTAAATTTTGTTTGTTATTGTAGTAGTGTAACCCTTTTAATTTGGTTTATGCCACTAAAAGAGTGCAGCATACTTAAGTTTTAAATTATGAATTTTGCAACTGCATTTTTAGAAAATGGACGTATGACAAATGACGTTCGATATTAAAAAAAAGCGAAAAAGAAATTCCTGTTAGCGTAAACATTACGCACGGGTCGGTAAATGATCCTTTGTCGGCCAAGCTTCTATCAAGGTCTAGAAAAATGATACAATGTGTGTTCGTTTCTCTTCGTTAATATATGACAATTTTCGATTACTAACTGGAATGTTTGGCGGTTTGAAATTTCATGGCTACCTTTAAAAAGTATTTTTCGTCAATTAAACCACAATATCAGGAACTCTTGTCAACATATTATACATGGTTGAAATTAGAAAAAAAGACGGCGTCAAAATCCAATATGTCGCCCAAAACAAACACGAAAGTTGATGATGAACAGAAACGACCACATAAAAATCTCTAGTACAGCGTTAGAAGAACGAAAGTGAGTGGCCTTGAGAATGTGTTTTCAGTTTTTCTCTGTATAGTCAAATGAAAATGATAAAGATAAAAGAATATCCACATTACAACATACTAATATTACTGAAAAAATCTACAAAATGCTATGGCATACTTACGGGAGTCGACGCCACGGTTTATTAAGAGCCCCGAGTTACCAAGGGAAGTTATATCGAACTTCTATTCTGCCGCCATAAAATAATGCAACTAAAATTAAAAAATAAGTTCATTAAACCTAAGAAGTAACAACCTGTGAGAGACGCATAAAGCAGTTTTGAAAAATGATTTTTATTGTACGATGCGAAGACATAGATCAGATGTAACAGTTATGAAATTTGCAAATGGGTCGTTGCATACCCGCAACACCTATTTTTTTGTATTTTTACCGTATCACCTCCTATCTAACTCAAAACTAAAAAGAGCAAGTTTTTGTTGTAGAGGTAATATATTGTAATGCCTCTCCAGTTGCTGACTACCAAGTTAAATTTATATTCAATTGATACAATTAATAACTAACTACAGATACTGCTGGGCACCTAAATGAATCTACTTCACATTAATTTAGCCTCAACTAGGTGTCTAAATGCCTGACGAATATGAATGAAATACGCTATTCTTGCTGCTTCCATAATAGGTTTTATCTTTCAGATACATGACAAAAATCTGAACCTACGAATAATTTGAAAGACAAGCAGAATTATATAAAACACCGAAACTACCTATGTGTACAAATAGAATTCGATATCTGAACGCTGTGAAACCTTCCACTATCTATACGAGGCACTCTTAGTTTCTACTGGTAAGCACGAACGGTTATGTTAGCAATGACGTGTTCCCATACCTTTGATAATAATAGATGAAAATATCCCTATATCTAGATATATCGACAACTGATGGATCTATAGTTACATCAGAATAAGGAGAGAAAGATGTTGTAGTTGTAGTTGTAGTTGTAGTTGGCATGAATTGGAAAGAGACATTTAAAAACGTAATAATACACAGAGTATTCAGTTTAATTCAAATTCGAATTTATATCGCACGCTGCGGAAACTAAATATCCTGTTTACTTGAGTAAAATTTTATGTTGTGCAATACTTGACTTCCAATATCTTTTATTTGAAAATTTTTACCCTGAATAACTCGGAAAAGGAATTATTTTCGTCCCACGCACTTGGTGGGCACACTGTACACGAAAGTTTTTCAATATTGCATGCCTATAGTTTTCGACTATCGACAAATTAATAATATATTGCTTATCAAAGCTAATTTCTATAATTAACTTCTATTGCTATTTCTTTGAACATAATTAAATAATTACATAGAAAGATAACCAATAAAATTGTATCGTTTATAATATTCTCATTATCATAAATGTCACAAATAAAATAACAATGCAATAAAAGCAGCAAATAATCCAAGCCGTTCTCATTATTGAATAAACATCTGCTTATATAGTAATAGGGCAATTTTTATTCATAATTCATACAACTATTTCGACGAATTCGAAATCACAAAAGGCATGGTAATCGATTTTTGTGACAGGAAATACATTTTAAAATGCTAAATATGCTGTACATACTTACTCATACGAATTGAATAGAGGAATGTGTTCTACGTTTGTCATTTGCATACATTCGTATAATTTCTTACAAAGCGCTTAATATGTACAAGCTCTTAATATTAACCTAGAATAGAAATTATATTTCCTAATGGCAGGTACATAAATCGAATATCAACTATCTTCGTATATACACTAATTATAAGGTGGCTCTGCGCATGCATAGCTGGTCTAGCACGTCAATAAAATTAAGTTGGGTGTACAAACACCAATTTAATTTAAACAACTTAATTATGTTGGCGAGCTATTTTAGATTTTTCTTTGGATGCGTCGCCTTTCTTTACGTCGCGACGTAAAGAAAGGCTTATAGTTCGCCAATTTCCGTGCGCTGCACGAAATTAGCAGAGACTAGACAGACTTGTGTATTCGTTTCATGAGAACAGGTTCGGGTTGCCTACTGGTTTCCCGGAGTCGACAAAACATGTGTCTGTTTGACTAAAGTTCGTCACTTTGGCGTTGATGCGGGTGATCGTTCGGGTAATATATGCGCAAGCGATCTTACTGCAGTAGTAACGCATCCAATATGAGTTTGGCGCCCATATGTTTAAGCATTTGAAAAATTTCAAACTTCTAAAATAAAATTTCTATTCAAGTTTTATGTAAAAATTCGACATTTTAAATTTTACCCCACGAAAACAGACCCCACAACAGAAATTTGGTTGGCCCAAATTGAAAAAGATTTCTAAATTTTTCTAAAAACTTAAATAGCAAATTTGTTTTAGAATTTTGAAATTTTTCAAATACCTAAACGTATGGGCGCCAAACACAGACTGGATGCGTCACTACTGCAATAAGATCACTTGCGCATATATTGCGAATGACACACCCGAATGACCATCCCCACACCAACGCCCGTGAAGTGCACGGAAAGTGGCGAACTTTACTTATGACAGTAGAACCAGATATTTTCTAAACCACTTCATTTTCTTGATCTTCTACCGTTTATTTACTGCTACTACGACCTGTGTCTTATCCTTTTTGCTCTGTCAGCAACGAAAGGCGGGCACTGACAAACTGAAAAGTGCATAGTATGCAAATAAAAATTAATTTTACTATTATAACTATATAATTTTGTCAGTAAGCTGTTTTATAAGACTGCATCAAATGTTTGCTAATTTAAAGTACAATTAATATTTTGGATGTTGTTTAAGCAGCGTTCAGATAACCAAAACCAATATTGTTGTTGTTAATGTCAACCGATAAATTTAGGTTAGGAAAGCAAACCATTAGTCTTAGTTATCAAATTCTTGGACTAATTTTGACTACTCTATGTGAATACAGCCTTAGTCAGCTATAAAACTGAAAATTGGGCGACAAACTGAACTTACAAATTACTAAAACTGGAACAAGTTAACAAAATTACATTAATAAAAAATAAGAAAAAAAAAAAACAGTGAACAAGCTAGATCGTAAACCATTTTACGAAACTATTATAACAGAAAGAATTAATTTAAATTGTTAGCCTTTCAGATGAGATGGAATAAACTATCAAGTAAAAATTATTTTTTAAATAGACCGCATCAGTAGCATTTTTCTACTTTTTTCATAGTGGTTAATAACACTTCTACAGTACTGTAGGGCAACATGATATAACGATTGTTACAATTTATTTCGTTGGATAATAATAAAAAAAATTAAATTACATTGTGGCCATTCGATGAAATGCCTTTGAACACAAAAATAAATCGAAATTAAAAAATATTAAATAAAAAAACACCTATAACGTATATTTTTTTACCCAATACGTAATTTCTTTTTTAAATGAATATTTTATATTAATTTACACAGTAAAAAATATTTATTTTGTGACCGGTTTTAATGGTTTGCAGTTTTGAAATTGGTTTTAGTGACTTATATAAATCTACAGCCGAATTCTTTTTTCTGGTCATCAGTCATCATTTTAACTTTGATTACTACTCTAGCAGAGGCGCGGTATCCCCCTTACGAGATGTGTAATCCCAGTAATTTAACATTTTATGTGCGGGCATATAGAATGAGGACCAATACACGGAAACTAACGGTTGGCAATTACTCCAGCACAAATTTTTTACTTTCCTTGGAAATTTAAGTTGTAGTTTCGTTAATAGATGGATATATTCCTTAATTTTTTAACGCACTACATGTGAATTTGATCTTTATTACTGCAATTGTCAACTTAAATTGACCGCGAATTAAAAATTTCTGCTTGGGTGTACGTTGGAACATCTTTTACTTGCATAAGCAACTACTTTGTATTTTTAACAATTAACAACAGAAAATTTCCCGAATATGAAACGGCCTATACTGCCGATCTAACCAAGAACGTAATATGTACATGCACTTTTAGGGTAAATTGAGTTATGTATCATAAAATCTAACATCCTAAATATGACGAAATTTGAAATTGAAGTATTTATATTTGTAGCTTTTAAGAAATAAAAATCCGAGAACTCTGGAAATGCCACATGCAACGTTCTTGTGGCGCTATACAGGCTCAAAAAACATTTGAAAAATATATTTAAAGGCTTTCTATCCGATAGAATTCGATAAATCTGTACGCCCACCGAGTTGCGAACTTCTCACTCAGAGCGACCAACTACATCGATTGTGCTCAAACATCCTAAACGAGACAACATCGTAATTTCGTTGGCGTTCTGCTTTTTGTGTGTTTGTACTGCTGCTGCTGTAGCAGTGATATCGTATGTAAGTAGGTGAGAAGTCGAGTTCCCATGGAAAGACAACGGCAGTCACTAAACGTTACAAAGTGACAAAAACCACACCAGCTATTAAGTCTTTAAAGCGAATGTACTGTAATTAAAGCCGAACTGCACGCGAGCCTCGCCGTTCGAATGGCAGTGCCGCTTTAAAGCTGCGAGACATCGAGGCACACGCCCCTATTACCCAGGACCGGACGAGGATCGTTCTCTAACTGTGGGTGTATTTGAATTAACCTGCTGAACTATGAAAGTTGGTTATACTTAATTATGATTAAACAACTCAAATTCTACTATTAAAACGTTATTATGTTCTACAAGTACTTAACATAGTTTGTTGTCGAAAAATCATTTTTTGTATTATACGACTGCAATAACAGTAATATATTCATATTTTTAAAAATGTTCTAACCGAAATTTAGAAAAAAAAATTAATTTAAAATATAATATTATATCGAAACGTCTTACTTGTGTCCAAAATAACATTAGAGGTGAATGTAATTTTTTTTTAATCAACTATTTTATGCGATAAATATTTTGAGCGTCATAAATAAGTTCAATGGCTAATTTTGTATGTATTACCTCTAGGTATGTCAAATTGAGTGTAAAATACTAAAATTTAATGTTCTTCTTTTATTTTACAGCATTATATGGTCATAATTTTATATATATATATATATATATTATATATATATATATATATATATATATATATATATATATATATATATCAATTTCGTAGCAGTGTTGCCAGATTGGACAGAGACACTTTTGCGATATTTTTTTTCAAAGTCGTTTTGTGTTATTTTTAAGAATGAATTCTGCCTATAGAGTGTACTGAACATAGCAATAGAAATATCGGTTAAATACTAGTTTTTCATTCATTTCTACCAATCAACTCGCTTTTAACTAATCTGCGATTGCGTGTTCTTACTCATCAGGCCTTCTTTTTCTGATCGACCAACCACTACTGTCGATTTCTAAACCTATTCTGCTAGCGCTTCACAGAGTATAAATCGACATAAATGATGTAGAAATCACATGATAAATAGAATTCTATTGTGCATAGTCGGACTCTGACCGAATGTTGGTTATTCTCAGGATATTAGTCAGGAAATTTTGCAACTACATATTGGTACGGAAAGACACTTCTCCTGGCAAGAAGATATTAACTTTTAATTCAAGTATTTATAAGAATAGATGTACAGACGATAAGGGAATTGACAAGCTGTTGAATACGTGTGCATTTTTACAAATTCCTAAAAATTTACACAGCTTCGTAAATCTAAGTAAAAATTTTCGACTTCTCATTGGTTGTTTAATATACACACCGTTTAGAGGTGCATATATACTGTAGTCAGTGTTGAAGTGCTTAAATGAACAATCGCACACAGTTTTAAATAAATTGGAAATTCAAGATACTCAATTAAAGGTAAGGTATATTATCACGTTAATGCTTTATTATATTAAATGTTATATTTCCATTTTAGTTTTGCCCCGGTAATGTAAAGCATCCAATTAGAAAGCGTCCAACTAAAAGATTTACACAAAACGATACTATTAAAATATTAAATTAACTGTTAGAAAATTAATTAAGAAAATAAATATACAGGATGCTACTGTTGATATAATTAAGAATAAGGGTTGAAACTTAAAAACTACATACTGTAAAGCAGTACAGTGGTAAAATGAAACGGGACAAGGGCTGCTAGATGAAAATGATGGTACGACCGTACAAGGTAGGTAAATAAACATGCATGCTTAGTTTTACTATAAAGAGTTGCTTTCTTGATTATGTGTATGAAATATGTCCGTACTATGATATACTTGATGAAATATTCAGCACAAAGAGCAACATCTACATACCATTTGTGCAAGATGCTCGGAAGCCAAAAAAAGGTGTCGCAGAAGAGGGTGATGTCAATGAAGCGTATTCAATTCCAACAGACAATGAAGAATTGGAAATACTGCAATATCCACTTACAGATGATAATACAGACATGTTAATGCTGGTGATGATGTATTTAATAATTTTAAAAGGAAATTGAGTAAGGAATCAGAAATGCAAAAGATTAAATGCATTGTGAAGAGAAAAGGTTAGAATTTGAAAAAGAGGCTAGATTGCAAGCTATTTATTCAACTTCAAAAGCAGCAACTGGGACTTGAAAAAGAAAAACTTCTTTCACAGCAAAGAATGCACCTGCTAACACTAGAGAAAGAAGACAGAATAGCAAGATATGAAATTAAATGTAAATACAAAGTAAAGAACTAAAAAAATATTTTTACGAGCCTTATGTTTAAAGAAATATTTTTTATTATATAATAAATGTCATGTAATAGAGTATTCATATAATCAGATTTTTTATATTTATTTTATTTTCATTAATGTATATAAAGTCTACCTTCTCATTTAATATTTATAATCGCCATCTGCATCGACAACTTCAACCGAATCTTCCTCGACTGGCTTAAAGTCATAATCCAGTCCATCAGCTATATCAAAATTTATAATAATTAAATTCTTTTTTAAATATTTCATGTGCTAGTATATTTTTTTGTATGGCGTAATCATTGTTTTTGTTAACTTATATGTTGAATTAGCGGCAATCCATTCAGGTATAGTAAAATACTGTTCAGGATGGCTAGCTATTTTGCATGAATTAAAAATGTTGGCGTCATGCATACTGCGCGGAATAACCGACAATTACCCTCACGAATTTCTTCTTGAAGTCACATATAATCTGTAATGAAAGCTAGGTATACACATCTGTCACTTGTAAAAAAATACTTAGCGAGTCAATGGTAAATATTTTTTTTCGGGAATAATAATAACAATAATAATAAAGAACCACGATCGCGTACAGGTGCCCTAGACATCTTCTTTCAGTACCCTCCAGTAATAGGACGATCCCAGTAACTGCTTTCTTTCTAAAGCATTTGGCCAATAAATATACTTCTTCTTTAATTTCAGGATGGCCTGAAGATAATGACAAAAGACAAAATTCATACTTTAAATACTCTGTGTGTTATTTTATCAGTAGTACTCCCATCACCTATACCCAATGCAAGCTGCAATTTTATGAATAGAAGCAGCCTCGCCTCTAGAACTTAGGCGATATAAAACAATTGCTAACTGAATCTGTACAGGAACTGAAGAGATGCATTTTGACCATGAAATAATGGATCAGCGTTCATTTGATTGAAAATGAAACGAAACACAGCTCTGTTAATTCGTAACATTTGAGTAAAACGCTGTTCATTCAATTGTAGTAATGTCAGATATCCATTCCCTTGATTTTGTAATATTTGTACGGATTCCGTAATGACATTTTTCAATTTCGGCGATATCTTCTATTAATGTATCTATAATATCATTTATTTCATCGTCGTCTGAAAAAAAAAAAAAAAATTAAAAATGATTTTTCCTTACCAGAATTAGTAGTAATAGTACCAGTAAGAATTTCGCGTATTGCGTTTTGTATTGTGTGATTTCTAACTGCACTTTTGACGTTGGTTTGTGTAAAATTACGAAAAAATACGAACTATGAATGCGAAGATCGTAAATTTCCTTTTTTATATAGTTTATATAGCGATAAAAAAATCGTAGCCTAAACTACTTTCTTGCACAAATAATGTACATATATTGAACCAAAAAGGTTGCCTGAGAAATACTGATTTCCCAATGGTAGTAACTCAATATCTACTTTCGTTCATCGGTGTGAAATTAGCAACTATCAAAAAAATAGGAAATAGGGGTTCTCATTTCCCGAAAAATTCAAATCCTAAAAGGAAAAGGAAAAAAGTGCTCTATTCCCGCACTTCCACGATTTCCCGTGTTCCGTTAACAAGTACGAATTAATTCGCTTATTGTTAGTGGATGTTTAATGTTGTTACTGTGGGTGAGGTTTTTTTCAGTAAAAACAAAGAAACAAAAAAACTCACTATGAGCTCAAAAAAAATCATTTTTAATGCGAAAACTTAAATACAAATTAACTCATTCTTAACAAAACAAGCATAACATTGCATTTAGCTGTAGCTTTCAATGCCTTACAAACTGCAGCATTCTAGTCGAGAACCAATTTTTGTTCTTGCACAAGTCATCAACCAATTTTTATTGGTTGTAATGTTTTCACTACAGCGTCTAATATACATACACTCCGCGACACTTGATTAAACGCAATATCTATAACTTTGTTAAAAGAGTACTTTTTTAATTTTTATGTTTTATGCCGATAATCTACTGCTAATTTAGGCAAGTATTCCAAATAACAGTAAAAAAAATAAAATCTACCTTAACTAATAAATGTTACTTTGAAAACGGGTGCGACATTTGATTAAACACAGCAAAATAAAACAACAAAATTGTTGGCAAAAACTTTATTTAATAATGGGTATGGCTACCATTCTTACTTATTACCTCTAACATTCTGTTTGGCAATGAGTTATACAAATTTTGAATGGTCACTTTCAAATGTTCTTTATTTCTAAATTGCTGCCCACCACTATAAATCCTTCGAGATAACCATCCCTATACATTTTCTATTATGTTGAGGTCCGGAGACAACGGTGGCCATGGCAATAAAGTTATTTCATTTTCTTCTAACCATTGTTTCACTACCCGAGCATTATCTTGTTGCAAAACAAAGTCTTCCGTGCCCATTCGGTTCTGGATTACGCCTTTTACGTTTTCGATTATTTCTAGGTATTTCTGAGCATTTAGAAATCTCTCGATGAAAACGATTTCCACTGCCCCTGAATAAGAAATTGCACCCCATGCCATAACACCTCCGCCCCCTTGAGGTCTCCGCGATATCACCTTGGGTTCTTTCCTCAAGTCGTGCCAGTAATGTTGAAATCATCGAGACTAAATCGCTTCGCATCCGTGAAAACGACCTTCTTCCAGTCTTCACTCAATTGAATGTGTTGTCTTGCGAAATTTAATCGGGCTTCTCTGTGTTGGGCAGTTAAAACCGTGTTTTTTTTTCAGTTTCAACCGACGAATGTGTGGAGATTGTTTAAAAACCCTTTGCACTGTCCTTACCGATGCAGAAGTTCCGGCAGCATCCCGAATTTGACGTGCTGTCGCCGTTGAATTCAATGCTATTCGAATAATTTTCCTTCTCTCCCGTTCGGTAGTGACTCTTGCTGTCCGTCCCCTTACGTTCTTGTCCGTAATTTTCCTTGTCGCGGAGATAATTACGTATTGCGTAATCACTCCGCTTTAATCGCCTAGTGATTTCTCTTATGGAATAATTTTCGTTGTTTAAAGTATCGACTTGCGCTCTTTCTGCTTCCGTAAGCGTTTTTCCGCGTCTCATAACGATACAGCCACTACAAATTATTCGTATACGCTAACTTTATCGCTAATTTAACAAAATTATCACCGAAAAACATTTGCTTCTATCGGTTACACAGAGGCGTTTAATCAAATGTCGCAGCAATTCTATCCCTACTATTACAATCCCCCGCGCCCTATGATACCCCGTACTTGCCGCTTGCAGGCACCGGCCGGATTTCCAAGAAATAATAGAAAGAGTATAATACTATATTTAAAATTCTAGATTCGTACAGAAACTTTGTTTTTGAAATATTATGATTGCGTTTAATCAATTGTCGCGGAGTGTATGTCATCGGAAATTTTTTCGATATGTTTCTAACAGCAGATTTATTTATCAACCATAGAAGTTATAAATATATAAATTATAAAAATATATAATACTACTATTTCGCGTGAGAATATTTTCGGTAAAAATGAAAAAATCTATTCAAATTAGAGGGATTCCCGGAAAATATGGTTTGTTATTCCGTGTAAGCCTTACTAGAAAACTGCCATACTCATCATTTTCACCACTTGCTTTGTTCTATGTATTGGCGTCTCCATGCCTCTCGTTCATGTCTTTTATTTGTATTTTCTTATTTTTTGCCAGTTATTTGCAAAAACAATGATTATGGCGTTTTTAAAGCTATTAATTGGATTTTCAATTAATTTAAATTAAAGGTGACAATTTTCGTATGGTAATGGTGTAGACTCATTATTTTGAATCGCCTGATACTAGTACAAATACAACGTGTACAGAAGATTCCTTTCCTGAGCAATTTAGAGAAACAATTTTCAATTAAAAAGTACTGGAAGACAATTGCTGCATAACATAAAATTATATCCAAGTATACAGGTAGTTTAGTTCCCGCGGCGCACGATACAAGTTTTTTAAATGGAACACTCTGTATATTATTGCTTTCATCAACATTCTCTGTACCTATTTATCTTAGTTTTTGAGTTAGTTGACACAATGTAGATTATTGCGAAATGTAGCTAATTTTTTTTAATGGCCAATATCTTATACACTTTCAAATTTTATTCCAATGAGTATTTTGCAGGATTTATGTTCAGACATCAAAAATTTCTCTATATCATCCAGATTGTACAAGATGGCTATCGAGTATAATAGAGAAGGTCTTGTAGAATTTTTTTTTGTAAACATTTCCCTATACCTAAAAAAATGTCTCTCTTGGAAAACACGAGTAAGCATTTAATAAAAACTCATCGATATTTTAGATATCATTTTAAATTGTTTTATTTAGTGAGAAATAAAGGCAAAGAAACAAGAAAATCTTCTTTCGATCTTATGATCATTGCTTGTACATCTTTTACAATGTCTCACGACATAAAGATTTCCTAATTGAACTTTCCGGGAGACCTTGTGTGTATTTCTCGTGCGTAACTTCCAACTAAAGACTAGAATTACTAACAAGGCACATTTCTTACTGATTGCAAACTAGGGCAATTCAATTAAGTGAAACTCAAATTTCATACAATCAGTTTTTTATCTTCGTCTTATTGGCTTATTGGGAATAACACCAATATTTCGACGCAAACATTATCAAACCTTGAGTAATTAATCTCACATTCCATGTTAGTAATAAATTTTAAATAGAATAAAGTTAAGCAGTGTTTTACGTTTAAGTATTAATAGAAATGAAAGAGCAGCGATTTATTATACACGGATTGATAATATTAACTTCTTTACTTCGAAATTTTTAAATAATAATTTCTAGAACTCGCTTAACATTTATTCCGCAAGCATTTAACATTTCTATATTTATCTAAAATTGAGACATTTGTATATTTCAAATTTCTATCTATCACATGTTTGTACCATATGGTACAAATGACGACAGTAATTTAATCCGTACTTTAAAGTGCTTGAATTACTACAGCGTATTGTTTCGTAAGATTTCAAATAATCAAACACAATACACAATTATGGAGCTTTATCGGTAGCAAAAATTATTTATTAATAAAACAAATAATAATAACGATTTTACTTCCCATGCAATTTCGTATACGTCCGATCTCTGCACAGAAATAGCTCTATAAAGATAATTGCAACAACGTTGTAAGTATGATTTTGTATTGAAAAATTATATAATTGTGAAAGCTGTGTTTTCGTTAAAGACTAATTACATCAAAATATTGAAGTAATCTTGTTGTAATGTACGAGTTAAAACTAGCATAAAATGCAGTCTAATTTCATATATATGTGCAAAACAATACGTTTTAATAAACACCTACCATAAAGTAAGAATTCCGTCAATATCACAAGGGTAATCTGAAAAGCCTGAACATGAAGATAAGGTTACAGAAATAACAAAGGTTGAAGAACGTGTACATCATATATTGACTGAATATTTAGGTATGAAAAATGTAACCTCGCGTAGGGTGCCACACTTGCTCACTCAAGACCGAAAACGTATTCGAATGAACAGTTCCATAGTTTTGTTGAAGCAGTTTAAGTGAAATAAGTCGGAGTTTTGGCGAAGGGTGAATGGACTTCTAAAAGGGCGAAGACTATTCCATCGGCAGGGAAAGCGACTATGTTTTTTTTTGAGATTGTCATGGAATTGTGTTAATCTATGTTCAACTATGTTGAAAAAGAAGAAACATTAAAGAGGCATACTACGCATTATTACTTGACACGCTGAAAGCAGAAATTGCGATAACGGCAGCATTTGAAGAGAAAGTGTAATTTCATCAAAACGGTGGTAGCCATACGAATTGGGGTTTGAATTGATACACACAGAGAAGATCGCTTGTTACATCAACAAAATTTTTTTATTAACATGGACATCAATATCAAATCAACATAATTATATTTTTTTATTTTATTAACGCAACAGTGTTTTTTGTTGGAAGAACAAAAAATATGGAACGATATAATAATTGTTCTATGATAATGTAGTTTTCCCTGATACAACGAAAAATTATCATTAGCTTAACAAAAATTAGTTTTCCAAAGTACATACTATTTATACACAACTATATTAGAGCTAACCAATTATAAAAATGTTGGCAGACGCGGTAATATTTTATCTAAACGCTAGTCATTATGTGTCATCAGCTTTATTTGGAATATGACACTTACTAGCTTCTGCTTACATTCGTTATTATCTGTTCTGTGTAAGCTGAAGAAGCGTAAAAATGCGGGACGTAGTAAGGTGACTGCTGAAAGAAAGGGGATTAGAAGTGCTGGTGTTCACCTTTGAAGGTGTAAGTTTAAAGTTATATTTATTTAATGTAAAATTAGTGGGTTGTCTTCTCTTCGGTTCACAATTATTTGCTGCTTAAAAGTAGAAATACACGCATACATATTGGAAACTGTAACAATCAATAGAAAACAAATGTGGTTAGTAATTACATATTACCATCTCGAACGATTAGTTACTTCAATATGAATTTTTATTATCTGTAACTAATGTGGTATGACGTAAGGTAGACCGACTTATTTAGTTCTCATGCGTTCTGCTGATAGTAAGAAATCTTATTGCCTACCACCAGGCAATTCGCTTAGTAGATTTTATCTCATCCCACTCTCAGCGCAAAATTCTGGTTCCACAAAGCTATATTGCTTTACTACGTGGCAAATTTTGTTATATTTATCAAATTACTTTAAGATTATCTGATATGATGATTGAAAAATAAGCACATTGTTTACCAAGAACTCACCGAATCTGTCATAATTAATAATTGCAATAAAGTTTGATTAAGTGAAGAAATAACAGCCGACTAACAAAACAAGTAAAAATAAGAAAACAATAAGAACAAGGTATGAAAATATGATGCAGGATGCAGTAAATAAATGACGAGAATAATGTACTTTTTTAGAACTGAGAATTGACAGTTTCCTAATTGATATAATTACGTTGCCTAACAACAATTTGAAGTCTTTCCTTAGCAAACTTTGCATAACAATAAAAATAGATTACCAAAACCTTTCTTGCTGCATATCACAATATTTATTGAGTTTAAAATGTTAAATTATGACAGATGTATGTGGTACCATTGGTATCGCCTTTAATCTTACTACTACCCTTGTATTTTCCCTCGCAAAACAGGAACCCCTGCCAAGGGAGAAGTGTAACGATAGTATATTTACGCATGTACAGGTTAGTAAAAACTGTTTCACTTAATTCAAGAGAACTTCTTTTTCGAGTTTCATATGTAGCTGAAACTATCTTCTTCTTTAGTAGTTGAGTACTAGTTAAAAATTGAAAGACATATTTCGAATGGTGTATGTACTACTGCTGATATTGCTTCTCCTAACAATACCTTACAAGACATAGTTACAAACAATAATTCTTTAAAAATCGATGATTCCAGCATACAAATTAACAAACATGATGAAACATGTTGTGTTTGTTCCTTAGGCACCAGGTAACATACATTGACCTATGGAACTACATAAAGAAAAGCTTACGAGGTGCAATTAACCAGTTCAGCCCTACGTGATAGCAGTCGGTCCGACACTTGTCAACCTTAGAAGATGCGGCTATTCCGCACCCATATGTTTAACAATTGCTTATATGTATAATTACGCTTTCAGATATGTGCATGTACACTGCGATATGTTTGTTTTTTTTTCTTATAGTAAAAAGTGGCGGGATGCTAAGTGCCGACCATACCCTTAAATTCTGATGACTGTTTGACCTTAAGACCCTCTACGAGCATAGGCGTAATATACTCATAATTGCCCGTTGCATCCTGCTAGATACGAAAATATGGATTAACTATTGTTATTTCGTCCATTCGTTTTTTCATCCATTATTACTCCATAAAAGTGGTACTTATTAATATCAAATTGCACAATTATTGAAAAATATGCTAGTTTGTTGTATCAAATGCAATTTTTGCGCCACTCTTGCTTTCTACAATTCTGTTTCACAAACTGCTACAAAATGGCCCGCGTCACGGATCCTGTAACTATTTGTAGTGTCGTCTGCTAAAATTGCGGAAGTAATTCTAACTTTTTATTTCTACGAGGATTTAAATCAGACAGATAAAGATATCGAATTGTACAACTCGAGTAATTTTATTCACAGATTACTAATCGTGAAAGTAGCGTTTACATCCAAAAATACAAAAATAAATCCTTGGAACTACAGTAATGTGGAAAAAGTTATTCCTTGCTAAATATATTAAAATAAAATGTATTTGCCATAGACCCGTATCTTTGTAAAACTTATTTCAACACTGTGTATAGAAGGGGAGAAAAACGAACCAGCAAAAAATATTTTCCGGTTCGGTACAACGACGTTTAAATTTGAGGGTGGTGAAAACATATTGAGTGCGGTGCGTAGGACGCCCACACAATAGCGAACTGGGGCTGAAATATGGTCAAGATTATACAACAATTTGTCTGACCGAAATCTTTCAAAGACTCAAAGCCTACGCAGATCGTATATTGATTTTCGATATGTTTTGTTAGATGAACATAATTGCTATTCCTTTTTTGCGGCATAAATCGTATCATTTTTTTTTGATAATCCTTCTTTATTGTGTATAACAAAAATATACATTAACTGTTACCATACTCATATGCTACAAAATTAAAGAATTAAGAAGTGCGATCCCCGGTCTACAGAACATTTTTCAATTTTGGATTAAAAAAAAATTAAATTAATCCTTATTGTTTATATATATTTATATTTTGAGATAATTTTACCAATTAGAATTAAATACAATAGTTGAGTGTAGGCTTTCACGACCGTAATCCATAGTAAAAATGTCTTTCGGGTGATGTCGTGTAGTTAATATTTAACTTTAAATATTAACTACACGACCTCACCCGAAAGACATTTCTACTATAGAATTAAATACAATTTCTTTGGTATTCTACTTTTTTTTTTGAGTTTGACAAAAAAGAATACTTGTTCCTGTACTAAGCTGGAAACTTTTCAGATTATCCTCGTATACCGATTTTGACAATTGTTGGAAAGCCAAACAATAAGTGAATATTATATTCCTCCTGTACTTCTACATTACATTTCATTACAATGTGCGAAACAGTAAGAAAAAATTCTGTCATGTAGCCTCTCATGTGTCTTTCGTTCTCGCGGAGTTGGCACATTCTCCTAAACAGAAACCATTATATTACACCACAAAATTTTCTTTTTGCGGCACAGAGAGCGCATAGGAAATTTAAAAATTCAGGGGTGGCATGGCTGGGGATATGCGCCCTCATTTTATCACTTCTATATAAGAATAGTTACATGTACTTATAATATGGGTATTGTAAGGATGTGAGATATCAATATATGCAGCTATCAGTTTCAGTAAGGTTAAAAAAAAGTCTACCTAAAAAAGTTGATATTAATAGTTAGGGCAATAATTAATTACTCTTGTTATTAAGTAATATTTACCATTGCTTATTTCCCTATAGTCCATTTAATATTTATTGTTTATATTTATGTTTCTATAACCGTTTAGCTTCTGACGTACTTTTCTTTTTTATTTACTATAAATACATAAATTGCTTAAATTATATATTCGCCCTTACAATATTTTAAATGATAATACGCATTTTTTCACGAAATATGCGTATTATAATTCGATAAACGAATTCGATACGTTTTTCTTCACTGGAAGATCGACTAATGTTTGTAATTAGAAACGAAATCTATATTGACTAAATATTATTTGAATTGCTCAGGTCAACGAAATATTCGACTTATAACATCACTAGTCATAGTTTTTTTAATGATGATCAAAAATAAAAAGTAAATTTTTAAATTAACATTTTCATTAAAATTATTATTTAGATATCGTTCCATTTTAAATCATAAACAATTTTCGTTAAACAATTAAGCAGGAATACAAATGTCCAAAAACACAAGATTTTTAATTGTTAATCTTACATATAAAAAAAATGCGTACATTTACAGCAAATGTTTTTTTTTATATTCATGTGTTCAAAAAGCTACGAATATTAAACATGTTGACAAAAGCAGTTAAATAGTTTTGTTGTTTAGGCGGTATTAGTTATGCGTCCAGTTTGTATTAACTAGTAAATGCACGCTTTTCCAAAAAACCGTGCACATTATTTTTTTAAAGTAAATCGATCTAGTGCATTTCTAATTTTGATATCTTGCCGCAAGGATGGTTTTGTTTACATTTGTATTGAAAAATGTTCATTTCGGCGACAACTGTTTTGAATTTAAGCCAGCAAACAATGTTACTTAGGCGCAAATCAGCACGGTTCTTTCCGTTTTAAAATCAATAATTCGATAAAGTTAAGGGAAATTGACAAAAATACTCGAAGATGTACAGAAACAAACGATTAATAAAGGTGTTTCAGCTTCGAGATCTGAATTTCAAGAATCGGCTGAAATTTTATGGTAGAATTTAGAAATAGATAGAAAATCAATCAATTCAGGTGAGTAATCAGAGGAATCAAACGTTAGAGAAGAATGCAGAATTTCTGTATGAGACAAAGAAGAATAAACCTACACAATTCTGGTACGGCAATAATGCTAACAATGCTTTATGGTTTAGCGGATATTTCTTAAAGTATTTATGTAAGCAATTTTAGTTCCTTCCGAAGATATTTTCTAAGGCAGAAATAACACAAAAAATAGGCAGAATAGAATAAGACAAAAAAAACTAAATATGTTGATTTTAAAATAAAAATCTGGACACTTTCGATAATGTGAACACGCGTTAGTATCTAACTAACGTGAACATAAAATGTAATAACATTGGGGACTGCATAATGTGAACAGCGGTAACCTCCAATAATATGAACAGCGGTAACCTCCAATAATGTGAACGATTTATTGCGTTTGCGCACTCTTATTTGCTCAGTAAGACGTCAGTAGTCTATAGCAGTTGGAGGCAGTAGTCTACAATTGGTTTCTCAAGTGAAGAGAAAACAATGTACCTACATTAGGAGAAGTGCTTAAGCAAGAGGCATTAATGCTAAGCAAAAGTTTAAACAATCTTGTCTTTACTGCCAGCGATGATTGGCTGCAACGTTTTAAATATACGACGTAAATATAGCCATTAAGTCAGATTTTTGAAAATTACGGGCGAAAAGTTATTGAAGAATATGATCTGAATGTAAACCAAACTTATAATAGCGATAAAACCGTCTTCTATTGGCAGTTATTGCCAGATAAAACCAACGTCTCCATCAATCAAAAAACTGCTTCGAAGATGAAAACATTAAAAAAAGAATAACGCTTTTAGGCTGTGCAAATGACTCCCGGAGTGCATAAATTAAAACCACTAATAATTAGAAAATCAAATGCTCTTTGATGCTTTAGGAATTTCAAGACTCCTTTAATATACAGGAACACGAAATGCACCTAGATATTCAAATGTTTAAATCAGCTTCATAAAACTTTGTTCTGGAGGTAAACTGTAAGATTTTAATTTTTTGGTGAAATCAATTTTAATGAAGTATTAATTTGCAATAGAAAGCAGTTCTACTTTTAGGCAATGCGTCCTCACATGTATCAGGTGAAGAGCTAAAAGCTAAAGAAGGCGGGATTTTAGTAATGTTCCTTCCGTCAAATGTAACCCCTTTAACACAACCGATGGCTCACAATATCTTAAGGTTTACAAAATTATAATATATGAGTAGTTTGCCAAGTTGCATCGCTGTAAGTGAGTAATCGATAGGAACAGCGCTCAAAGAGATTACATTGAGGGACGTGGTTCTTCATTTGTCATAAATTGAGATCAGAAACTATTAAACAATGCTGAAATATTATAATGTCTAAAACTGACATCTAACAGCGAGGAGTCAATAATGCAAATGAAGGCGTATCTCTAAATCTTTTGGAAAAAAACTGGAGGGACGAAAAGGCAAAAGAAAATGTTAGTATTGAGAATGTCGTAAGGGGTACCATTTCATCGCTAGAAGAAATGGCACTCGTTCTATTAAAAGCGAAATGTATAAAGGACGAACCATGCAGATTCGTACAGTGAAAGAATTTAATAGCCGTGGTGTTTTCCAGTAAAAAAAGAGATACGCAAATGTAGTGACGTGTATCTCTCTCATCTTTTGTGGGATATACTGCAAATACCTGCTCTATTGAATACAAAAAGGAACTACCCTTGATGAAATGAATATCAAGTATGACAAAATAAGGCGTTTCAGATTTTCATGCTTTATTTTAACATATCTATTTACTAGTAATTCGGGAAAATATTTTTACATCCTAGATTGTTAGATAATAGCCTAAAGTTTAAATAATAGATTAATTTGAAACGATTATTTATACGAGTTTTTAATTCAAATAATTTTAAAAAAGGTATGTAAAATCAATATCTTACTGTTGCTCGCTATATCTACTGGTAAAAGAAGGACAGTTTCAAAAAGTTTCATATAACATCCAACTATTCCATAGTTAAATGTGTGAATACTAAATGTAAATGGAAATTATTTCAATGCTGTTTATGTGTTTATAAGAGACATCATTAAAAGTAACACATCATCATTGCACAAATATTTTATATAACCGATTTATTACTACTAAATATAATAATATTAATAATAATAATGATACAACTTATTTCTACTAGCAGCAAGTTTATAAAAACACAGCATGGTGTTAATACACAATTCGTAAATATACAAAGAAAGCAATGCTACAAGTTTTCGTTTCTTGTGCTAACACAAGAAACGTTATTTATATGCCTAAGCATATAAAAACATCTATTCAATGGTAATTGAATGTAAACGTAATATTTCCAATAATATTTATATGTATGTATGCTGCTTGTCAAGTTTCATAAATAGTTCGAGTTTACGAAAACAATCTCTATTCAATAATAATTCAATCTATGAATCTTAAATGTAGAGTATTTACCAATAAACACTGTTTTATTACGTGGCCTGTTTATTGTCCTACTTCTGTTTGTATTTATTTACCAAGAACAGACCCTTTATTTTATATTCAATAGTGTAAGTATTTACACATAATATATCCTATAAAGATGAGAAACTGATTACAGGCAAAGTACCGATCCGCAGATATGGAAAAGTAGAATAAAGACGCAAATACAATAGAATTACAAGAAGAATCAGATAGTAATGAGGAAGAAGAAAACGAACCACCAGTTATCAGAATATCGCATGCTACAGCTATGAAGGCGTCAAATACTGCAATAGGGTGGTCTAAGCGAGAAAGGCAACGAACGGAAATACATAACCTTTCTCATTCAACGAATAATTTTTTATGCTCAATTTTTTTAAGAAAATATAACTGTGAATGAGTATTTGTTTGTTTTTTCAATTTAATGTAAACTATTGTTGTGTAACTTATTATGAACATCTTCTTCACTGTGAACCAACCCGATAGTTTGAACGGCTGCGAGGATTTTTATGTTCACATTATCGAGAGTGTACTGTATAACTATATTTTGTAAACAAATTTAGAATTTTGCCAATTTTTTATACGTACACTTACAACTAACATACAATTTACCTGTTCATTTTTAGTTCCTTCTTAACACTCAATATTTGCCTTTAAATATTTTTTTATATATTAAATAAACAAAAATGCACGTTTATTGTTCTATTTCATAATTCCACCATCTCCTTTTTTCGGGAATCTAACAAAATATGAAATATATTAATGTAAGTAGGTACATTTATACATTTAAAACATAATCCAAATAAATTATGATTATTGAAGAATGAACTATATATATGTACAACATTGTTAATATCTCTGGAATCTTAAATATTAATATGACTGCACTGAGCAAACATCATGTGTTATTATCAGCGTGCTACCTACCACAAATTTTACTAGCACTATAGTAAATATTGACAGTTCTATCAAAACAGTATCTATTAGAACGGTTTTATAGAGCATAAGCTATCGACAGTGCCGATAGTACCCCTCCCCAGTGATCCCTACCGATAGTGCCCCTCACTAAAACGATTACATTTTTACAAGAGCAACTTGTGCGCCACTTTCCGTGCGCTTCATGAAATTTTCGTGTTGCCTACTGGTTTCCCCAAGAGTCCACAAAACACGAGTCTGTCTAGTCCCTGCTAATTTTGTGAAACGGACGGAAAGTAGCGAACTTCAGTTATTTGAACATTAGAGTGGCTCTCAATATAGTGTTGCTCCAGCATAAAACAATGTTGACGCAATACTAAATGTGAACAGAATTTTATGTATTGAATCAACAAGCCAGTTACGTTGTTTATATACACCACTAAAAATGTGTTGAGCCAACGCCTTTTGCGTTCATCGAACGTAACTTTTTTCTCAATGTGATGAAGCGTTGGTTACAGAGAAGATACGCTCATTTATGTTGTAGAAAATTGCATGAACTATGTGCAATACTTCAATAAATTATTGCGCAACCATACTGATATGTAACATAGAGTACTGCAAAAAATAAACAAAATAACTTTACCCTCTGTTCGGCTTAAGATATTACAGCATATTGCGCCAATCCCCAAATTAGAGCATGTTCCTGGTTTATGAATGTGATATAAGAGAATAACAAGTAAATTGATTTGAATGAACCTTACTGAAATTTAGAAAACGACAAAAGATACTCGACCAATAACTTAAATCGCAAAGCGCAGTATTCTTTACTTTGCTGTAGAGATTATAGTCTTAAACATTTTCTATGTTTTGCGGACATACTTTAATGCAAGTCTACTTCATTTATTGTATCTATAGCATTAGACTATTATGCTATAAATATTTGCATTGCCAAAATATACGAAACTAATTTATTTATGTCCTACGATATTAAATAATCATACCGCAAATTACGCACTGAATTGTTAACAGATTTCAAAATGGAATGCTTCTCGCCCTCGTTTGTTTCATAACGTTATTATATATGATTATTATTCATTACCGCTCTATTTATATTAACTTCCATATTCAATTTACTGTATAGAACATCAAACACATATTCTCCATTAAACCATTCAATTTCGAACACAAATATGAAGTCTGATAGATTGCAACGAATAACGTCATTTGTACACATACGTATACATATAATTTAGTCTATAAATAATGCTGGTTTTGTAAATGGAGTTTTGTAGACTAGTTTTATTTATCATTGTAAACGCTAGATATGTTAGAATTTCGCTGTGAAATCTCCTGTAATATTAAAAAAATCTGCTGAAATACATTATGTACATTGCTGGATAAGCGAAATGTCCAATACTGAACGCTGTTGTCTGCTGTACGGTTATCTTTTGCCCTCTTCGTATTTCACACTGCCTACTGCAGATATTTTTCTGAAATAGAATGCTGAAAATACGAAGCAGACAAACAAAAATCTATTTCGTCAGAAGATAATAAATTCTAATATACCTATTCAATAAGTTCTATAGCCGGTGGCATATATCGTTTTAAAAAGCAGAATTTATGTTATTTTTACGATACTATGATATATTTTTATCAGATCAAATATACTGCTGAGATATAATTTCCTTGCTTTGGAAAGTGTTCCAGTTTGACATGTTTATAGTTTTATTGCGAAGCCAAGCAGTGTTGATGACTTCTTCCCTCTAATTTCCCCCGGATTGAGATTTTATCTTCGTCTTACACAAATAGTAAGATAGAATATTATTAAAGCAAAAGTTCAACAACTTTTAGTGTGAGAAATCAAAATTATTAACGTAAAACACAATTAAACTTCTTTATGTAAAAATTATACTACCATATGGTATTTGGACAAGCATACTACTATTCCTATGCAGTAATTAAAATTTGAGCTTTTTCTCATGGTAACCGGCCTCTTTTCAATGTACTTGGTACTATCGTACACTTCAACACGTTCAATGTGAAATTCGAAAGCACTTTAATGGTTTAAGTAGTCAAGGATGATTTGATTGAAATAATAAACAAGTTTTTCGACAAAGACAATTTTCCGAATTTCTCGATTAAAATTTTAAAATGTAAATATTACTATGGAACTTTTTCTATAAACAAGTTAAGAAATCTCGAACTAATTCTTTTTGGAATTAACATCGAAAATTGCCATTCACGGAACAGGGATCTCTTAAGGAAGGAGTTGGTTATAAATGGGGTCAGTTTCAAGCATAGGATATCAATATCGGAGTTCCAATCGGACAATTTAAGAAGAACAATAGTGTACGGGTACCGAAAATTCAAATATACATAAATTCAATTATAAAAATCAATTTATAAATTTCAACTTTAAAATCCTATTCAAGAGAGTCGGTTAGGAACTGTACTAAAGAAAATATTCAAAATTTTGTGCGAAAAGAAATATGAAATTTCAATGAAATAATAATAATAAATCTGTAACTTGCATACTCTAAAATTTGTTCGATTTTCAATTATTTCGATTTGCAAAAATAAGTAGATCCCACGTTCGAGTCACCTTTTGTTTATTAAAAAAGAAACCCTGAGATATCAATTTTATTAAAAACAAGGGCCTCAATTTTTCTTTCGCAAACATTTCAAAGTATGGTAATTATCTCAAAAATTAAGATAGGATATAAGTAATATTGATGAAAGTTGACATGAATTGAAAAGAGGCATCTAAAATCCTAATAGTATACAAAGTGTTCCATTAAGGAAACTAAACTTTGTATCGCGCGTAGCGGAAATTGAACATCCTGTATACTTTAATATTTCACATTATGCAACATTTGTCTTTCCTCCAAATTGCTCAGAAAGGGAATTATCCGTCTACGCTCTAAGTGGATGGGTTAATTTTTTACTTTTTTGATGTTTACGAAGAACTTTTGATAATCAATCGGATATGTTATGTTTATAAATATAAACTTTATGTATATATAATAAATTGTAAGGAGTAAAAGAGAATTTTGCATTTTTATTTGAGATTACCGACATGGACTTTGCAGTTACGATTATTTGCAGTATTTCAAATTTTCACCCATTGTGATGAACCAATTTCAACGTTTGTATTCGCATCGATGGAAATCATATTTACAAACGAAACTTTGGAAAAAGTAACAATACGTGTAAATAGTGACGTTTTATTACACGTAATCTAATGCATTAACATGAATCAAACAACTACGAAGAGAAACAGCGCGCCTCTGTAGCCGTATTACAAACACTTATCCAGCTAAGGAATCACAGTTGATGATGTAATCGGTATAGACGCGTGTATGTCTGTGTCCCACTGGGGTTAGTCTCTCTGATCTTCTCCGGTATCTAAATTCTTCGCGCTAAATATAAATGTATTATTTGTACATCTCTTTGCATCTAACTGCAGATACTTCGGTATAATAAGCTATACCAGCCTGCGCTACGTATCGCACATTATGCAAACATGTGATATAGAAAGTACGTAAAAAATAAAGACATTAATAATTCCGTTGCGGTGTTGTATGTTATATACTCGATAAGTAGAATTAAAAATAAAAGTGTAGATGAGAGAACTTAAATCAACTTTTCAACAAGTTTAATGTAAAGCAAAATCATTGATGTTCACAAAAAATTACGACAATGATTTAAACATGCCATCCGGTAATTTCACCTGATGGAGACGGAGACCTGACATATTACTGCAGCTGGCATGCCTTCCATTGAACTGTATCAAATATCCGGACCGCAGGTCGAAATCGTCGTGCAGCTGGCCTTCGATTCGACAATTGTAGTTGCATATTATTGTTAGCGTTTGTATGAAGGATCCCGTTCGTTATTCGGCCAAGTACTGTACCCATGCTTTTATGTCAGTCACTGAAAACTTTGCAGTGAAAACTAGACAGAGCTGAACGGGAAGGAGGAGGGAGACGAGGTTGCCTATAGTACTTTAAAGAAGACACAAGACGAGGGAAGAAAAATGCCAGCAGAATACTGAATCCAAAGGTATATGCAAATTAATCTTGCCCATTACTCTAACGCTGACATCGAGCTAATATTGTTGTTATTTCATCTGTTCCAAGATTTTTCTTTTTTTGTCAAACAAAAACGTGTTATTTCTAGGATATTGAAAATTATTAAAGATATATTGATATTGATTGAAAAATGGTTAGAAAATAGTATGGAAGTAAAATAAAGGAAAAAAAAAAACGTTTCTAGTTTTGATTAAAGCATAAAATAAGTTCTCTCTTTATAAATGCTCGATAAGATAACTATGAACTCAGCCTGCAGAAACGAATTGCGGTTCACGAAATTTACATCATAGAACTGGCACAAGAAATTCTAAGAAAACTGTTAATGTTGGTGAATATTCATCATTTACATAGTTATTGTAAATTAATGTATTATTATAACACTTTTATATTTTTGTATGTGCTTGGGTTTTGTTGAATATGTACGTTTGTACATATTCAACAAAAGAAAATATATTTTTTGTAATGGCAATCCCCATTTTTAAGAATGATTGCAATCTACCTGAAAATATCCATTTTACTTCCAACATTTAAATTCATTCGTGTTTGAGTTATTAAAAAAATATTAAATTGATTATCTGTTACCAATAAACATCAAGAATTGACAAACTTGTACTTAAGTGAACGATAAATGTTGCCAATAAAATTATCAAAACTAGATTGCATGGGTAGTATCGAATAGAAAATATTGACGATTTAGTTAAACTCTGCATTTGTCAATGGCACAATTGTACATCCTACATCTATGATGCACATATATCGTTGAATTTAATTTCGAAACATCTACTTAAAGAATCTTATCTAATTCACAAGTGGTACCATATGAAATAAGAAACGGTGTCGGTGAAGTGGAGAAAATTATGACAAATTATGGCTGGCCAAATTGCCTGAGTGGGTGACGATTAAGTGTTTTTTTTAGGATATTGGGCGCATACACCTAATTTTGGCTATTGTATTCTTTAAAATTGTTTTGCTTTACTACCAGCAGCTGACAGAGAATATGAATTTTAAGAAAATTTGAGAAACTCACAGGCTATATATATGTGACGTCTGTAATTGTAAAACGTGACGAAACATTCAGTCATAATTAGTCGTAATATAATATAATATTCCTTTTGAAAACATGTTTCTTACGTTTTCGCAATACCAAGATATATTTGTAAAAACTTATATTGCATTATCGCAAGTCGCTAATTATCAAGAAAAAGGTTAGTTTTCGATTAAATTTCTATAACTCCTCTAAAATGTTATTTATCAATTCAAAGGGTGTTTTAGAGACAGTCCTGAATTTCACGGCTCTAAATTTTATTACATACAAGTTCCGAAAATCATAAATTTTTAAGTTTCCTCTCGTAAAACATACATTACTAAATTCTTTGCGGATACTCTAATTTTAAATTACTAACTACTAAACTGATCCAATAACTAAAAACTACGCACTGGCTGTCTGCGCAATTGACAAACAAATGCATTCTTAAAATTATAAAACATCTGGATGCGATAAAAAATTATCCTAAAATTGTTCTTTTTTAATTACATACAAATATACGTGTACAAATCTGCAAAAAAATGTGCTGTAAAATATAAAAATATGGCAGCCTAAGGTCAAATCAAGAATAGAAAAAGGGAATGAAAGGATACCTGCCCATCAAAAACTGCAAAATGAACCAGTTCTCTATCACTTTATTGACCGATAGGCTTTGATGATAGAATGTTCTGAAAGGAGGAAGTCAAAGTAATTATGTTCCGGAGACGAGAGGAGTATAGAACCGGAAGAATCATCTTTGCGATCCGACCGAATTATAATAGCATTAACAATTAGTTGCAGCGTTTATAACATCGAACTGGATGCATAATGCACATAGCTGGTTCCGCTGTCAATGGTATTGTAACAGATGTTCTTTAAAAGGATGTTAATTGAATCTTTTTTCTTTTTTCAGAATTCAGCATCGAGCTCTTTATCGGTCACAAAATTAAATTACGACAGAATAAAGGGTTGGATAGGATATCAAAGGTCTACTGGTACAAAGGTTAATCGCATCTTTAAAAAGTGTATGCGTGTATATGTATTCTATATATGTATATGTATTCTAATTTTTTCACTAGTAAACGCACGTCTTATATAACGTTTCGTTACCAATATAAAGTGTATATTCCTCAAGGAATACATAATTTAAACATGGTGAAATTTAAACAAATTTCAATCTGAAACAATAACTACTCAAACATTACGTTACTTATTTGTTATTGCAACACATAATTATCAGAATAATACATGTTAATAGAAAATATATCATTTATGTCTAGGGAAATCTATTTGAGAACGTTGAGAAAACTGTAGATACGGAACGCGATGTTGCAACGATATTGACAAATAATGATAATATATTAAAAGTCCTTTACTATTCTAAAATGTTCTTATAACGACTTCTTAATTGATTCCTTAAATCAGTTTAAATGCTTTGCTTCATAAGAAAACGACATATGTATAAAAGTATTGTTTGCTTATTTAGATCCAAATATATATGTGTACAATTGGCAATTAATTTGTATTATTTATTCTAGTTGTTATTACAACAATAATTGATTGGCTATTCAGCTGTATGTATTTTAGAGAACCGTAAACCGATTGGTAACATATTAATAAAAGGTTACAACAGATTTTAATTCGAATGTTTCCTTATTAGATAAAAATATCAATAATCTTTCTAACGCATAGAAACAACTTAACGTATTAATTATGATCATATTCTTAAGAAATGGATTTGATTAATTCATAGTTAGTACTCTAGAGATCTAAAGACATCCAATGTCTCACTCTTATTGCCAATAAATGTGGTGCGCAAATGTGAAGGATCGTTTAAGATTAACACAAGGTGAAAGGAGAATTTATTATGTATATATATTGAATTGATAAATTTCTTTAAGATTGTGATCTTACTGTCACGCTGTAAAGTGGAACGCATATAAGCTGTAGTATAATAGTTGTAAAATGAACACCAGTATATCGCGAAAAAATCGGGTAAGTAATATTAGCATTGGGAGATCCAAAAGGACCGTTTGAAAAAGACCACCAAAGTGGTACCTCAAAATTTACTTTCATTTATAAGTTGGAAATTAGCTATCCAAAAGGGAACTAGAATTGTCGGTTTTACTGTTGTATTCCATTAGCATATGTTATCTGTTGCCTATTGTTCGCACAATATTATATTTTTACATTTTTAAGGTAATTAATTTGTTTATTTATTTTTTAACCCAAGCAGATTTTTTTTAAATTCACGGACACTTTAAGTTGACAATTCCGAATAAATATCAAATTTGCATATAGAAAGTCAAGAAATTAGCTAACATACTTACGCGCTATTGCCAGAACTATCAACTTCAATTGTTGCTTATATCTGTTTTAAAACATTTAAAATTATTAGCCAAACTACCCGTGAGGCATGTTCTGTCAATACATCCTGGTAAGCCTGTGGGAATTATTTAGATGTACAGTCCACATATGGAAGCTACATTATCATTATTAAAGGTTCTGGTTTATTAAACTGCATTTTACCGCCAAATCGACAGCAGGTGGTTCATAATATTTAATTCTCTAGGGTTCATTCGTTTTCCTTTTACTGCACCGTGTTTTATTATGTCTGTTATTTAATGTTTTAAGTTCACTATAATCATACCAAGCCACAATAGTAACTTCTAACTCGCGTTGTCTTCATTCAACTACATCACGACATGATCACTAAATTATCGGGTATCATAAACAGAGGCGTACACTATAAACAAACTTACAGCGTATTCCATCGGAGTGTACTAGAACGCACTCGAAGCTTGCAATTCGAGCAGTGCCAATAGAACTACAACTCCTGCGCGGAGTGATTTTACATGTTATGTTTTATTGGAAGAGGCTAAGTACATCGGTTATAATTGCCTTTGATGTATTGCAAACATCAGTTGCTATCAGTCGACCATATTGCTCTAAACCGTTTCTTGTTCCTCCAGCCAAAGCGATAAAAATCGTTTCGAGTGCAGTTTTGACTGCTCCGACTTTACCAGTGGAACATAAATTATTGCTCTAACTTTCCCAATGGGATATGTAGTTCTCGCTATAAGCGTGCTTCGAATGTTCTAATATTACCAGTTGAATACGCTATTAGATAAAATTAAATAAGTTATAATTAAAGTTATCCGCTTTTCGAGCGCTTCAAATTAGCAGACTAGACAGACTCGTGCTTTGTCGACTCTCGGGGAAACCAGTAGGCAACACGAACCCACTCTCACGAGACGAATGAACACGAATCTGTCTAGTCTTTGCTAATTTTGTGAAGCGCACACGGAAAGTGGCAAACTTTAGTTATAACCAAAAATCTTTTCATTTCTACCCGTTGTGAAAAAAGTGCAAAATATTCGGCTAAACTGAGGCACATTACGTATTCAGTTAAGCAAACTTGGACGTTTCTTTTTCGTATGATTTTTCCAGATTTTGTACGCGTGCTGTACATAAGAATTAATACGACTGTTTTAGACAGACTTTTGACTTTGGTTCGCACCAAAGCCATAAAAAAAACAACACAAAAATCCTAAAGAACGTACATATTGTCTATCAAAAACCAAACAAATTTATGCATACCACAATTAATTAATCGCAATAAAGTACGATAAAGTTATTACTTTAACAACTTTACACAAGCTAAAATGATAGAACATAATAACAAGAATAAAGTACGCCAGAAGCAAGATATAATAACAATGAACAAGAATAATTTATGCTTTTTGGATTGACATTTAACAGTTTGGCAATTGTTGCGTTGTTGTTGGCGTCGAAAGAAATAATTTAGCGCTCCTTCCTAGCTAACTTTGCATAACAACAAAAACAAGTTACCAAAATCTTTATTGCTGCGCATTGTCATATTTCTTAAGTTAAACGTAAACAAATATGCGGTGTTCTGAAAATTGACGTCACTTCCGGTGATACCGGAAATGTGACTGAACTGCCGATAACCGCAAAAGTTAGTTTACAAAAAACAGAAATCGTCCTAGTTTTTCTGAAACCCTAGCTTTCGTCATTCAAAAGTTTGTATGGGAGAGGGTCTCAATATACCAGATGTTGTTTATTTACATGTTACTCCCGATTTTTCAAGTAATTTTTAGACAAAAGTTTTAGTGAACAAACAAGTGCCTTCGGAGCTTTAGCAGCGAATTAAATATTTTAAAAAGAACGTTCTTTAAATATTACAATAATATAATAATTACAATAATTCGAGATTTGGCACAGTATCAATGGTAAATGAGCTCTACATTTTGGTACTACCAGTAATAAGTTATTTAATCTAGTGGCGGAGATCTGAGCCCGTGTCCATTTTTTTTAAATATTTTCTACGCCAATGACTAAAATACAATTTTCGTTATTTTGTTAGATTCATTGTTCAATTTAAAACAAAAAAGGTCCCTTACATTTTTGTCGTCGTATTCACTGTTTTCATAGTATTCTACCGTGTATGAATCAAACTAATGACAACTTAATATGTAAGTTTTATTTTTATTACCTGTCACCTTGTTAGTGTTCGACACCAAAAGTTTCTTGTTTATCTATAAAATTCGAAGAGCATTTGATGACAATCCAAGACTCAGTTCTCGCGGAGTAAGTAGGCAATTACAGCTTACTCCTTTGGATTTTTATGTGTAGAGCTGTTTGAAAAACAAAATGTACGTTACGCCTATTACAAACAGGGATCATTTTTTTGGTAGAATTCAACAAGCTTGCCAGAAAATAAGGGACAATGGGAATCAAGTATCGGCTGCTGTTAATTCCTTGGTTAAAATTTGTCGTAAATACATCGATATTGCCGGATCTCATTTCGAGCAGTTGCTTTAATCATCCAAATAAATTCATTTCTTAACAATATATTGTAGTATTGTGGTAATAATTTTTACCAACTAATGTCAATTTTCATATTAAATTGTCGATAGTTATACATAATAGAATACTCTGAAAACGGTGAAAGTTACGAAACATGTAAGGGACTTTTTTGGTATTGTAGTCAGGGGCGTAGAAAATAAGTTTACAAAAGGAACACTCGGCCTAGATCTCCGCCGCGAGATTAAATAACTTATTACTGGTAGTACCAAAATGTGGAGCTCATTTAGCATTGATACTGTGACAAATTCGAATTATCGTAATTAACGATTTTTTAAATATTTAAAGAATATAACTTTTTCGAAAATATTCAATTCCATAAATGTATCGTGAAAACTAAAGCTCAGAAGGCGTATGTTCCTTAAAACTTTCTTGTCTAAAATTACATGAAAAAATCGTCAGTGACATTTTCATAGATGAAATCAGAAACACCCCATGGTTATAGTAAAATAATTTTAATAGAGCCACATTTTTTAAGGCAGTTATTTTTAATTGCTTGATATTTTCTAATCTAATTAAGAGGGCGTATATACCTCATGCAATTTTCTTTATTTGAGAACATGGGACATATGTACATGCTAAGTATGTCTGTTTTCCCTGGTTTGACGTTTTCAAAAATAATGCATCAATTGTATATAAGTTCTTGGGGCACTTAGCCTAATATCCACGAACCAACTTTCACAGTGTATTAATCAAACGCCAGTTCACGCCACTTGTCGATTTAACCTGTATTAACGTACGCTGAGGTTAAGCTCAACTTATTAGCTTTATGGCATTTTATAAATCAGCTATCAGATATTAACGTCGAGTGTTCATTGTACAATTGATGTGCAACTTTTAAAAGCGAACATCGGTGGTGATAGGAATTTCTTACGTGCCCCTATGTATATGTTATATAGAGTAAAAAATCGCATGGTACGCTAATATTATTATAATACTTATCCAGGATAAAACCAGAGGCTGTATGCTTCTTTCTGATATGGCACTTACCTGAAACAGAAAATAGATGATCTTAGATAAAGAATAACAGATTAGTATGATTTTTAAGAATGAATAGATTACTGTGATTGGTTTTACATTTCTTTTATGCATTTAATTAGAATTGGTGACAAGTTAACGACGGTGACTTTTATTTACAATATTTAATTAACCAGTTGTAACAAACAAAAAACAAACCGGTAATTTTGGTGAATCTGACAAAAATTACCACTAAGTTGAATTTCATGAATGCGAAGAGTTGGAAATATATGAGAGATTTTTCTATGCCTAATAGTTATTTATTGATGCTAAATGTTCTAACAGAAGATAAAGATTCGAATTATACATTTGTTGTGCATCCACGGTAAATAGTGAAAATTATTATTATTGTTATTATGATTATTATTAAAATTCAGCCAATTTTATATTGCAGAGGGCTTTTTAAAAAGTAACAACATATTGTCATATTGTCTACCAAAAAAACGGATAAATTAAAAAAAATGCCATAATAAAATTAATTTCAACAAAGTTCTATAACTGAACACAACAATAATTAACAAAGCAAAAATAAGGGAAAATAACGGGAACAATCATTGAAAGAATTAAATAAGCAAGAGTAATTTGTGTTTTTACAATTGAAATATGACAAATTGAAAGATGTCGTGAGGATATCAATCAATATAAAAAACTCGACGTTTCGCCCACAGTTATACGGGGCTTCTTCGGGAGAGGGAAAGGTGACAGGCAACAGTTAGCACGGTAACTCAACGTGTAAACCTCGCCAGAGACGAAACTAACTGAGCGGAAAACAGTTAATCACGGTACCTCAGCATGTGAACCATGCTAGCGGCGACAATCAACTGCCACGCGGTGAATATGGGCGAAATGTCGAGTTTTCGTTTAATCATGACACGGTCCGAACCCGGAACACATTTAGTTTTAACTGACTATTGCCGTGGAAGCCTACGTTATTATTGCAAATTTCTGTTGTTTATTTGGACACCTACTGCTATGCTAATGTGTTAAGTTTGGGTAGCGTAAGAATTTGACAAGTGATTTTAACAATTGCTTTTGAAATGCACGGAATTGCACAGAAACGTTACATGAATATTTATTACTAGTTTCTGCAGTAATCATGACACAAATGCCAAAACAAATGCTGAGAATAATGTTAACGTCTGACGCGCGTATAGTTTCGTTTTGCACTAATTTTGCACTACCGTATGTGAACGGTAGTTTAATATTTAACATCCTGAGCGACGTAAAATTCCATTACATTCCTTTGTCAAGGGCAACTAAGGTAAATAACCTGTAAATTGCACTTGTGTTCCTTCCATCGGGGCAGTAACGATAATAGGAAGAAGTACTAATTTTTTTTCTGCGACTAAATATGTACTTTACAAAGATATGCTATTAAGATGTATTGCCGAATCTTTTTTTTTTTATTATTATTTTAATAAGCAGTAGTATTTAATTTTATAGAAATTATGTTACTGCTGATATTTTCATACACACCACTACATATGACTGTACTGATTAAATTTGCGGAACAAAGAATTCAAATATATGGTGCTTTTAATTGAATCCGAAATTCTAACAAAACTTTTGTAGTTTCAGTAATTTCACTTTACGCGAAAAAGTTTGCATAATTAGCGAATTGCGCAATATACAAACGTGTGCATAAAAATAGCAGTGGCCACAAGTATAAATTAATAACAAAGTTATGTTAGGGTGGAATGAATGATGATAAGGTTCTGACTTTATTATTATAGTATACGTAGACACCAAAGATTATTAACAAACGATAAAATAAATAAAAAAACGATAAAAAAAATGGGTTGATTCTAATCTCTAATTTCTTAGGCGATTTCAGTAAAAAAAAATACTTGGAACAAGAAATCACAAAATAAAAAAAATGTACAGTTAAATTTACTTTTTCTACTGGACACTGCTGTTCCTTGCACATGTTTGTTCGTAGAACCCGTGGTACTGGTCTGAATTCTTTACATCTTTTAATTGTTTCGTTTTGGGCAGGAAACACACGTTACATGACTAATTACACTAACTTCTACCTAAAGCTCGACAGCCAAATTTATATAAGATTCATAAAAGCTTAAAATAACAAAACGGTGAAACACAACAATTTATTTTCTCCCAAACGCGAATTCCACCGTTGCGTTGGCCAGATATACAGAAATACGTACAACGTTTGGCATTCCTTGAATAATTTAAGAGAAAAATTATGAAGTCGGAGAACAGTAGAAAGGAAAACGATCCAACGTTCTGAAATTTCGATCATTTTCGTAACGTTATTATATTTTATTTCTTCCTCGACTAGCGGTGTGTGTTTTTTTAGGTAGTGGCCAGGCGAGCGTTGAGCTTGATGGCCTGGTTCTGTTCCGTTTCCCTTCTGAAAAATCGCGCTCGCCAGGACGGTGCTCAAGTGAAGAAAAATACGGTTAGTATATCTTGATAAATAAAACAAATAGGCTCATATATTTTCTGGAATACCCGTAAATCAGTACTAATAACGGGCATTACTCATACTCACCTATTATATCCTTTATTATGGATATTTTTAAAGGTTGGACGAAATATCTGCAGACGTTGCGTATAATGAGAAAAGAAAAAAATAAAAAAGTACCGATTTGGTTGAAAAATAAAGGCTTACAATAAGATGCTATTACGGCGTAAATTAAGATTCGCAATTTGATTAAACGGAGATAAAATGATACCAATGTACATATGAATATGAATAAAAAGCTCTGATGCATAAATTATGTAATAAAGATTATTGTCTGTAGTAAATACAGCGATATTTAAAAAGAAGTAGCTACACTTATGTGTAAAAGTTACTTATTAATCAATTAGTTAAGTACCCAAACTAGACAATGCACACTCGGGTATTTAAACACATTAGGCAACCAGATGTATTGACTAATTAATTTATGATGTTTTTGCGATGTAGTATTTTTTATTATATCGTGCTAAACAATTTTCCTTTACTCATCTATTGACATTCGATGGTTCTAAAGCAAAATTCGAAAAAAAGCAGAAATTGAGTTAATTAAGAAATGCTAATTTTAGACTCATTGAATGTAGCAAGTCATGCCAGAACGATAAAATGTATTTGTGGTCGTACCACGTTTACTTCCAATTTAAAAGCTCTTCTAATCCTGTTAGTAGGTTTAATTATAGATGAAACAAAAAAATGCCCTTTTATATATTAGCGCAGCCGAAAACAACCGGGTCCATTGCATTTGATTTTATTCACTTATCGCGGACCTTGTCAACTCGCGTGTCGTTCCTCTTTTCCGCGCTACAGAAAGGATTTCGCGAATGCGTTTTTGCTTTTCTCAGAGAATTTTATTTTTTGTTTCACAGTACTTGACTACATAACCAGAGTGAATCCTTCCAGCAGGATCAAACCTCATGTACAATTATCCTCATAGACGTATATTTCGGAAGGACAAAGTGTTCTATTGAGGAATGTGTACTGTGTAATGTGTACTGTGTGTAAAGTGGAAAGCTAAGAATTTACGTTTCTGAAGAAAGAAATATTCGGCTTCATACATACTCCAGATTTCTAAAATGTTCATAACAAAATAAGGAAAACATTGAAAATGAGTTATTACGCTCACTTTGAAATATATTAATAATTAATTTTCGCTACAGAATATAAACTTAACAAACTTAAATAACGTTTGCCTCGACGTATTTACAAAAGCAATTTTTGGTCGCATACTACATGTTATGTTTTGCAATGTTATAAATTCGAAAATGTCTTTTAACCAAATAAAAAGGATAATTGTCATGGTTGTTAGATCTGGGAGTGTCCCCTAGACACTCTTTCGGCATAGATTGTAAATGGCAAATAATAACGTCTTTGAAAAAATTAATTGGATAAAAACTTAAAAAAAAAGTTCAAAATTTGACACTTCCCGTACACTAGTAATATGTCACGTAAGGAAAAATCCCTTGGCCTTTTGAATAATCAAACCTGAATCAAATTTACACACAAAATATAATTTCTACACAACACTTAAATTTGCTTGGAAAATTAATCATTTAACGGCGATTTGAAAGAGGTTATCGTAGTGTTTCTTCCTTGACGTCACCACCAGTTGCTATTGATTTCTGGTAACATTTGTCAAAAGTCACGGCCATTTACGACATCCATTTCAAATAGACAATATTTTACTTCCTCACAAATTAAATTTTCGAACAATTTCTTTTCTCCAAAAATAGCATATTACAACCTGTAATACGCGGTCTAATATTCAAGGATTTGACATTTGCGAGTATCGGCAACTACACGACGTGGACGTCTAACGGACTTGACGACTTGTTTTAATTGATATTTAATTTGCGATATTATGATAAAGATAAAATAGAATTTATTCTGTACATGTTCGTAGGAAAACGTTACATTGAAGGCTATTTGCTAATAAGGCAGATTTACAGTGCTTCTCAATGTATGGGTACGCAATTTGGTTTATTAAAAAAAAAGAAAAGAAACCGAAAACCACTAAAAGGAATATAGACGCATTATTTTTTGCCAATATAATTTATGTTTGGCGTCTGTTATATTTGTTTTTGTAAAGTACGGCAAGTAGGAGTATGCGGCGAACTATGTATATGTATAATAAAACCCAGATCAAAGTAAATATATTCTATTGGGCTACCGTTAATTTTTCTATGGTAAATTGTGTACTCGAACACTGTGGCACTGGAAAACTGACACAGTTACTAGAACCCTTACCACAACAATACTGGGGTCCACACGGCCACTTTTATAATCTGGGTAAAATTTAAATACTATCTTTGGAGTTTTGGCGGCACCAGGACATAGATATTTGGGAGCTACACCTACCTATTAATCTACCGCGGGCAGGTAGTACTGCTTATTTGACGGCACAAAAGAAAATATTATTCAAGAGTTTAACGAAAATTGGAAAGAATGTGAAATACAACAGTATCACAGCAGGTGAATTTTAAGGGAAGCAAGGATGTATCCATTGAAATCCATATTGAAATGGCGTAAAAGGAAAATGACTTATAAAGGGATCTACCTACATACATGGTGAATACATAGGATACATAGACTAGATGCAAACAATTGAACACGTACAGCAATGCCCATCCCAAATGTCAGGACTCTCATAAGCTTCTCTCTCGCATAAGAGTTCTGGCAGATGGGCATTGTTGTAGGCGTAACACATTAAAATATAACGATTAAGACTTAATATATAAAGGAATTATTAGATTAGAGATAACCATGTACATATACACATCCACGTATATTCAACATATAATAGATAACAGAGCTAATTTCGAAATATTGTTACAATCAAGTGTTAATCTCTTTGTAAACACTACTAGGCGATGGGCCTTGACATCCACCGTATTAAAATAAGATGGCCTCGAATTCCCATCGTTCAGGTAGCGAAATCGTCGACCGCGGTCCTAAAATTATAGACTTCACTGAACGCACGTTTCGATAGCTAAGCTATCATCTTCAGCAATAATCTCAAAGTAAATTCAACAGTTTAGTTCAGGAAGGATTTTATATAGTGAGGTGTTTTAGTTTTTTGTTGGTAGCAATCTTCTCATATGTTCTAGTAAGAAAGGTTTTTTGAGTAACCACGTAGCCTTTTAACGAACTTCTAAAGAAAGTTCTGTGGCGAATCCTATTGTCCACGTTAACAGTGCAGGAGTACTTTTTCTTAACAGTAACAATCCAGCGATGTATATATCAGTTAGTGTGAATTAAGTATATTTGTTTGATTTTATGGCTGTATTTAATTGTGTGTAGTAATTAATTAATGTTTTTTAAAAAAATATTTCATAAATCGCGTTTTATATGTGTTGCGCGCATGAGAAATATCTAATTAATAAAGATTAAATAATGTCCTTGTACGTTTTATTGGAATTGAAATTCATTTCGGAGTAGCAGATTTTTCTGTTTCATTAGAAAATAATTTGTTGTGCTTATGCTGTTTTCTGTACCATTGGAGAAAAACGATATGATAAATAATTTACTTTGATGCCCTACTGTAAATTAGCTGAAAGAATTACAAAAATAAGGTAAAATAAATTTAAGATCTCAAAAAGTTAAAATAATAACCAGATGAATTAAAAAACAAAAGTTGGTTAATTCCGTACCGTTATCACCCCGTCAAAAATAGTAGTAAATTAATTGGTAACACTAATATCATACATATTTTTGACAAAAAGTAATAATTATTTCAATACTTAATTTATATAAATTTCAATACAAACCTGACCTTTTGCATATTGCTACACTAAACCGTAAAATAATATAATATTTCCACACGAATTAATTTCATCATGGTAATTGGAAATTTGACGAATTTGAGACATTTTTCACATACAAAATTAAATTTGTGATACTAATGAAATTTCATATAAAAATCATTTTGTGAAAAAAAAAACAAAAAGTAGTAAAGTGTTTATATAATGAAATCGCATTTCGGGCAAAAGTTACAAAAAAAATACATTTCTGACAATAAGTATATTGCAATAAATTTACGACTCATTTTGTTAATAACTTTTCAGCACATGTAATCACCCTATTCAAACTATATCCACTTACCCTTCGATTAAATAGTTTTTAATTACGTCCTAATAATCGATAATTTACATTGCAAAAAGTGAACATCATTTTGACGGGGACGATCGATGATTGGCCTTTTTTATTATTTTTTCATGTCTATCGTACTCATTCGCTGCCATGTGATTGTTGGTTTAAATGCCAGCGTCTGCGCCCTTCAGACGTACTGGAAGATGGCGCTGATGGCGTACTCACTTATTGATCTTAGCGAATAATGACGTCAGGAGCACTTATGAATGATCCACTACACAAACTGTTCCTAATTTATTTACGCGCATTCTTGGTGTAGTATGTATCCTATGTATGTATGTAAATGGCTTTAGATTAAAATTCTTTTCAAATAGCGGTCCCAACTAATTTTTCATAATTCACATGTACAAATAATCGGAACGGGTACAGGCTAATGGAGTTATTGAAGGAAGTATTTTTCTGAGTTCAATTTGGCATAAGATCGACATATATATATATATATATATATATATTTTTAATTAATTTCATTACCAAGCAATTAAAAAATAAAACCAATAAAAATAATCTTTCCTTCTTTTGGCACAATACCTGTCCCAAGTATTGAAACACGCTTGTAATCAAGTTAGGAATTAGCTCTGAATTTACCATGAAGAATTGCAATTATCCTATACATGGAAAAGTATGACGTGTCGAAGATTACTGTGAAGATCAGTGTGGCCAATTCACCTAAAAATATTATAATGATTATAACGAAAGTGGATACCAACTTGCTTATTTAAAATATATTACTACACAGGGTGAAATTATTTGATAGTACATTTATTATTGGTAATAATAAAAAATGTTCTACACAAAAATTATAGATACACACTGGCAGCACAAGCTAAAATTATATAATGGAATAATATATAATTTTAATAAATGGAACATCCTGTAGATTAGTACATACATATTTCGTTTAACTCCCTTATAGAACTAGGGGAACATAACGGTTACACATTTATTTTAATAAGTATTCTAGCGGAACAAAGGTTTATAGTATTTCTTCGCAGCACTCTTGCTTTTAAACAAACAATTATCTACATAGCTTCATACTTAACTTATTAAAGAAGGACATATTTTAGTTATAGGGAAACGGTTATAAAAATCTGTTAGATACTGAATAAATATTCAGTTGTTGTATGAAATAGTATTAATCAACTTGATACCGATGTCGATAATCATCTTGTAGAATCAAAAAATTCTACGATACGTTCTGAGATATACCCATGGAAACATTAAGAAGTATTCAATCAATAAAGCCACCGTTCTGCTGTGCAAGGCGTTGAAGATATCGGTCGTTAAAGAAATTGAGGTATTTCGCAAAAATCCTAAAAACTAAGATAAATATGTATAGAAATATTGAAGAAAGTTCACATACCCCACACACCGTCGGAAGAGGGGCATCCAAAAACGTAATAACATATTTCTATTTAAAAAATCAAACTCGTATAGCGTGCAGCGGAAACTTAACATTCTGCATACTGGGGCATAATTTTATATTATGCAGAATTTAACTCTAACTAAGAATATTTTTTGTTTGAAAACTTTTTCTCTAGATTGATCAGAAAAGGAATTATCTTAAACTCGTGCCCGAGGTGGACACGCTGTATGCAATTGTTTTTGAGTTACTTAACGTTGAAGAAAAAATTACATACGAAGCCGAGATTAATAATACTTCTCTTTCACAAACGCTCCCCTATTTGTTAACGAATTTTTGGAATTCTGCAACATAGATTGCGAAGTCTATTAGAGTTGTAACATTCGGGCGGCGTGCCAGGATCGTAATAAGTATATACGTACTCGCAAGCAGATAGTTGTCTGGACGAAGCGAATATTAACCTTTCTTAGGTCAAGCGGAGTGCAGCTGCACCCCACACTTTGAATTTTTCACAGAAATTATTAAAAATATTTTTTTGCAACTTGAACATTTCAGTAGCTTCATAAATTCGCCTTTTCAACCATTCCTTAACAAAAGTGTTTTCATGCTTTTTTTATATATGAAAAATATTTTCTTGCAATGTTGTGTTTACTACGTTTCGTACATGCATTGCTCAGATTTACAGATTTTCTTTGGAAAATTACAGTTTCATTTTAGGGTGACTGCGTATTTACTCTGAACCGTAAATGTGTACTTTACGCTGGTACTTACAGCTTTATCTTAAGGGAATTACCTCTTTAATTTTGGTTTCAGTATGTACCAAGATGAATTACATTTTTAAAATAGTGCAAATTGTCAAACCATTTTTGCGTTATTTTGGCTGTTGCATTTGTGCACCTCACATGATCTTCTACGTAACAAATGGTAGCCTTGCCTGGGGAAGGTTAACATTGACCACATATATATTGTCTATGCACAATGGATCCGATTCTGTCACGCCGCCGAGAGTTACAATTCTAGTCATCATAGTCGATAAGTAGACAATAATTCCTTTTGTTACACAAAACAGACCTACATGGGGATGTAACGGTAAATTGATTTGAAAATATGTGCCAAAGTCATATTTGTATTTTATATTTAAAGTTAAAAAATAGCTTAATGCTCGATTTCGAACATCAATTGCAAGCATTTTCTAGTTAGTTAGAACAAAAGGATTTTCAAAGACATTTCGTGTTAAGTTTAGACACCACAATATCATAACCTTACCTTTGTAAGAGAACAGTGTGTAACAACAAAACCGTTTAGCAGCATTTCAAATGTTATGCGTTACCATGTTTACGGTGTAAGTAAACAGTTGTGTCGCCTGAACGCACCGAATTCTTTCAAATCATGACTACCTATAAAGATTAATTTGGCATGGTATTTATTTATGAAAAATACAGTAAAGTACTGTAAATAGATAAGATTGTAGGAGTGAGAAATTTCGCAGAACAATCACAAATTAGTGAGATGTAATTTGATCGTTGAAGAGAAATACACAACTAAAATCCGACTGAAATCGCGCTATTTGATTGGTTTAGGCTGCTGTAGGCACCTGTAGTTAGAAGTATTTCAATAATGGAGTTGTCTCTTCGAAATACTCTGTTATTAATTCAGAAATATTTTAAATTCTTTAATTTGTGTGTTTTGATTCAAAAAAAGTCCTTCTACTTAACATAGGTAACTTCTGGTGTAACCAAAAGCAACAGGTATGCCAAGATAGTATGAAGTGGGCAAGTGTAGCTTTCGCATTAAAATATAACGTATGCAATCTAAAATAAATATGTGACAACTAAACATGTATTCAAAGAAAAATATTTCAATGTATTGAATTGATCTTAAAAAGTTTTAGTTAAAACATTAGTTAAGCGGTAGTAGGTGTAGGTCGTACTTAAATAAGAGACACGTTCAGTAGTACAGTATTTTGCTTTATTAAAATAAACAGGCGATTTCGCAAAGAATACCTTCTTCCTGTAATCAACAAATAACATAATTCCTCTTCCGAATTCATGTAGAGTATGTCTGTATCTTTAGGCTACTTAGACGCCAAAACGAAGATTGTGTAATTACATTCAACCACATTTTGAGATGTCCTGGTGTTTCGAAGTCCCATATTAAATCCGTAAAGATTGTGATTTTTTTTGTTGAAATTTGATTACACAGCGTATCTAAATGGTGGCGGTTTTCAAGCCAGCTTGGTCCACAATGAGAACCGGATTCGGCCAGAGTCAGTGGATCGAAAGCCGCAATATTGTTACGATGGCTTGGAACGAACCAAAGTGGCGGTTTGAATATAGTTCTGGAAAAATGAGCGATACACCATACACACGGAGCTATGTCATCTGATCTGTCAATACGATGAAGAATTTAGCGTAGATTCTTACGTTAATGTTACGAGCTGTAATTTTACATAATTGCTGAAGGGGGAGTAATTATAACGTGCACACGATATTAAAACTGTTGTATTAGAATATTTGTGATGAATATACATGCATATATACCCAAGTATCACTTGTATAGATTTCGAGTTGAACGCTATCAACTAAAGTGTATCTGGAGCTATTAAAGAGTATCTGAGTTTAATTTCTATTGTTTTTAAATTATGTAGGTACGTATATCCTACTGAATTGTCATCTAATGGAAAATATCTCTCCCTAGAGTTCTGTTGCAAATAACAACACCTTTACTATTAGTGCCACAATTTAAAATTATTGTGACATATACAAAGTAAACCGCAAAAAACTTACTCAAAAAACTTGTTTTGCTAACAGGACACTCTTTGGGAATTAACTACCTTATAGAGACAATTACAAGTAACAGATAGATATTTTCGTTTCCATTCATTTCATTTAAGAAGAAAACAGATAACAAAAAGATTTATTGGTTTTCTTGCACATTTTTTAAGTGCTATTTGTGTGAAATTCAAACTAACATACTATACTAAGTTAGTTTGAATTTCCCGCATAAGAATAGTTACATGTTTTAGAAGTAGATAGTGAAAGAAGTTAGCTACATTTTAGTAGACAGTCAATCAATTTTTAAACAACGAAAATAAAGGGTTAAATAGAAATATACAACAACCTTTTATTACAACAAGTAATACAAGTAATACAGTACTATTAATTCATTCTTTTAACTTTTCACCATTTATACGCTGAGAATTATGGCTAACACAAAAAGCATCTGATTTGAATGTATGGAAATTAGTAATATTCGAAATGTTATGAAAATCACATCTGATGGGCGGAAATCTATAGTTAATAGAATTAAAGGAATATTAGTTTAAGACTGCATTAGATAGCGCAACGATTGGCGTCTATATTAAACCGGGCAGTGATGGGCAAGGTAGAGTAAATTACCGAATTTTTGGAGCGATTAGATACACTCGTGTTTATTCGTCTCATAACAGGGGTTTGTGTGGTCTACCGGTTTCTTGGAAAGTTAAAACACGAGTCCGTCTAGCCGCATTGAAAATCTATCTTGCCCAACACTGACATCGGTGAACTTTATCCGATGAAAAAATAGTGGTGAATTCAAATTGTAAATTGATAGTGTCGAAACCATAAAGGTTTGCCTATACAAATCTAGTAAAGAATAAAGTATAATATTGAATGGAATTATAGTTTTTCGTATCTCGTGCAATATGTTACGGTTATGATGATAAAATAACATCGTAATAATAAAGTAAAAGTGAACACATCTCAAATCAATTTAACCTTTTGGTTGATTTGTTGGAATAGTTGGAGCTTGTATAATTATGTTAGTAAATAAATGGGATTAAATTCTGGGTTAATCGAAGAGAGCACAAATGTTATACGATAAACATTAAAATAACAATATTGCAATTGATAAAGTTGAATCAAAAATTTGCCACAGAATGTCTGTTGTAATAGTGTTATCTCAAGATATTTGGTGTGAGGTAAGTCCCTCCGTTGGTAAACTCCATCTATTTTAAAAGGAGAAAGTTTCAATGGTATGGTGGAAACGGAGCTGTATCCTAGTACGTTGAACAGCCTCAGGACATATATCAACATGCAACAGGCAGATCCCTAAATCTTCTGCAGAATCCGATTATTGTCAGTGTGGTTAGATGAGCTATAATGGAAAAAAGAAAACTATGTTACCATTTCAAGTGTATTTATCCTGACTGCAATAAAACCTATGTACAGTAGGCAAAACAAGTAATGTCTTCCCTCTTAAACGTGCGAATATCAATATCACATTTTCTACTATGTACACGAAATTTCTTGATATTTGTTAAATATCGACGTCTCTATAATACAATATCTTGCCGTTCCATCGAAGCACTGTTTCGACTACGATCATCTACTTAAACCACTTTTTTAAAATTTTCCATAGTGTCAGACCGAACTGCACGGCCCTCAACTTCATTTAAATAATTTCTGAAAAGCATAAAAAAAATTTCGAAATTTGTCAATATTTTTGTGCATGTTGGTAATTCGTTCTTTAACAAAAAGGAATGTGCGTGTCTTCTCATAGTTGACTTTTGTGTTTCGTCTATAGAACCATATATTGTATGATGAAGACGTTTATTGGTATGATCCAAGTCACATGGTATCCATTTCTTTTACAATGTGCTACACTATTCTCTCGCCCAATCCAGGCCCAATGCAGCGAATTTAATAGCTGCCGACTTAAAATTCTTGCTTAAGGTTCAGATACAAACTATAAGCCATTAAGACTTGGTTACTACCAAAACACTTTCAGGGAGGATTTTTTGATGGTCCGCGCTGGTGGACGAAGTACCTCTTTATCAGCCGTACCAAAACTATTGTAACAAAAAATATGTTATCAGTATCATTTTATTTATTTATTTTATCAGTATTATTTTGTTTATTTATTTATTTTATTTTACACAGCAACATCAAATGTCGAATAGTAGCAAGCACAGCTCCAAAAAGAACTATTTGGGACAATTTGCTTATCAAAACCACACCGAAGAACATAAATACAAAACCGAAATCGTAACTGAAATCAACAAAAACGTTTGACCAATAACACGCAAACGACTTTAGATATTGGTCATATTTCTTGCCGAATGGAATACTTTTTGGTTGTGTGAATTTGCTTCGTCTATTAGCCAATCGAAAGCCAGGAGTTTGTCGCCAATCTATTGTATCACTGCAGTCTCACAATGAATGAAGTATAGATACTACTAAAACAGCTCAATACTATAAAGTTTGAAGAAATAATAGATAAATGGGAACGCGACTGTGTTAAAATTGAAATATTTTGGATTTTATTGCAATGTTTTACATAATTAACCAACATGTCGTCAGCGATTCAGAATGTTAAAAAAGTATGTACGGCAGCCCATGTAAAAAAAAAAAAAAAAACGTCACTCGAAAAACGAAACCGTCAGTATATTGCCTGAGATGGCCTATGATCAGGAGACGTTTTTCTTCTAAGTGAAAATATTCTTTTATAGGTTAAAATAATTTCAATGAGGTAACCTAACCGTAGGTTCTCTAGTAAAAGTCAAACATGTATGAACATCAGCTTGTTTTTTCTAGAAAAGTACAACTTAATATGCACCTTACTTTGGTTCAACAAATATGTTAGCATGATTTTAAATTGTGGCGCCGCTATGGTCTCCTTCTCGGATTTTTTCTTTTTGTATTACTCCTAGAAAATGTGCTACCTAAGAACCTACGGTAGGGCTTTGCTGTTATGAATAGAGTGAGGACGTTCAGTGCACTTTTCTAGCGAGAGTGTTAGTCACCCAAGCGTCGATCGGGATATGCAGTAGCGTTGATAACTTGAAAGTTATATTCTGTTAATCGTCAAGTATGTTCTCGATACGATTGTAATAGGAATTAACTATGATATATTCTTCTAAATTGTTCGCTGTAAATTGGTTTCGTTGGTAAGTTAATATATAAAATATAAAAACAAAGGAAATTAAATACAGTATACAAAAAAAAAAAAAATATATATATAAATATATATATATATATATATATAAAAATAAATACAGTATACAATATATATATATATATATATATATATATAAAATTATACAAAATAATGTAATATAAAAAAAAAGTTGTATTACTAATACTTCCTAATGCCTAACAGAAAAAAAAGCATTACGGTGGAGAAAGGAAAAAGAAAAGTACAATGATGAATGGAAAAAAAAAAAAAACTCTCATGCATGAAAAAAAGGGTCACTGTATAAGTGGTTAGCGTTTCTGGACATATGCTTTAGTGGTGCTTTTAGTAATATGTTGGTGCCGTAGGGGTAAAAAAAGTGTCTGCAGATCTATGACTATAATGGGGTATGATAAAATGAACCTGAGATAGTAAACGCGTTGAATCAATATGTTGGTTTACTAATTTAATAAGAAATTTCGCGCTAGCTACATCTCTGCGATGGGACAGCGGGTCGAAATCATGTCTGCAGAGTAAATTGGTGTAATCTGTACCACGAGGAGGATAAATGCCATCAGACTTATACGAAAGATATTTAAGAAATCTCTTCTGGACTCGCTCAATTGACAATTGGTGGTAGTGATAGTATGGGTACCAAATAATTGACGCATATTCCAGCTTCGAGCGGACGAGTGAGTAGTAGACAGACTTCAAGGCGCAACTGTTATAAAAATTCTTGCAGGTTCTGAACAAAAATCCGAACGATCTAGATGCAGCAGAAGTCATGGCACCAATATGTGGAGAAAACGAGAGCTGGGAATCAAATAAAACTCCAAGATCCCCAAAAACGTCAACTCTTGGGATGAAAGTGCTAGAAACGTTATAATGAAATATTTGCAGGTTGGATGACCGGGTAAAGGCAAGTACTGCACATTTATTAATGTTTAAATGAATTTTGTTAGTACAACACCAATCATTAATGACTCGAATATTTCTCTGTAAACTTAAAGAATCAGAGGAAGAGCTAATAGTACTATACATTTTTAGATCGTCATTACAATCCAATTAAAGTAGAAGATCATTTATATAAATATTAAAGAGGAGCGGTCCTAAACCAGAGCCCTGAGGTACGCCGCTAGAAGCAATGAATGCGTGTGACACAAATTCAGTGTCATGCACATAATATGATCGGTTATGAAGGTAGGATTGAATTAATGTAATAACGCTAGAAGAAAAACCAATATCAGATAGTTTATCTATTGGGATGTAATGGTCTATCGTATCCAATGCTTTGGTAAAATCCGTGTAGATAACATCTACTTGTCGACGATTGTCAAGAGCTTTACTGATGTACTGGGTGAGTTCAATTAAATTAGTAACAGTTGACCGTTCACTAACAAAGCCATGCTGGTTAATAGAGAGGTATGGTTTGATACAGTTATACAACCTAGTATACAGGAGCTGCTCAAAAACTTTAGCACAATTAGGAAGAATAGTAATTGGTCTGTAGTTAAGAATATCTGCCTTATCGCCTTTTAAAAAAGCTGGTGTTATCCTGCTAATTTTCCAATAAGATGGAAAAGTAGATGTGCGAATGACTAAATTGAAAATAAAGCAAAGAGGTTCGCATAACACCGCAGCACAATTATGCATGAGAAAGCTTGGAATCTCATCATGTCCAGAAGCCAAAGTTGCTTTGAGTTTGTTTAAAGCATGCAAAACATCTTGGACTGAAAAGTATCCGATACTGAAAGAACAGCTGTTGAAATCTGAACTGGCTTTACTGGTGTTATTGAGATATGCGTTGTACACAGATAAAAAGTTCTCAAGGTAAACGTTATGGTGTTAAATTTCTCCGTAATAGTGTAATCATACCTCGCAGTTTAGCTAAATCGTTACCTGTTTTATGTTTTATGTTGAAGTAACACCGTTGTGATGAAAAGTAACTAACTAGCAGTTGCTTTTTTCAGTATCCCAAACTCTGAAAGGTTTATCCTAGCAAAGGATATAATTTTATATCTATAACGCTGAATATTTTATATTTCGAGTAGTTAGTAATTTGTAATAACATCATTTCTTAGTTAGAAAGAGTTAAAGTAACGTCATTCAGTTGTTAATATTGTACACTTGGCGGATTATTTTTCTAGACGAAACTAGACAATAAGAATTTAATAGTGGGGGAGGGTGTAGGAATATAGTTTGTAATTTTCATTCGGCTCTGATAGACACTGTTTATCCAATGAGGTGAGATTTCTGAGCAAATGTTATTTATCAGAGCTTCAAAATAAAATGAGATGGATTGAGGTAGCCGATCAAGAAATACAATAAGTAAGTGGTGGAATTATTCTCACTATATCCAACGGATTTTCTTTTTAACAACGCATTTACACATCTTATCGTTTGGATACTTGCGCCGTATTTAGTACATTTATTTATTCTTATCAGTGCATGCGATATTACTCACATAGCTACAATGCATTGAATTTTATTAATGTAAATAGAATTTTTTGTTGACTTATACACTGTGAGTGATAACGAATCATGAATTTATTCTTATGAACTCGAAACCAAACGTCAATCCGCTGTGTGGGTGTTTTAAGATGAGGGAAAACTCAAAAAAGTTATCCGTTCTCGAAATGTGTCGAAGAAAATGGTCATAGCTTTTGTCTCAATTTCAGATCCGGATCATGTTGCCTTTAAAATGGTTCGTCTAACAAAAGTGATCGCTGTTCGAAAAACCAACCCAGAACGATCCTCCACCACGATAATGGGAGCTCACATAATGCTCGGTAATACAAAGCAGCAGTGCACCGAGTTATTACATCATCTGCCGTATAGTCCCGACCCAAGTCCCAACGACTCCTTTACGTTACCTAGAATGAAAAATGGGCTGCGCGGTCAACGATCAGTCGATACTTTTAAAACGACAAGGTTGACTGCCTATCAATCTTTGTGTCGATCAACTGTTTCCTGTTATGGCTTACCGCAAAATTGAAAAGACAACTTTCGTATCGAGTTTTATTTACATTATTGTAAAAAGCAAATGTGTTAGTTCTGGACCCAAAAATGAGTGCGATAGCCGAGGTTTATTATACTGTTTTCTCGCAATAGTAATTTATGATCCAACACTTCAAACCGTACAGCACACAATAATAAAATACCCGAAATTCTACGGGAAAATAAATTACATACATACAATGGAAAATGTACAAAATAAAATTGGTCAGAATGCATCAGAAAATGCATAGAAAGAAAATAATGCTAAAATAGGTTCCTCATGGTATTGATGGAATAATTTACGCAAAAACACAACAAAAGAAGAGAAAAAAATACACTAACCACAGATATGTTTCTACTTATCCCGTGTCATCAACGTGGTTCCGACAGTAATTTTTTACTCTATCCTCTCTTGCTATTGCCTCCCAGTTAATGCCACATTTCAAAACGACAAACTAGACATTTTTTGGCGCCCTCTAGTGCCAAGAAACGTATACCTGCCGTTCAGAAAACAGCGACATAAACCGACATAAACAAACCATCCCTCGAGCAGCTCTCTGACTGCTAAACGATGAAATGGGGGCGCAAGTAGCGCTTTGGGAAACCGCACATGTGAATATTGTTGTGGGATTAACTGTGAGGCAATAGCAATAGAGGGTAGAGTTAAAAAGTACTCTCGGAACCACGTTGAGGACGCGGGATAGGTAGAAACATGTCCGTGGGTAGCGTATTTTTTCTTTCCTTTTGTTGCGTTTTTGCGTACATTATTCCATCAATACCACGAGGAAGCTATTTTAGCATTATTTTTTAAAAATTAGTCGGTTGAAAAAAAATCAGTTAATATAGTTTGGATTTATTTGGTTTATTATTCAGTTTTTGAGCCAAGCCTAGCTCCAAAATGTTGAAGAACAACTATACTAGAGTATTTATTTCATTCGGGTTTCTCCACCCACCGAATAACATTATTGAAGGATTTCAATATTACACCAGCAGAAATCAGCTTGTCTGTCGCAAATGAATCTGGTTGGTGATCTTCATTTCAAATTTCAACATCATTCCGATCACATACCTGTAAATTTTTTGTTCACTTACATTAAGAATCATGATCATGTTTTAGATATTCATAATTTCATATTGTGCCTTCGTAATTTGGAAACGCTTAAAGGAGTAATTCCGTCTTTTCTTTTGACATTTTCTAATTCTTCACTTTTAATTTTTCCCAAGCCAAATTCAAAGTTTAAAACAGCATCTTCCAGAATTACGACTTTTAGCGCTGCTCCGACGTTATTTTATGTAAGAAAATTTAAATTCAAAATGATTTTGTAGCATAGGTGGGATTAGAGACATTTGGTAGCATGTACAAGACGGTAACGCATCCATTAATGTTGTTAAGTTCTTCTGATGACTTGGAGGATTGTCTAACAATAACACTGCTCGTGTTGGTAGACCTCGATTTTCTAAAAATTCTTTTACTTGAAATTGTGAAGGTATTTTTAACAACTTTCTGGAAAGCTGGAGTTTAACTGATTTTTTACGTTTTTCTTTCTCCAAACCCAGTAAACCTACTGTCAATGATTTTCAAAATCTCACTTAGGAAGTTCACATTTCCTACTTAGATGTACAGGTGCTGCACCACGCTATAACAATTCTATATCTGACTTTTCTTGCAATTTTATGTGTTTTCTTTTAAATTGAGATAGGTGAAAAACAAACACAATACATACTTTGTAAAATACAAAATGACATTACTTTACTCTATAAAAACATTCCCTCAAACACTCCTTGCAGAATGACAACTGTGGAAATTAGCATATTAGGTACGCATGTTGTCACTCTTAACTCTACGGGGGAGTCCCTACGTATGTGTGTATGCACGTATTTGTACAATTCATTCTAGTGAAGCACTATTCAAAAGTTAATGTTAATATTTTTCTGTTCACTGCAGTGGCTGCTGTATTTCAAAAAGACGTTAAATTTGATTTTTTCAGTAAGAACTTTTCGAGACAGTGAATTGGGAATTGCGCATCGCTAGATACGTAGTACTGTGTTTATTCGCATTTAATTTGAAAAAGATGGTACACTGAAGTTATCATTAACATTTATGATTAACAATTCACACGTGTAATGACTTTAATGAACACCTTATCTAAATATCTAATTTGACTTGAAACGCATTGAGCGAGGTTACCAACAACGTTTTGGCATTCCGCCGATAAAAGGTACGTATACCTACGTATTTAAATATTGAATTACTGTACTGGTATTGCGAAGCTCCATGTTTACAGGACTTAAACAGTCTACGAGTGTGCTCGGTTTATTAACGGACTTACAGATAAAGGTTCTTGTTCTTGATTGGATTGGCCGTTTTTTCCAGACAGCTGTGTATGTGTAGCGATGGAGTTTGATGTCTGATGTGTGCTAGAGGTAAATATTTGTATTTTAAATAAGTAGGGTCATTGTTCGTCTGCCCTATGCGACGGCACAACGTGCCTTGCCAGTTGTACAAACGCAGCTAAGTTTTTTCCATGTACAATTCGAAATAGTTGCAAAACACTTCTGTCATTAAGTTTATTTGAAACGGCGCGGTGGGACCAAACTACCGCCAAGCGGGAGATTTTAGAATAATTCAAATAATTTACCGTTTCCTTTCAAGTAAGATATGCAACTTATTTTTTATAATGGATACCATGCACAAACAAATTAATATATATAGTTAGAGAAATTTATTTAGTTTTGAAAATGATAGGGCTCATTAAAAGTTGTACTGGGTGTTGGCGGTCAGGTGCGAACATAGGAATTTAACATGTAATTCAGTTTTATCCGATTTTCTGCTCTCCTATTCATTTTACGACAAAAACTGTGGGGTGTGAACATGGTCACAATTAGGTGTTGTATACAAAATTGTTTCTACGGTTTTTATTAAATTTTTGGTTTCTTCACAATTTCAAAACGAAATTTTATTTTTTGTCAGTAGTAATAACCATGATTTCGAATGAAATAAAAACAAACATATTTCATTGAATTTGTCAAATATCTATGTCGCAATTTCGAAACATGTTAATAAATTTAAGAGCGTGTCTAATGCAGCTGTGAACGAAGGCTATGAAGATAATAATAGTAATAGAAGACGTCATGACGAAGTTAATGAAGATATCTTACTGACTGTGATACATTAAAATTCTTTGTATAGCATAGTAAGACATATTGCGCCTGAGTGTGGTTTGCGCTATTCAGCTGTTTTCAAAATTAAAATCAAAGTATGGCTATAAATACTCGAATTTTCACACCCAAGAACTCTTTTTGCTTGATTTTGAATCCAGAGACACTTTTTGTGAAATTATGCAACAGAAGGCAAATCGTGACCGGCTCTTTATTTCATCCATTTGTTTTGCGGATGAATACATTTTTGCTTTACATAATGACTAAAGAAAATTCTTGATTACCTGGTTGTACAAACTCGCAATATCCTCAAAAAATTAATATTTGCTTTGGAATTTTTAACAACAGAATAATAGGGCTATAGATCTGACTACAGTTGGTCCAGATCATGATATTTGCAGGATGGGTGCCCGGTTTGCTTTGAGTTAAATGAAGGAGATGCAGAAATAAATTTCCAACTATTAAGTTGTGACAAATAAATGTCCTGTTAATATTAGCAAATATGTTTTGTTTAATTTTAACTAATATTGTATGAGAAACTGAGAAGTTACGATTATTGCTACTAATTAACAACAAATTACATTTCTTATTAAAATTGTGAAGAAACCAAAAACTTAATAAAAAACAGAAGCAGTTTTATATGCAACATTCTAAACAACTTACATCCCACAGCTTTTGTCGTAAAATGAACGAAAGAACGGGAAATCGCATAAAGCTAAATTACATGTTAAATTCCTATATTCACAACTGATCGTCAACACCCGGTATAATGTAATGTACGTATTACTATGATGATAATAATATTACTTACAATATTACTTGCACGACTAGACAATTAATAACATTTTATGTAATTTCATCTATTGTAATTTTATTAATTAAAGTCCTTTGTTGCGATTTTAGAATAATTTAATATAGTTACTACTATTCAAATATCAAAAGTTTATAACATTTATAGTTATTAGATAAAGTTAACACTACAGCATAATTTGTTTTCTTTCATCAACCATCCCAAAATAAAAAAATATATTTTGGAATGGTTGGTTAGAAATAGTTTAGAACACTTTGCAGAAACGTTATCCATAATTTGCGCAAGCGCAACTCCAATTTTCACTTCGAAGTAAATGTTTGCAGCTTGCGAACTTTAACTTTGCTCACCTGTAATTGCATATGGGCTCGGTAAAAGTAAAGCATTAGTCTATCTCCGTAAATATAAACTTTAGAAAAAAATAATTATTAACGAAATTTGTTTGACAAGTTACTTTCTATTCTTTTCCACCATTTGTGATTTTTTCTTGACTTCTTGTGGTAACAAAAAAAAATATATAAAAAAATATTTAAACATATTTTCTTATCGCTATCGCATTGTTGGTTTTAACCGATAGTTTGTGTATTGGGCCGAATCTAGTTAGAAAAAATGTCTCAAAAATTATCAACATATCTCAATAAAACAATTCGCACCGCAAAGGTGCTTTATTCAATTGTGAAAATAGCTGAAAGAATCGAAAACCTCATGATGGTTGGATATGGTGACAAGTAACATTCTCATTCTCACGAAGCTTGCCGTGTGTTCAACAACGTTCATTCCTCCTCAATCAACGGTTAGGACAGGCGAAATTTAATGATGGATTCCAGATCTGCTAAAAAATTTTACTGTTATCATTTAAACAAATATTTTTTGTTATTACCATAAGAAGTTATAACCAAAAAATAATGCTAAAATAGTATTAATGTAATGATTTACGGCAAAAGCAATGCAAGGAGGAAAAAAAAACACACGGACAAGTTTCAGCCTACCCGACATCATCAGGATGGTTCCAAGTGCTCCAACTTGTACTGCTGTTTGTGTAACAGTTTGATGTTTTCCATAAGAAGTTCTTGAAAAAATCGCAAATGGTGGAAAACAGTAGGAAACAACTTGTTAAACATATTTTGTTAATAAAACTTTTTTTTCACCCATACAAACCCTTGTAAGTATTAAACATGAAATTTCTTTTCGCTTAGCAAATTATGCCAAAATCGAATTAAACGTAATTCTGGATACGGCCAGAGCATACAGATCGAGGTACTTTATAATTTTTTTTAACTTCAGCGTTCCGGCAAAGATCTCTTAAGTTTAATAGAATATATCATCTTTATTATAAAATGTCACTTTATTTCCCGAACGCCCGGTGTTAACAACGCTTTAGAAAATTCTCGGACTTTTATTTGAATCGATATAATAAATAAAAGTTCACAAAATTATGTATGCATATACGTATCATATACAATGTCACATAGTAGAAAATGAATCGATATTTGAACTGTCTATTTTTTCCACAACGACGGTTACAACGATATGTTAAAAGTACAAAGGATAGCGTAATTTGTGCAGGTGGATTTTAAACGGCAGGTGTTATTATCTAACGAACCGTATATGCATTATTTAAGAGGAAGCAATGTATACAACTATTCTTTGTAATGGTCGATAAATATCGTATAAATGTTACCGCATACTCTTCCTTTTCTAATTTCATATTTAAAAGAACAAGCTGATGACATGTTTTGCTGCAAAAATGCTTCTAATTATATCAACCGTCAACGTTGAAGAAATTAATAAGTACTTGTAATAATTTCGAAATTATATGCATTATATGGAACACTCTTTTAGGTTCCAATTAATGGAAAATATTTGCATTCTTTAATTTAAAGAAGACAAATAAAGTTCCCAAAGAATTTGCTCCGACTATTTATGAACTAAACACAAAAACCCAGCAATTACAGTAGGTATGCTTGAATTACCAAGACAATGATTTGGAAAACTGCGCGTTTGTGTTAGGAACTAAAAACTCTAGCTATTGATACTTTTGGTTAGAATTTAAGAAAGCTGCTACTTTTCGTAATAGTTTTTCTTACGTAGCGATATGCATTAAACCGGTAAACTGTTTTTAGGTTCCTACAACTTTGCTTCAGAACTTATAGTAATCTTACTGTTTGTGATACTCAATGAATGTCTGCACGATTCAATTAATTCATTAAATTCAATTAAATGTGAATTTGATATAAGGATATTTCTTATTATTTTCTGTTACTGTTTTTTTTTTTTGTATTTTTATGTAGATTTATTACATGTTTAAATTTCCATATAAGCTTTCTCTCGTGGAGGTCGCTGTATATTATTTTTCCTGCTCATTTTTAGTAATCAATTTAGTAAATAGAAGTAATAACATCAAAATTATTGCATTTAGAATACAAGAAGAATGTTATTTGTACTATTAAAAAACAACCTATTTAGCAATATGTTAATAGTCATCTAAGTGGGAAGTGCAATTTTGTTTAAATAAGAATTTATGTTATAATTTCACCAATAAGTGGTTCGGTGTGTTGTAAATGAGTATCGGGTAGGATTCTGTAAAAACAGATGAACAACGGGCCAGATTTATAATCATAGAAAGGGGTAAACTCATCGAGGCGCGTCAAGAACTCAGTGCAGGAGAAGACCAACCAAGTTTGATGGATATGGAATTAAGAAGGACTACATGCGCAGTGAAGTTTATTGGAAAGACATCCGAATCTTTCGAAGTAAACAGAGCCATTAGACAAGGTGATCCATTATCCACAGCATTATTTAATATTATGTTTGAGAAAGTAATTCGATAAAAGCATAAACAGAACCGGTACACTATTCAATAGAAGTCGCAAGTATTTGGTTTATTTTTTATAATTCACCAAGTGAATTATTTTTTCACTCGGATTTGCTACTAAAGCACGGTAACGTTGACCGAACTGAAACAATATCTGGTGATTGATATTCTTTACACGATTGTTAAGTTTCTCCTTTTTTGGGTATGTGCACAATACCTTTTTTTACTTGTACAACGCATATTATTACCGGAACATTACCCGCCTCTTTACATGCCCGTGGTCTGGTACCGGCTTTGCGAACCCTAGTAATAATAAAGTGCTTCAAATTAGTAAATTATTATGTATATAATGCGAAGTGAAATATTTACAAACGTTTTATACTTGATAGCGCTTACTGTTACACTGTTATAAATCAACGTTTATGTTTTGCAACGTGTTAAAACATATTACATACTCGTATGTTTGATCATGTGATACATTAGAATGCTGCTAGAGAAAGTAACAGTATTTCTTTCGTACTGATTAGTTGCTACAAACTTTAAACGGCAGTTAGCAACTACAAAATAGCGAATTTTCTTAGCAACTAGACATATAAAACAGACATAGAATATATTGTCCGTCTAGAAAGTATCCGGAATTTATTATTTTTCTTAATTTTAATATATTTCTTTTCTGTTACATCCTAAGACAAAAGTAATGCATCAAGTAGGTTGGGCCAACTGTAGGTCATGGCAAAAATCATATAACAACACCACCTATCAAATATTGTTGATTATCAACAGGCTTAATATTTGTGAAATAATGTCGCAAGTAGAAAGAAGAAAGTTGGTGAAATATTTGTATAGAAAAGGTGTTCAAAACGCTAAAAAATTAGTGCAATTGACTGAACTCGGAAAAAATGCAGAATATGAGACAATAAAGAGGATAAAAAATAGGAGAGATATGAGCCATGGACCAGTTTCTGGAAGACCGCGTAAGATTAGCGGAAACAATCTAAACGCTATAGTGACTTTAGGACGACAAAACCCGCGCCTAGGGTGTCGAAAACTGGCTAATAGATTTGGAAATCAACGGCAAATAAGAAACTGTGTTCAGAAACTGTCCGCATTTCACTGAGAAGACAAGGTTACTTACCAAGGAAACCAAAAAAAATCCCTGCGGTGACACCTCTACAAAAGCAACGAAGAATAGATTTTTGTCAACGATTTCGAGACGATAATTTCAGTGATGCTTTTATATCTGACGAAAGTTGTTTTCAGCTTGGTGTAAATCATTTAAAAATCCTATCAAGAGAAAATGTTACCGTTCAAATTCCCAAATTTCCCACAAAAATAATGGTTTGGGGAGCATCTCTCAGCGTGGTGCTACACCTCTCTGTATAATTGATGGCACCGTTAATAGTGCAAAGTATTGTGAAATTCTTAATGGCTTTCTTGTTGAAACGGCTCGTGCTTTATATCCCGAAGGGTGGCGTTTTCAACAGGATAATGCAAGATGCCATACTTCTGTTTACACTAAAGCTTGGATGCTAGAACAAAACTTGGCAACAATTCCATAGCCAGTAGCTTCCCCATATTTTAGTCCCATCGAAAACATATGGGGACTAATGAAAATTGAAGTAGAACAAGCAGCACCACGAAATAAAGAAGATTTCATTCGGTCAGTTTTACAAGCCTGGACCACTAACACCAAAAAGTATAGCGTTGACTTTGTTTCGGGATTACCTAAACGTTTAGTTAAGTGTTTACAGTTAAATGGAGATTGTATTAGTAAATGAGATTATTTGTTGTGATTTTATTATTCAAGTAATAAAAATATATACCGTAAAATTATAGCTGTGCTTTTTGTTTTTCGGATACTTTCTAGACAGACTATATTTACATTACAGTATTATAGTTTGCATACATAAGAGCTATCATATGCGAAAAAAGACAAAACATTTCTTAAATTACAGAACTACATTAATATTTATAGCAGTTACACTCAATGATCACCAACACAGTGACACAATAGCTTTTTTTCTAAAGTAAATGTTAACTAAGTGGAGGGGTCAGAATCAATTAAATAGGTTAATATTGGATGGATTTTAGTTATGGATTTCTTTCTATCCTTCAAATTAAGTCTGACTAAACTGTGATTGTTTTGCGAACAATTTTGTAATATTCTTGTGTAGTATCTTATAATTAAAACAAAATTTACCCTTTCCTTTGTTTGTTTTTTCAATAATAAAACATTATTTGCCATTATTTCTGTTAGAAGACAAATATTTCCATTCCGACTAATCTTTAAATTGGCGTGTTTTTAGTATTGTTTTTTTTTTATAACCTCTGTGGAAAGAACAAATTTGAAAATGTTAGTTCTTAAAGCAAGTTTTGAAATATTTTGAAATAAACTGGGCTGTTTTCGTGTGCATTATATGCTTGTAGAACAAAACGTATCCATTAAAAAACTAGATCCATTTCAGGTTTTTTCTTAGAATTCTACAGTTTCGACTGGTACTATTTGAACATCAAACGATGAAACCACTTTATATACTACACACTCGTTCTAAGGGATTTATGTTTAATTTTATCGTACCATATTCGTGTTTAAATATGTCTGTTGGCATTCTAAATATCTTTATTATGTTTACCGGTTTCGCCCAGTACATACATACAACAGGTTTTCTAAATAGACGATCATATGAGACCTTGTACTCAAGACGAGAACAAAGAATAATAATCATAAAGAACCATACGGTTTCTTACACTTCTGCATTCATGTGCTAATATCGAATCGTGCAAGAAAGTATCTCGTGCTGGTTTCGTATGATGATGTTACAACTGCGTGATGGTGATTTCATTTAAAGATGAAAGAAAGAAAAGCCTACAGAAGAATAATCAATAAAAGACGTTTGATGAGCATACTTGCTTAGCATAACCAGTTTTTGCTTGTTTCTAAATTTTACTGGTCTAAAACAAGTAAAAAAATGTCCTAACAATTAAGTGGCGAACTACTTTATATTTCTCGTCACACAGAGATTTATTAATACCATCTTCTCTCCCAATGATTTAAGTGCAATATTTTAATAATACAGAGCAACTGGTTGAACATTTTCATTTTGCGTTTATAATAGATTAATACCAACACGTTTAGGGTCAAAGGAAAATGGAATTGTTTGCGTATACGCTATTTTCATGAAGTCATGAAGAATAATAGTGATAATATGGAATATCATGGCTAATAAAATAACTAAATTTTATTCATAATTATCCGTATTAAATACTTTAATCAAGATCAATTTTCCTTAAATTCACGTTCTTTCTTTGTTAGATTTTTCTTTTTGAATGTAGCCGACTAGCTGGGATAATAAAGCAATTGCAGTAGATTTACTGAAACTATAGGTACGATGCAGAAAAGGTGATGCAAATGTAATCTTATTAACCGGATGGTAACATGGAATAGTTCAAATGGTTGCGAATATTGAAATATTGTGTATTATCTGCAATAGCCAGTGCGACCTAACGAACGTCTATTAGTTTTATATATTTATTTAGTTAAATTATTATTCGTCTAGTTCGTGTTACAAACTGGGCAAAGCTTTACCAGGCCAAGTGCCTAGGTTTTATGAAATTTAGTGTTTTTCGACAGAATTACATCCTATGGCAAATATTTAAAATTTGCTAGTAATTTTGATTTAACAAGAGAAGATCTACGTGACAACACTACCAAAGAAACTATCGAAAACTAAATCAGTATAGTGAGCAACTGACAAACTGATAAGCTACACCATCAATTTTATCTGAAAATGAGAATATGTTATCCCAAAGGGATTCTATTTGCAACTTCAGCAGTAGCTGAAGCAAAGTGAATGTAGTAACATTGCGTAGTATATCATTGGCGACAGTAGATGTCGCTTTCACATGCTTCATATAAAATTTGGCGAATTAGTAGCAGATAATAAATCTATGACAATGTTTGTTCGTAACAAAAAAATGTGCGTAATTTATCACATATCTTATTTACACAGTGAGGGGCAAAAAATCGGAAACATTTAATATCTTCAATAATATTGCAGGTAATGCTATGATTCAATACTTCTAGGTATAAGAAAGTATACACAATATTCTATTTAAAATTTTAAAGTTCAAAGTAAATCGGAAGTCAGATTAAAGTACCACTATTTCTATTTTAGTCCCGGTAATCAGTTACCAACAAGTACTGAATTTCGTTACAATAGCAGCAATATTGTTGGAGGTATTTAGACGTTTCCAGACTCTTGCCAATCACTGTATATCTATCTACGAATAACTGAAGCCCCTTCTAGAAGACGTGTTTATAATACAATTGCTAAAAATGTAACATAACCCCGTTTTCTATCGAAGAATTGAACTACAAACAATTTAAATAAGCTTTTGTGAATAATTGTAAGTGACAAAGAAACGACAACGAAACCTCCTAAAAGATTTAAGGTTTGTTCCAACTACCGACTGTGGTACAGATATCAGTTCACGCATCGATTATTACGTGTGCGTTTGATATATATCGTTTGTGAATTAGTAAATGATGTCGTAAATGTTGGAACGCTTTGTGAATTCGATTGTGTATCGATATTAAGAAAGATGCTTTACAGATGCAACCGTCCAGTAACTGGTACTTATAGAATACGAAGTTGGAACACTATTACTATCGTTCCAGGTACCCAATGTAGTTGGAACACTTACTTTGCACCGTGCCGGTACCGGGCGATACATTTACGGTTTTATCAGCCGTGTTGGAACGAACCTATAAATAACTACCAAGAAAATTATACAAACTCGTTACTTTTGAATACAATACTAATACTTGCTAAACATCATAACACCAGACGAGTGAGAATACTGAAAATGTGTTGAAAAAGTATTGGAAGAAACTGCAGAATTATGCGCCCAAGTGATTGACAATAGAAATTGGTCCTTCGGATGCATTAATTGGTTTAACAAAGTGATTCATAATTGACAAAAATTACGTAATAACGTAATAAAAATGTTATACTTTTAGGAAGTTACTTATATGCAGAATATCAATAAATATACCATTAAAGCAAACTAGGTAACCGTAAATATGGAGAAGAAAGTTTTGTGCAGGGCAAATTAGTTCTTTAATGAAGTCCATATTACCATGAGAATGAGTAGACCACTCCAGTGGTAAGAAGGCTTGTGCTTAACTAGGCTGAAAGAGGCTTCTGAGGTTATGACAAACTTTTTAAAAGCTTATACACCCTGTTGCGCCATAAAAAAGTTGTTTAAAAATTTACCTAAACGAAAATATTTATGAGAAAAAGGTGGATACATTTCTTAACGTAATGCGTAAGGTGGACATTATACAAAATATCTCTCGAAATGTCAGAAAATGTTCAACAAAATATAAGGAATCGCTTTACAGTTTATATGCAGCAGAATTGTGATCACTTAACGTATAAGATAAACTTTACAGATTATTTTTAATGAATATTTTTAGAAAAATAAAAGCTTATAGTGTTTTGTCACAGCACTATACATTTTAGCAAAAAACTTGTTTGCATAGCTTGCTATTCAGTTTATTAAAAAAAGGATGCAATAAGGAAATGTTTTCTAGAAGAGTTTATCAGATTTACAAAAAGTACACATTTATAAATCTAGTTGATATAAAAGATAGTCAATGTAGTGACGAAAACTCCAAGAAATACTCAATGTAAGGCGTTTAGATATCGAAAATTAAAGAAGAAGCGGCATTTAGCAGAAATTTCAAATGACCTCAAAAACTATGTTGGGGAAGTATAGGGAATGAATAAGAAAATTTACATAAAATGAAGGACAGCCAAAAGCGCAATAATGTACAGGATGTTTAAAAAATCAAACATGTATCGTGCCCATCGACGGAAACTAAACAGCCTATGTCCTTAAATATACTTATGTGTTATGCAAAACTTTAACAAACGGTTTTCGAAAGGAATACTACCAATTTCGATTTAGTATAAGTTTATGCCTTGAAAATGGACGTACGAAAAAGGATGAAATGACAAGTATGATTACGATAGATTCATTTTAATTAATTTCATTTTTCGATACTGTAGTTATGTCTATTTGGATAATTGTCACTCAGTTTAAAACATGTTGGAAACTGGAAAAACAAGATAAATCCAATAAAGTTGATGAAATAAATGATTTTATAATTATAAATACTCCAACACACTACACACACTACACACACTACACACACTCCACACACACATCTAAACGATACCAATAAAATAAACAAAATATTGTTTAGAATGAAAAGATTATAACCCACAAATATTATTGATTTACCACTCACAAATAAAACAAAACCGTGATGATCACTTTAAAATTGAGGCTGAAGCGTGAGCCTGAAAAGCTGAAATAAATCCGAGTGATACAGTAGCCGGCGAAAACAACGGCCACAACTAAATTCACCATAAACGGAATATCTACTTTAATGCGCTAGGTAATCAAAAGCAATTACAACGGATCGACAGAGAATTTAATTGTTAGCGGCATTGTGCTGTAGGGGGAGTTCTCACCGATCGTTACTTCCCATAACCGTGAAAACGAAATTGTTCAGGATACATGTAAATGTAGCAAGTGTGCAGATTTATTTTTGTAAAAGATGATCACCATTCTCGGAAAATCACGCTTTATTTTTAATTTTCAAATAGTATCATCCTAAACTCTTAGACTGAAAGGAAGTCCTCGATTTGTCGCGCAAATTCTTATGTGTTATCTAATGTTTATTGTTAATCATTCAGTAAAAACAAATATATCAAGTGCATTAACAAAATAATGTCTACTGATAATAGCGGGCACTTATTAAAAGAACCATATAGATTGGTTTTTACATTTCATTATACTGTCATAGAATAACGTAAATAAAATTAAATAATGTCCTTTGAAACTTATAATTAAGAAGAAGAAACCTAAATTGCTATAGAGGCCTAAAGCATTGAGTGGTGGCTGACTTTATGTTTTGGCTTTTGTAGTATGGCGCCGAAACATAACTGAAATGCAACTGAGTCTTGATTCATCCTCGTTAATTTGTCCTATTTGTTACTCATTTTAATTTTAGATTAACGCTTTTCCTTGTTTTGAATACTTCATCTTACTCGAAACTGATAAAAAGTTATCCCGCGGCTTTACTATAGAGGGGTATATGGAGTTGAGCATATTCAGCTAATGATTATCAACATAGAAATGCTGGATTAAGTTGACATTCGATACCAATAGGAGATTATAAAACACCGGGTTACAACTGTAATCTTTTTGGTAATTTTACCTAATATAGAGTAAAATATTTTCTTGTCCATAAGTGGTAAAAATAATAAAATTTAGAAATTTTCCTGCAATTCTGGCATCTTGCTTAACTGTATAATGGTAAACCCGAAAATTGCTTACAAATTTGTAAATTAGTGTGGACTCTGGCGTTAGCGTTATTGCGAAGTCTAAAGTCTATTTCAAATTTTACAAACATGTTATTTTATATAGGTTAGGAATAACCTATATAAAGTAACTGAATTATTTCTAATATCAATAGCGAACAATTAAAGCATTTTCCTTTCGTTTTGTTTTCACCTGTCAGATTACCGATTAAAGCTTTCTTATTACTGTTATTACTAAATCGACATCCTTTGATTTATTTTCAGTCTAAAAATTCTCAAGCAAAAGAAAATGAAAAAACTTTCTGTACTTAGTTTTAAAATGTTGATATTATGGAGATAGCAATCGGATACAACTTTAAGTTTGTTGATTTTCAAACTAAACAAAAGGGACATCAAACATGTACAAACTTACCGATCTAACCCAAACATTTTAACAGCGCTTGCGTTTAAAAATTGCACTTTGTTCGATACACGCTCTTTCTAATTTAATACTTACGATTAGATATAAATCTAAATTAAAACAAATCGAAGAATCTGTAATTGGCTTACATGTAGTAGCGTATTCTAAAGGCCCAGTTACACGATCCGTGGTTTTATGAACATGATCTGAAGAACCTCGGACAATGGACTGTATGACATATGCAGTTTGCCATGGCTCGCCATTCGCCGTATCGCATATTATATGGTCCGTGGTTCGACAGACCAGTAAGATTATAAATGTTCAAATTAAGTTTAAGATACATATCAACAAATTGACATTATTCCACGTTGTCATTCTATATATATATATATATATATATATATATATATATATATATATATCTATTTTAATGTATTCAATGTATTCCAAAAAAGCCAATTTTTCTGTTCAGTTGAAGTCAAAACGTCTTAATGAGTGTTGCCAGCAATTTTCTCAAACACATTTTGAATGAATTAAAACTTAATATAAGATAATATAAATAAATAAATGAACCACTTAAAGTGCTACACACAAATAACAGAAAGAAAGCAAATACCGTAAATTCTGAGCAAAATTTACGTATTAAAATAAAAATCCATAATTTTTAATTATCCTTCCAATATTCAAAGCGTGCGAATGATGTACCGGACGCGTAAATTGCGTAAAACGCAATTTTTAAAAATGGATATGGTTGCAATGTCATATACTCATTGAACAGAACGTACCCGGAATGGACCCATACACAAGTAACACTGAGGCAAATTTGCTATCAATTGCCACTATGTTAATATTTTGATAAATATAACCTATACGTTAAATACATTTGGATATTGTTTAGCTTTGTCCGTGTATCAGTTTGTTACTGTTAGTTTATTGTCTTCGTTTAGAATTTAAATAAGTACCTTTCAGTGCTGATTTAACAGAACTGGTGTGAGTAACATAATGTAAGAAAAGGATTAAATTGCATGCTTAGATGTAAAATTAAATGGAATTGTCATTGCCAGCAACGGTATTAGATGAGCCATATAGACATAGCACTCTGCTACTGAACATGTAAAAACTATAAAAAAACTACATTTGTTTCAGATGACGCATTTGCAATAGTGGTGTATACCCCAGCTGAACCGCCAAAACTATTACCAAGCTTTTTTGCTCTATGCAGAGCGATATCCCAATCGCGCTATTCCAAATTCAGCAACAATAGCACGTTTGGTTGCTAGAGCTCGAAAAGGGAAACTACAAGCTAGGAAACGAATTCGTGTTAATTGTATTACAAATGACAAGAAACAAATAGATGCACCTGTTGCTATTGGAAATACTCTTCATGCAGTCACCAGGAAACTGGCTGAGATTCTGGACTAAGTCAATCAACAGTAGTGCGCATTTTAAAGAAACATCATTATCATGCGTATCATATGATGACGTTGCAAGAATTGACTGAAAGTGATTTTTCCATGTAGACTGGAGTTTTGTAACCGAAGTATTGCGCTGCTACAAAATAATGACAGATATTTTAGGAATGTTCTTTTTTCTAACGAAAGTCGTTTTCATAACATCTGTATAGTAAATAAACACAATTTGGTTTATTGGAGTAGCCGAAATCAATGATGAGGAATAAATGTTTGGTGTAGCTTTTTTGAAGGGACATTAACATCTATTAGGTATGTTGATTTCCTAAGAAATATTTTATCACTATTACTGGCAAATGTAAACTTATAAACATGAAGACAACTGACTTTAATGTTAAATCATTATAATAAAGATTCCCGACTGTGACAGTTGTCAAAAAATTTAAACATTTATAACAAATATCATGGAGGTGTATATGGTTAGATGCCGCTCAAGCGCTGTATTATGGGGGCTTTGTTTATCTATATAAGGTTGGTGGCGTAGCGCAATATTTTGCGTAAAAATTGTGTAGCATGTTTTAAACGGCGGGAATAAAAATATTCATACTTTAAACGAATTAACAAAAAAACTACATTAAAAATTAATATAAAGTGTACGATATATTCCAAACGACGGTCTCTTTCAATAAAGGCAAAAAAATACATTCCATTTAAAAAAAATTAGGTTTGTTTGAAGGAAGTCGAAGAGATACGCAAAAGACTAAGCAACAGCGAAAGGATTTTCCAATGGTGTGAGGCAAAAGGCGAATAAAAGTGTTATCCTCACACTTGCTTGAAATAATACAATAAGCAAATATTCCTGATGTCAACACACGTTGAATATGATATTGAATGTTGTAAATAATAGAAAAAAATTGTAGCTGATTATTCAAGGTGTCTTAATCATTTGTTAGTGAGATATCCCGAAACAAGTTACTACTTTTTCCAACAATTTTTTACATTAGAAATTATCATCTAATACAGAAATGTTTAATTCTAATAATGCCCTGTACGTTCTATCACAAGTTTGGGCACTGGTACGTCAAAATAAAGAAAAGTATTGATCAAAAATATATTTTTTTAAGTTTACAAGAGTGGGGCCCATTCGACGACACATTGTTTAAGTCTTGAAACAACCTCTTACTTAAAGCAATGGCCAGTATTGAATTCGATGGAGTAAGTTCTAGCCTCAAATTACTTTGAGATCAACATGAACCTAAATAATACTACCGTAATTTAATCTAGATAGTTAGATTAGGAACAAAACACGATTACTTTGCTTGTTTTTCAAATAAAAGCATCGTTCTCATGTTGCATTGTTTCTCGGCAACAGAACGAGAAAAAGTAGAACACAAGAAGAAGAAAGAGAGAATGCTGAATATGTAGGAACGAAGGGGAGGAGGTTAACGAAATTAAAAATCAGTTAGTCGCGCATTGTGTTCGAGAGAAGATTATGACAAGTGTAATTCTGAAGGATAAAGCGTCGAACGGTGGGGCGACAGCTCACGACTCGGGACAACCGACCGACGTCGTTGACTGGCCTGGGACGCCAGAAAACGATTATCCCAGACGGTGTATATATACGGACGACCCCGGTCGCTTTTAAAGGGGATGTACTGACACACTGAACTTCCCCCCATGTAGCCATGACACGCTCTTCCCATTTTGCTCCATCCCCTTTAAACCTCTAATTATAAACCGGGGTGTTAATAGCAGGTCAATTCTCTATTTAGCGTCGTTATTGTGCTTTTCAACTTGGAACTTGTTTGGACCTGAAAACACAATTTGCATTGTCGTTGTCATATAGAAGGTAGAGGTTAGGTTTGATGTGAGAAGTGGATAAGTATATGAAAGGATAGGCGAAATATTTTGACAATTTGTACATACTGTATTCATATCCTACGCCTATTTAATTGGGTAACCTGTTAGATTGTGATATAGGAGTTTACTAGGTGATGGGAAGAAGGAGAAACAGATATTGTCACCACCAATAATCCTACGACGTTGCACATGCGTTATTCGTTCCTGCTTTACATTAAAAAATTAGTAAGTTTATTTATTATCTTTTGTGAACTAACTTCGATATTATCGGTTAGTTCATTTGGATTTCCGATGTCACCCGAAGTAATGCAAATTTTCTTACCTCAAGTGAAATACCCTGTTTTTACACATTTGCAGAGAAAAAAAATCCGTTTGTATCACATATACTATATTATTATCGACATCACACTTGATGTCGATGCGGATTCAGTGTTATTTAATGAAATATATATAGCTAAGTAAAGATCCATATTAGTAGATGTGAGCTTTTTGACTCATCATTTACAGTGCTTTGAAAATTTAACCTGGTTAACCGATCAACGGGCAGAGGTCACACAAGACAATTTGGCCGTTTATTCTTTGCCAATTTTGGATAAAAACAAAAATAGGTAACTAAAACCTGATATCCTGAAATGTTTAAAGTTAATATAGTATATGTGATACAAACGGATTTTTTTTTTCTGCAAATGTGTAAAAACAGGGTATTTCACTTGAGGGAAGAAAATTTGCATTACTTCGGGTGACATCGGAAATCCAAATGAACCAACCGATAATATCGAAGTTAGTTCACAAAATATAATAAATAAACTTACTAATACTTGATATGTATGTGTATGGATAGAACTGTTTCTTTGCGTTAGTAGCGATAACATGTTACTGCTAGTTTTAGTTATCAGTTTAAAAAAGCTGTTACTTTTGTACCAGTTTTCCTAGCATGGCGATATACATTAAACTGGTAAACTGTTTTTGCGTTTCTGCAACTTTTCATTAAAGCTTAGAGTAACTTACTGTTGACGCCACTCACTGAAAGTCATTCAATTATATACATACATATTATTTTCCACAAAGTGATAAAATATAATAGCCATGGATTGCTGCGAAGCAACTTGCTACTTTGTAACTGGTAACAATTTGTAACAGTTAATCAATATCACGTTGTAAAATATAAATGTAGATTTATAACAGTGTAGCAGTAAAACGCTCTAATAGGCTATTGGATTACAAACTTTAATTTGGTGCATTTTATAATTCTTGAAGTATGCGCATATATGCATATGTAATAAAATTATTATTTTCATGTGATTATTAAATTAGTAATTGAAGTTGTCAAACAGATTATTACATAAATTACACTGTCAATATTCTTGTACTAAATCACGTACTCGAATACTGTGGCACTGGAACACTGAAACACTTCATTCATTATCCCTTACCACAAACACTTCACTGAAACTGTACGCACGTTTCGATAACTAAGTTATCATCTTCAGCAGCAATAGTGAACTAGTTCAGTACGTGCGTACAGTGTCAGCGAAGTGTTAGTGGTAAGGGGTAATAGTGAAGTGTTTCAATATTCTTGTATTCTAAATCCAGTAATTTGGTTATTACTACTTTTATTTATTGGTTTTAACAAATTAATTTCTAAAAATGTGCAGTGAAAACCATATACAGCGACATCCATGAGACAGTTTATATGAAAATACAAATACGATGTAGTATTATATATATAAAAATATTTATAAAAAACAACAGAAAAAAGTGTTTGTTATAGATTGAGGTACATAACAAAAAAAAAACAATAAGCATAATATAATATAATGGTTACAAAAATTTAAAAAATAAAGCATCAGATAGTGGTTATAAAAAATCATAAAAGAAGATCAATTAGTGAAATAATGACTACAAAAAACGAACAAAAAATAATTGTAATAACTAAAGTTGTTATCATATTAATAATTGAGTTTTCTGAGAATCGAACCGTAATGTAAATATTCGGTGAATTACAGTAATATATTATAAGATCTAATACAAATTTGTAGAAAACACACAAAGAAACAATATCGGTCAGTGATTCGATTTCTTTCTTGGTAGAAAAACAAAGGTAGGAGTCAAAGAGAAGTTGGATGCAATTTATGAGGATCACCTACCTTTGATGACTATCATCAGATACTAGTTTAATGAATTTAAGTATGGCTGAATATATGTCTCATGAGGAACAGCCAGGTGGTCCATTTGAGGTGACTGAGGATGATATAATCAATTAAGTTCATGATATCGCGTTCAGACCGCTGGGTGAAGATCAGGGAGATGATATGGTAAATATTTCAATTTAACATGTGCAGGACATCTTTCAAGAAAAATTGAGTATGAGAAAGCCATTGGCGAATTCTGCTTACGATTGATCAAGCACAGAATTGCGTGATAATTTCAAAGCGAAGGCGATTCCATCAGCCGAAAAAGTTATAGTGTCGATTTTTTAGCATTCGCAAGGCATAATCGTGATTAATTATTTGGACAAGGGAAGGAAGGGAAGGAAGGGAAGGGGGCTAGTATCCCACCCTGATTTATTGGACCCATGCGTCGCTGAATTAAGAGAAAAAGATCCCACCTAGCGAAGAAATCTCTACCATTATGATGATGCTCCGCCTCACTTAATGGTGCAATAGTAAAACTAGTTCAGTTACGGTTGTTTCTTTTTTTGAACTTGAAAAAATGGCTTGACGAAAAGCAGTTCCTGTCAAATGAAGAAGTCATTACCGAGACAGTTCAGACTACAAGAACAAGAAACAACAACAACAAGAAAACTACAAGAAGATACATAATGTTGAGGAATAAATTTACTAAATGCAAAGCAATTGCGTTGTCTTCCTTAATACAGATATTTATCATACCGTTCATACTCAACGAATGTTTGGTTGTCTAATACATAAACTGCTACGGAAGGTGGCGGCCTCCTTGGATACTGATTAACTACTACAAACTGGTAACGATATTTAGCAGTTACAAAAGAGCAAATTGCTTCCTAACAACGCATCATAACATTCTACAGTGTAAAATGTTTTTAGAAAAAGTAATTAACATTTGATTTAAAAATTATTTGTATTATTGAAGCGAAAATTAAAAATTTTCCTTCAACTTTCACCCCACTCTCTTCTTTTACTCTATCAATAATGCGTTCTTTTAATTGGCGATATTTCTCCATTCTGTATTTTTTAAGGTTCTTACATTACAAACTAGTGTAATTATTTTGAATAGTGTTATTTTACAAATGTTAGGATATCTTATTCATTATTAGTTTCTTATCCTATAATTTAGGATAAAAGTGGTCACGAGGGATTAATTTTAAACGATTCCGTCTACAATTCGTCTTGTTCAATACAATTGCGTTTCTTCCGGTTAAAAGTTGAGAGTATCTTATAAAATGGATGGCTCCTAGATTAAGTTACAATTTTGCCGGTGGATCATACGTCTTTCTCATGTATAGAAAGCTATTCAATAACTTGAAGTTCAGTTATTGCATCAAGCTGTCGCATTTTGTTGGATATCTTACTTCCCACACATTTCTGAAGTGTGCGTATCATATTTCGTTTAGGCATTCATCTATTAGTATTGATATAAAAAATACATCAATATAGATACGGTATATTGTTGTATATCTTTCATATACGATGTGCAGATAGACATCCCCCATAATTTAAAAATACATAGAAACCTATTACCTAACACACTCGAAATTTTGAATCAACAGTTTAAGAACGTCAATTTCTGTATGTTTTATTTACTGTTGTCACGATAACCAAACTAATGCTAACTCCAAAATCCATTTGAAAGCAATATCCAAATGCAAAACTCGTCGTCAGAATTTTGAATCAATAGTTTAAAAACGTCAATCTCAGTATTTTCTGTTTTAAATTTTTTTATATAAATATCGTTGGTTTACTTCTACATGGAGTAACTAAAAACAAAAATATACAGCTTGCCTTATTCATTGTTTGTCGATCAACCTTTACATACGAAAATATTTCTTAAGGACAGTCTATGATGTCAATTATGTTAGCAGAAAATTTGTATTATTTGCAATTTTATAATTCCAGAAGGTTGGAACACATCTCAGCTTTGCAAATAACGAGTATTGTTGCAGGGAGCCACCATAACGCATTACTAATTCAATATAATCCTCCATAAATAAAACGCAGACGTGCATTTCTACAATATTAATTTTTATCTGTATTTAGAGAGGGAGCTAATTTATTTATTTCACTGGGTCTGCAAAACGATACATCTATCTTCAAAAGTATACATACATCAGTACATTTTGAATGATTATACATTCATTTTTGTAATAGCAAAGTAATTTGGGAAATTTCTTTAGTATAACAGTAAAATGTGCAGCAAAGAATTATATTAGGTGGGCCAAATCGGCTGTTTAGAAAGTACTGGTTTTACTAAAGCAATAACTTAATATGTATGTGTAAAATTGGTAACTACCATCAATTGGAGTGGAATTCATCGGCTGGGGTCAAGTCGATCAAACTAAAAAAGTTGGAGTAATAGAAGTAAGTATTTGTTTACATTTAAGATAAAGCCAAAATATTTACATCATTCCCCGCTTGAATGGGGGTAAAGTTAGGTTGAGTATTGTTGATTCTATTCGTAATTCCTCGTAATCATAATTTTTGCCTGATATTTCATTGTTTACGTATCGTGCACATTATTTTATTTTTTTCCAAACACAACTGCAATACAAATTTGGTTATCTGATATAAGATAATTTTATGCATATTTGTACATGATAACAGCCTTAGTTACTTAGTGTGTACCTACATTGTATTATGCATTTTACAAAAGAACTATATTAAAATATAGGGCGATTTAAGTGTAACAATTAAATTTATTCAATGTAATAGTTGCTAACTATATAAATTAATAAGAAATAAATTGTTACACTTCCCATGTACAAAAGCAAACTTGGACGACAAGCAGTAAACCTGTACTGCTCATACTGCTTCGTCGCTTGGCAGCCACATATTTTCTGATAAATATTAGCCGTTTCTATTGCAACTTCCATTGGTACTTTCTTAAGATGAAGATAAATAGAATACATTTTAAAGAAACCATGTTTGCATGTGTTTGCGTGTTCATTTCTATTCCTTTTTATGATAATTTTCTAACCAAAAATCATATTTAAAATGCTTTCCTTACGTTGTTGTCATTTAATGCTGATATTTTCTTTGCTGCTATTTATTCTGCCATCATTTGAAGATTCATAGATTCCTGTATCCACACATGTAAATTTTTAATTTGCATCACATATTGCAAATAAAATACTAAAAGTGTTCTTCTGATTGTAATATAAAAAGTCAGAATTGTTAGGTTGTTTTATTGTTTTTATTGTTGTACCTATGCAATTAGGAGATGGAGTAGACAAATGATTCTGGAAATAGCTGGCAAATTATTTTCAATAAACTACCAAATAAATTAACATTCATTTCAGTATATAAGAAAAAGGAATCAGGGTAATTATTTTAAACTTCCCGAATTACATTTACCTGGTGCCCTTGTCTCTTCTGAATGTTGAAGGGGCGTACCCGCCAGCGGAGGATTGTTCGTAATGATTATTACAAAAAAGACTGTATATAAAGTTTCTCTGTCTAATAATAATAATAAAGAATAAATTAAGATTAAAAAAAAAAAAAATAATAATAAAAAAAAAAAAAAAAAAAAAAAAAAAAAAAAAAAAAAAAAAAAAAAATAAGATTAAGATAGATTAAGATAACAAAATAAAGTGAGATGTTAGTTGTCAATGTGTCAATGTGTGTAAGAATTACGGCTCAATATTGCAAATAATTTCCCGCTAATTTTACCGACGCGATAATTTCGCGTTACCCTATTATGGAAACGCTACTTTAGGAAACTGCTGTAGCTGCATTTACGCAATTATATGAGTTAATTCAGTACAAATCATTTGATTTTTGATTTTCTTTATATTTTAAAATAAATTATTTCAGGGAATTTTATTTAAAATTTTAAAGAAGCTGAATTTTTTGAGGCAACAGTTTTTCGCAGTAGGCAATCATTTTGGAATATTAAGCAATTAATAGAGGATATCTTATGCCTCAATTAATAGTATCAAAGTTTACCTTTTGGGTTAGAAATTAGGATAAACAATTCGTGTCTATTATAAGTCGCAACAGTGTTAACGTTAATATCGTATTTATATCATAAGATCCCAGAACTAATATTGCAAATAATTTTCCTCGCGCGAACATATAGTTGGCAACCTCAATTATCAGCGTAATTAATTTAACATCTCGACAATATATTCAAATGCGTAGATTGGAGTAATCACGCCCCCGGCAGTTAACAAATAATTAAGAATATGAAAAATATAATAGTGTTTTGGAAAATGGTGATGTTCTTTCTTCGAGAACCAAATTTTGACGTTTATTTGTCGAAAGGTATAAATCCTTTTACAACGTTATCACTTTCTAACTTCTCTATTACAATAAAGGGGTGGAGCGCGTACGAAAGATTCATTGATTTGCAGTACTGGATGAAACAAGAACCGAAAATGAACATGATAGATGCTTCAGCAAACTATCATAGGAAGATGTTCCAATTCAATCCGAATTTATCATCTTTTTCAGCAGAAGGGGAAGCTATTCAGGATAATGGGAGCTTCTGTCATAACTGAACGTTTTAACACACATTCTATGCAGGGAACGTCCTCAAATGCATTCCACAGTTTTGCACATAAGAACTAACTTGAACGAGAACGCTATTACGAAGCAGGAAAGAGCTAAATTGTTAAAGGACTGCACAATACGCCTATCCATCCTGATGTTTTAGTTAATTATTACCAGATTGAAGAGTTATAGTCAATATCCTGCTCATTTGTATAAATTATAAATGGTGGAATCTACGGAATGTGGATGTGTCAACAAAGGTTGAATCATCTTAGAACGTAGAACGAACAACCAACAGAGAGAAATACTTTTCTGGAAATTTATACAACCACGTACCCAAGTCCCCGAAACATAAAATTTTGTCTTCACGGATACTGAAGGATGAGTTGAGATTAGCTGTAATAATAATTATCGAATTATATTAATTATATTACATTATAAATGACTCTATAATACTGTGTAACCACGTATTAGGACTTGTGGATCGGGATCTTAGCAAGAATGTGATCTAAAATGTATTATACACGTGTAAATTTTAAAGCATTTTGTATGAGCACTTTTGCGGGTGGCTGTATGTAGCATGTACATATACCAGGTGTGTCGGTAATTCCTTTCCGGTTTTTCCGGCAGATGTCACTGGCCATAAGTATGAAATGTTATGATTTGATACATATGTAATTTTATTCTACTGACATTAACCTTAAAACTACACAAGTTACGTTCCGCCAAAATAACAGCGTTATAGATTTATAATTTTTTGAAAATGTCGAGTTTTGTGCCTGAAAACGTGCATTTGCGGCACGCATTACTTTTCTTGTTTCATCAAAAGAAAAAAGCCGCTGAAAGTCATCGTTTGCTAGTAGAGACTTACGGTGAGCATGCTCCAACCATAAGAACATGTGAAACGTGGTTTCGACAATTCAAATGTGGTGATTTCAACGTTCAAGATAAAGAACGTCCTGGTAGGCCGAAAACGTTTGAAGACGCGGAATTGCAGGAGCTATTGGATGAAGACTCAACACAAACTCAAAAACAATTAGCAGAAAAGTTGAATGTGGGCCGAGTAGCAATTTGTGAACGATTACAAGCTATGGGAAAGATCCAAAAGATGGGGAGATGGGTGCCACATGAATTGAATGACAGACAAATGGAAAATCGAAAAATCGTTAGTGAAATTCTGCTTCAAAGGTATGAAAGGAAGTCATTTCTGCATCGAATAGTAACGGGTGATGAAAAATGGATTTATTTCGAAAATCCCAAGCGAAAAAAATCATGGTTATCACCTGGCGAAGCTGGCCCATCGACTGCAAGGCCAAATCGCTTTGGTCGCAAGACCATGCTCTGTGTCTGGTGGGACCAGATTGGTGTCGTATATTATGAACTGTTGAAACCGGGAGAAACAGTTAATAGTGATCGCTACCGACAACAAATGATCAATTTGAACTGTGCATTGATCGAAAAACGTCCACAATACGCTGAAAGACATGATAAAGTGATTTTGCAACATGACAACGCGCCGTCTCATACAGCAAAACCAGTCAAAGAAATGTTGAAATCACTTGGATGGGAAGTTTTATCGCACCCGCCGTACTCTCCAGACCTGGCTCCATCCGACTACCACCTTTTCGCATCGATGGGGCACGCGCTTGCAGAGCAGCACTTCGCCGATTTCGAAGAAGTTAAAAAATGGCTCGATGAATGGTTTAGCTCAAAGGAGGAACTGTTCTTTTGGAATGGCATTCATAAATTGCCTGAGAGATGGACAAAATGTATAGAATCAAATGGCCAATACTTTGAATAAATAAATTTTAACTATCCATTCTAAGTAACGTGTTTTCTTTAGCGAAAAAACCGGAAAAGAATTACCGACACACCTGGTATCCTCTCCAATTACATATGCGCATCTGCTAGCCATCTCTGGGGCTCTTCTGCCAACTGGAGGGCAATAAATAAGCACTTAGGGCTTGCTGGATGCATCTCTTATCCTTTAAATTGTAATTTTATCAGGGCTAGCAACGACCTCGGCTGAGAGCAAACGAATGTATTAACGAAACTTCTTCTGCTTACTAACTGCCGTTGTGCGTGTCCCTTGATTCATCATCGCTAATAAAACGTTCGCGTAGAACGTAGTAGCAAACCGTGTCCCTGGGTCTCTTTCTTTTTGGTCTGCTCATGTTAATAGCATTAGGTGCGGATCCAAGAGTATAGTTACAGTAATAGCACCAGCTCCGCTAGAGGTGCGCGCTACACTTTCAGTCCTTTCTAATTGTTTGAAACTCAATTTGCCTGCCGGAAAGATGACGCACTTCCCTTTTTACGATATTAAAAAAGCAATTTTGAAAATATGTTCAAAGCGATTCATCACTTCTAATCTCTTTTCGACTTTCATCTCTTTCCATAATATTACATTACCTTTGCCTTATATGTCGTGCTTTTTGCAGATTTTTTATTTCGAAGTAATTCCCTTTTAAGAATTGACAGATTAAAGGACTACATTACTTACTATTTCAGGGATGTTGCAAGTAACGTTTTCTTTTTCATTACGCAGTTATTTGTTAAGAATTTAGACGACTGAAATAATTTTAAGTAAACTAAAACACCTGAAGCAAAAATGTGTACAAATATCGAGTATGAAAACCGGCTGTTTGACATGATTTCTATAATTTCACATTAATAGCTCTTTAAGACTCACAAGAGTAGTTTCTTAAGATTGTTTTATACGTCGTACAATTATGGTGGTGTAAATCAGCAAACCAAAATCCAGCACAGCTATTATAGACATAGACATTTACACATGATTTCTGATTGATGATGAATTATAAAATACAAAGTACGCATACGCCATGCATAATTATGTATGTACATAATTGTGATAAAATGCAAATGCAAATGGCGAAATTGTACAATCTATAATATTTTTTCGAATGTAGTAGCAAAAAATTTATAGCCAGTGTATGTTTTCTGGATAATTAACTAAGATAGACTTAAAAGAAGATGTGTATCACAGCGGGTACCTTATTACTTTGACAACATGACTACAATTATTGAGTTAATTAAGTTTTAGACATTTTAGTTAGATTATATACAGTGTGTCCACCTAGTACGGGGATGGAAGATGATTCTTTTACTGAGTAATATAAAGAAAAAGGTTTATTAATTATATTTAAGTATACTGTTCAGTTTCCGCTGCGCATGGTAGAGAACGTGGATCATTCGTATCCTCGAAATGGCCGTCCCAGATTAATTAATTAAACTTGTATGGTGCGGAGGGGTTACCGATAGTTTTGTGTTGTTTACTATACTACACCATAGTCCTTGCTATCATTATAATTTTAAATTTTTGCGAAATGCCGCTGTTCCTTGAACGAGTGATGTCTAAACGCCTTACACAAACGCCATACAATTTTATTCGAGTAAGTATGTCATCCACGTTATTAATAATTACGGGGAGAATGTACGTACGCAATGATCAAATTTACATGGTAACAATCCAATTTTACAGTTTCCTAAATGCAGAATTTTGATATATTTTGAAAAATTAAAAAAAATTGGAAGCGATATTCTATTACAAATCCATAGATAATCGCAAAAAGCGAAAAAATGTTGTTTTCTTGGCTACAAAAATAAATAACGAAAGTGTATCTGTACATAATAGCTGGAATAGTCGTTTACAAAGTTGCTAGTAAAGATATTATCTGGCAAAATAAGATTCATGTGGAATATTAAGATATGTAGATTCCTCCGTGTATGTTTTAATAAAAATCACACGTTCTAGGAATCCTATCAAAGGATAATTTTGTATAGTAAAAATTGTCTAATAAGAAATAAGAATTGAATATGGATATTTTATTTTAAAATATTTAGGTGTCCGATCTTGTTAATATAAAGAAAAGAAACTTAAACAGTAGGTTTGTTTACGATATGCATTAATATTTGATGTGGGCTTTATACCGGATAATTCACAGGGACGACTGGATAACTCAGAAATTATTTATTTAATCGAAAATATATTGTAATGTTATACAAAATAACAACAACGAGGTTAGCTGTAATCAGCACCAGATTCACTTCTTATTTTGGCATGTCACCTATCGGGTATGAGGGTCCATCTGTTGGTAGGAAGCCCGATACCTAGACAAAGATTCCTGTGTTTAACCAAATATCTCTGGGGCGTAAATACAAGAAAATTAATAATGATAGCAAGGACTGTGGCGTAGTATGGTAAACAACATAAGTATCGGCACCCTCCGCACCACACAAGTTTATTTATTATACAGTAATATAATAATTAGTCCGGGACGGCCGTTTCGAGGACACGAACGGTCCTCATCATCAACCGATGACCGAATGAATCAATTCGGAAAATTAATAAAATTAAGTCTAGCCAACGACAAGCGTGGGGAAGAGGTATATCAACTTTTTTTTTTCTGTCATTCTACTTTTATCGCATTAATGTTTAAGATTTCTCCAGCAAGTTCTAGTGCATACGTTAGTCGTCTAGAATTTGTCTTTGTCAATTAAGCGTCTTTCGGTCCGTATCATCTAAATTCGTAGTGTAATTAACGTTGTAGTGTTGCATGTGGGCAGGAGTGTCATCAAAGAACAGAATCCCAGCCTCAATTACGTCCCTGCATCATGCTACAGCAAAAACCATTTTTTTCGGCATGTATTTAAATAATAGTACATTTTTAATGGGTAAAAAGTATCATAGGCATCTTTGGAATAAAACAATTGCGTAATAAACGTATTTGAACAATGGTGAAAAACAATGTCAATTTTATTTGTGACTTTATGTCTAGCTGTGTTGTACAAAGCATTTCCTCCAATTTAAAGAGTTCCGAGTAAGTATTTCAGTTTAGAATTTATTAATAAGTGTGTTAAGTAGTTTATTTGAGAAGAAAAGAGGTTTGAAGAAGGACATAAAGCTAGTGTTTATGTATTAGAAAGTGTTAAGATTTAAGGTTAGCGGTTATTTTTATTTACACGTCTTAAAACATTTATTTTATTCCATCTGCCGAAAGAGTGTCTAGGGACATTCCCGGATTCACGACCCGCAGATTTTAAAGAAAATTTAGAATTTCGACAAATTTCCAAAAATTTTCCAAATTTTACTCGAGCAAAACATTATAATATATATAAATAAAAATGTTATAATATGAAGGGGAAAGTATATTGTGAGGCCTGTGTTTAGTTCCATCATCTTCGAGTGTTAAGTTAAGTTAAGTAAGCTATTGCTTACGAAAAAATAAATATTAGTCTGAAACTTTTTTTTTATTTAACAAACATTAATAAAATAAATAAAACAAACAGAGGAAAATAAATAGGTTTTGCTTTAAAATGACTGAGGTAGAGGAACGAATGAACTGCAAATCAAGAAGGTTTCTATTGTTTGTGTTCCTTGTGTTTATTAGTTACTCTTAACGTCGCGCAAACCAACGCAGTGGCCCTCTCCCTGGCCCTGGCGCGGCCCTCACAAATGCTATATAATAACTTAACACTCGAAAGACATTGATGGCACTTCTAAAATTAAACGTAGACCATACAATATACTTTCCATCTTTTTTTCAAGATTTTATCTACATTTCTTTTTGAGTTATTCGGTTGTCTCAAGATAAATAAATCACCCGGCAAAAAGCTTTAAAATACATTAAATAAAAACGTGTCTGATTTTCCTTGAATTATCGACTATATAAACAATTCTGTGCAAACGATTTCTTAATTTCGCAAGTAACTTCTATTTAATCGGTACAAAGGTGATCTTCAAACATAAAAATAGACAAAACACATAAGTTAACAAATTCTGACAAAGCAAGTGGATGTCTCACAAAACGTTATCGTACCACGATCTATACTAATTATATGTTTTAGTTATACTAACTTCCATTTATATATGCTAATTATTTGTGTACATGTATATAATATATACGTATACGTTAAATGTAAATGAAAAGCCACGAACTCTTCAGTAATTAGTACTCTCACATGCTTCAATTTGCAGTTTCTAAATAACTTAATAAAACTGAACATGCAAGTTTATGGTAAAGCAAAGGATTGGATAACAATTAAGCAATTAAGAGAAAGATTGTGTTATAACACCAGGTTTTATAGAACACTACGAATTTTCAATCAGAAAATTGATGGATTGCATTTATTATATCAACTCGAGTATGGAACTCATACAGTTGTCAAGAAACAAAAAACGCTGATAGTCATTTAGCGAAATGTCAGGAGAATGAGAAGAGTCAGGTAATGTTTCTCGGCCAAGTTCAGAAATTTTTTCCCCGGTCACTCTTGCGGTACTGCTTGTACTCGTTGAAGCTGTACGTAATACAAGCTAGCAGTGATGGTTTGACTCATTTTCAAAAACTCATAGTGGACATTCTGGTTGCTATCCACAATAATCTTTTTTGGGGGTAAGGAAACCTTACGAGTGTGTGGTATTGAATCAGTTGACGACAATCAATGATACAAACGCTTAAAATTTCTTTGAACCTCTTTTGTACTGTTCGATCACTTACAATCAAGTATTGGAAATTAGACTACATTTGTGAATTTTCTCCAATATTTTAACGAAAATGACTCTGCATGGTAGTACATACATACAAATATTGTTGGAAATGTTTAATTTACATTTAGTATGTATATATATTGCCATTGAATTGATATTTTTCACGTGACTAACACATTAACCTGTTTAAGAAACGGAAACTTGTGGCATTACTTTCTTTGCATATTTACGAATTGTGCATCAACACCCCATGATGTGCTTTTATATACTTTGTGGTAGTAGACATAAGTTGTATTATTATTGTTGCCATTAATATTATTATATTTAGCAGTTATAGATTCGTTATATAAAATATTTCCAAGTTTATTCAGTGAAGATGTGTTGCTTTTAATGAAGTCTCTTATGAACACATAAACAGCATTGAAATAATTGTCATTTACATTTAGTATTTGCACATTTAAGTATGAAATAGATAATAACAATGACATATTGATCTTAAGTACATTTCTTTTAATTATTTAAATTAAAAAACTAGTATAGATTTCAAATGAATGCAATATTCAAGCTTTAGGCAATTATTTAATAATCAAGAAATACCGACACGCCTATTTTGTCATACCTGGTCTGATAATAGCTTCTTTTATTTCCATAACGTCAAATCTCATCTTAATTACGGGCATTTCTGGAAGATTCAGAGTTTGCAAAATCCAGTAGTAATTAAAAGTATAGACGTACTAAATGTAAACCAAATATCTCCAATAATCTTTATATGTATGTGTTACTATGTCGACTGCTTATCAATGTTCTTAAATAGCTCGAGTTTACCTAAAACTCTTTATTCAATAGTAACTAAATCCATAAATCTATTTGTGTTTATTAATTTTATATTTAATAGAGCAGGTATTTACAATATATCCCACAAAAGATGAGATACGCGGCACTACATTTGCCTATCCTTTTTTTTAATGGTAAACACCTCGTTTATTGAATTCTTTCGCTGTACCTATATTTGCGAAGACATTCTGAATTTTACACTTAAATAAGTCAAAATTAAGATCAAGAATAACCGATAGTTATTTGTTGTCGGCACTTCGAATTAACACTTCTTTTGAGTCCAATATGAAGGATATATCATACCAAATAAGACGCAGTTTCCTCAGTTCCGCTCCAGTAAGTCATAATTTGTAAGAAAATGCTAATTTTATTTAAAATGTTTAAAAATCAAAGAAACAAATTTTTGTGATGTCGCAGTACGAAAAAGTTAACTCCTGCTTAAAGGCTTAAATGATGGAGTTTAAGACTATTTAACTCATTTACTTCTGAAGTAAGACAGTTTTTGATAAAATTTTATAATTCTCTGTCAGCAGAGTTTGACGAATACGCTAACTGTTGAAAGAGCTTATTTTCTCGTTTATAGAATTTCGACATAGTTAATAATGAACCAGGATACCTAAAAACAACAGTTTAACATAGCGAGCAAATATGCAGAAAGTAAGTAGCGTGTGTGGTTTTCAATCGTATAAACATACAACATACACGTTGCTAAATACGTAGTTGTTAAGCGAATCCGTCGAGATAGCGTATCTTTCAACTTCGACAATGGCTTGCTGGTTATTTATACATTTAAAGATTTTCTGTAATAATAAGTACACAATCATAGGTTTAAATATCAGACATACTTTCTGATTGATGTCGTTTTATATCCGCTCTGAAAAGTCGTTATCGACATAATTGTACGTAATTCTATTCTTATATCAACGTAAATACGTTTAGCATTTGGTACGGAATTGTTTATTGTTTGCGAAATTGCTCTTTATGGGATGATTTCGGTGAAACTAATTGCCGCAATTATCCATAAAAACCACTTGGCCGTTAATTTCACGAAGAAAACGCACCTCTTGAATATACACAGTAAGTCGACTATAGGATAAATTTATAATTTTCAATGAGGAAATTACGGAATACTTTAGAAATGTAATGCATGCTATAACGCCTAGAAAGGTGAGATGTAAAACAAAACTTTCCTTTTATGAAGATCTACTTGCTTTTTTCACAGTACCATTATTCTTAAAAAATGAACGTTTTGTACGTATACATAATTTGCTAACTAATTAAATATTCCTATTACATAATCAAATCTGGAGACATTTATTGGAAACATCGAATAAATTATGGAAATACAAGAAAGTATTCGAAATAGCTACAGGAATTTTAACAAAAAGACATGCTGAAATCCATTTTGGATGAAATCACAAAGATAGTATAGTAAAACCTCTCTTAACGGGCACCTCTCAATAACGAACACTTTTTAGGAACTTTTCTAACATAGGAGAATTAATAACAATGGGCACTCTCAACAACGGGCGCGGGGAACAAAAATTTCCCCAAGTAGCATAATTCTCACGAAATTTGTCTTTTATAACGGACACAATGAGTAAAAAAAAATACTGCCCGATAAATTAAATTTTACTTCTTCGCAATTACACGCATTAAAAATTTGTCTGCACAAAGTTATTATTCCACTACGGGTTCCCAGGCTTAGTTCCATTCGTTTCGGCATTTTTTTCCCTTATTTTTATTGTTATTTCTAAACAACCCCACCTACTTCAACAATTTCTAAAGACAAATATTACCGGGATCATAACTTCCCTTACCGTATTTTAAATTCATAAGCAAGTGGTTCTTAGAAATACTGTAACAATGAAATATTACATATAAATATATTATGTACCAATAAGAGACAATATGTTAAAGGGATTACAACGACATATTATATTTCCTAATAATGGGACAGTCTAACGATTTTTTACAAATATCCCAGTGTAGTGTACATAAACCTTTTTATTGTGTAAAATTCACATTCACAAGCGCACATGTTTCCAATACTTTTTTCTTAACTTAATCTTAATGGCATTCCTTTTCGAATTATGTAGAAATTGACAAGGATCTTTGCACAGAAAGTTCGGAAATATCCATAGAAAAGGGTACAGAAGAGTTTCTCGAAGAATCTAAAAGTGATAGTGATTATGAAGAAATAATACGTGTGGAAGCGGTTGACATTAAAGACGCTTATAGAAAATTAAAAGATTTGCAATTTTTTTTTTATATTTCGGAAATATACTAGGAACGGAAAAAATTATCGACGTTGTATCTCACGTAGAAGAAGTAATTGTAGAGAAAATGGTTTCTATCAAAAAACAAACAATTGATAAATTTTTCAAACCAGTGTAATAATATCCATACATTATTCCGTTTTCTATAATAATAATACATAATTGCATACTATGTACATGTTTTCTATTTTTACAATGATTTTTAGTTAAGTCCTTTGCTTAAGTTTTAATTGCTTTTGTTTGCAATTTCGTTTCGTAAGAAACTTGCGAAAATATTCTTTTTTTTATTACATGCGTTCCTATTGTGTTCTATTATGATATTAAAAAAATATACGATTTTTAAATATAGACTTCCTATTAAAAGCACCTTCTCATAACGGACAGTTTCAAATACCCCACAGCTGCCCGTTGTTGAGAGGCTTTTACTGTATCCACATAAGTTAAATACACAGACAGAAATGCTTCATATTCGAATTATCGGATTTTTCGATGATATCTTGAAAGAGTATCCTATCATATGTTAGAATTAGAATATATTCCAGAATTAACAATACTCTCCCTAGCTGAACAAATTCATCACATGGAAAATAAATCAACTGCTTTTTACATGATGACTGCTTTGCTATGGCATTTTTAAATCATTGGATTGAACGATGCAGTGGTAACTAATCAAAAACGTGGGAAAAATATCGAATATTTCGATGTAACCGTTAAAAGTTTCGGAAATAAGCTTTTTTCAGTTTCTATTTATTTGTGGGCGGTTTCTATGCAAAGTAGTCTCTTTGAATATGCATTTATTTAAAAACGGCGATGTGTAAAGATGTATTATACAGGATCTTCCGTTTAAAATGAAACAATTAACAACTCTATTTCAGAAATTGTAAATCATCACTTTCGTAAAGCTGGGCAAATTTGTATAGACAGTAGGGCTAACTGGAAAGTCGGTTTACGTTTTTGATGATGAAGTCTTTCGAAGACCATACTGCTTTCCGTTTTCCATCAATAATTCCAGCACCAAATTCTGAATATTTTTTATAGAAACGAGTTGGAAATTTACGAGCCAAATTTCCTGGCGATTTTAATGGTCATCTTGTAGAAAATAGTTGAAAACGATTACAGTTTACTCCTGGGGACTTTAAGATTACGTAATCGAAGAAAATTTGAATCACCACTGTAATACGTAAAGTATCTATTGGGGATAGCCATTTAAAAATGCAGTAACATGCGAGGTGTTTTATTCAAGAAAACGGAACTTGCACTGTGTACAGTAACATATGAACATACTTTATACTTGATTATGGTTTTACGTCATGCGCAATTTGTATATGAAAATTTGCTCTCGTAAATTGTTCGCGAAAGCATCTATTATCAGTGAAATACGTAGACAGGTTGTATATTTCCACCTTTCGATGACTTTGAGCGTTATTGGCCAAGAAAAAACCAAAACATGTTCACAGAACTTTGAAATAAATTTTTGGAGTAACGCAATAGACTAAGAAAAATAACCATAAATAAAACTATTTGACGACGTATACATACCAGTGGATCAAATCAATCATTTTTAAAGAGTAGGGGTAATCGATTAACGCATTGTTCGATACCGTTTTTGAAACTCTATGTGTATTCTTTCAATGTCTAATGAATCAATTACACAATTATTGGTAAAAAGGTAGCTGAACCATTAAGCGCATGTCGCCTATAATTCTGCTTGGGAAACTTTCTTTGTAAGCCGATCCACAAAATTGCGTACAACGCGCAAATGGAAGATTTTGTAAAATTCACGAACTACTTACATAAATCCGGAAATTCTGCTTAAGGAACAACACTCATAACATAAAATCTGACGTAATCCTGCCAGAATACAGATCAATACTTTTCCTCTATTATTCCCCCGAAAAGGAAAAAAAAAAAAAACGCAAAAAAAAGGCATTGTTAATGTGACTACTGCTGCTAGCAAGATTGAATAACGTATACATCGTTTCGAATTCATCTGTCTTCCTTTAAATCCCCGGCACTCAGAGTTTTCGGCGTACGTTTGGAAAGGGAACAACGGCAAACGAGCTGGTTAGAATATTGAATGTTCAGTGCTTAGCGTACCTTCTTCCCCTGCTTCGGTGTAATACCGTCGGCAAGAACAAACATTTCATTTAAATTGCAAGCACTGGGTGATGCTAATATCCTTCGACAAGAGCGGCCGAAGAATTAGCATCTTCTCCACAGAGGTTGAGGTTTTGCGCCCCATACTGCTTCTCTGAACTTGGTTCATCACATGTATGCAATACTCAAACAATTCCTAGTAGATGAAGACAGAATATTTATTTGAAAAATCTCCTCTAAAAATTTCAAGGCTCAATTATTCAGTTCTAGGCTTTCGCAAATAATTTATTGTATGTATCTACTTATGTGTAAAATTCAGGAAACTAGACATTACAATTACAAAATAACTAAGTTACATTTTAACTCATGGCCGGCCGATGCCCCTATAATTGGCGAAAGCTGTTGGACGATGTAAAGGCATGAATTATTATTATTATTATTATTATTTTAAGATTACTAAAGTTGTTGAATTAAAATCATGGTAAAAAGTTGAAATCGAAGAAAAAAAGTTTGTGCGACTAAACGTGGGCAAAGGGTACGAACAATCTTGTCTCCCTTCATCGGGTGACCAATTTTTCTTGAATACCTGGGAATGTTATCCTAGTGAAACCTAGTGAATACAGCCGTACTTCTTCAACGTAAAAACAGTTGTTTCGATATTACCCAAAAAAAATTACTGATAAATAAAAATCAAATCAACACGTGCAAATTGCGCAGCATTGTAGAACATGTGTTTGAGTATTAGAGCATGCTAAATAATACAAAATTAAGTTGTGATACTTAATTTAATTTTAACTTTATTACTATTTTAAATCAATTTAGATTTAAGGAAGGATGATTCTGGATGTTTTGGCTTTCTTTTAGTTGTGAATGGCAAACTCTACTATTGCATGGGCATTATAATCTCGAACGCTATTTTTATTTTATTTATGTTATTATATATCGCTTATATTTACTGAAAATTTGATTTGAAAAATCACTACACACCGTTCAAAATCACTAGTGAATTAGTGACAATAATTAAAAAAGATACCGTGATACTCTTTTATTTTGTAGTTTAGTGGATGAATCTGTATTGAGTAATTTATATTTTCGCTCTATTTGTGTATTATATATATATATATATTGATGTACATACCTTCAACGTAAAAGTCTATTATAGTTGTTATTTAACTTTTTAGTGTTTTAGTTATCAATTTACGCAGATTTATTTTATTGACAATGTCAACACAAAAAATATATTCACAGAATTTGGTTGTTAGACACTGTTGCCATGCAGACAATAATGTTCTGCTTGAAGATTATCTGTTCAAACTGTTGCCAAATTGCCAATTACAGGACAAAGCAAAATAGCAAAATGCTTTAAACACTCTGCATAACACAAAAATCAAAGAATATTTTCCTTAAAAGAAACAATTTAATTTAACCTATAGAGGGTCCTATAGATTATTAAATCCATCGTCAGATGAATTGACTAAAATAGATCTGATGTGATTTATCGAATTGGATTGAGGCTATATATTACAAAATTTGTCGTGCAAATTTTGTTAGTTTCAGTTATGTTCATATATATGTAGTTATAAAATATCTGCACCAAATATTTATTCCAAGAGACTGCTGATGAATAGATGAGAAAACACATTTTAAGCTTGGAAATCTAGTATTTCCATAAAATTTTATAACTTAGATCCTCAATTGGTTCTTCAATTTGGAAGATTTTGGAGCTTGAAATCTACATTTTTACCAACATCATCAAATTCGTTTTTTGGTTTTACTTTACTTTACTACTAGATACTTTCCAATAATTTGATCATTCTTCTCAATGTTGAAATATTACTGCTTGATTTGTGTACACCTACACCAAAAGGAGAAGGCGCTGTTTTTCCTACATCATTATAATGGTAAAAGGGCTGAAGTTTGTCATCGTTTAACCGGATATTAAAAAAAAACATTCTCACCCTACGGTCTTGATTTAATATTAAAATATAATAATTTGTTTTTCAGTTAGCTGAAAAAATATTTTGAATGACTTGATCCTGGTCGACGGTAATTTAAGACTTTAACCTCATTGCCTATATTGATTGGTGGGAAATGTGACAATAGTACTTCTTCCGGAGAGTGAGTCATATTTTTATAATTACAAAGGACTCCTCCGTGTTTTCAGAAACTTAAAAATACCTCATTACACAATTTGAAGCTTTCAGATGTTGGAACGCTTCATTACCAATAAATTCATAAACAATGGCATATGTTTTTATTGGTGATGAAGCGTTCCTAATAGTAAGTGTACTATCGAATTCATTTTCTCAGAAGCAATTAACGAAAGAGAAATAGTTTTTTAATTACAAACTCACGAGCTAGAGGAGCATAGAATACGTTCTAGGAATTTTGGCGATTCGTTTCGGGTGCTAAAAGCCAACATTGGTAGGTATTGCATAATTTTTTGAGAAAAACTACTGCAGTCATCAACACTAACTTAAATTGCTTAAATAATAAAGATACGTAAAGCCGCATGATTGTTTAAGTACTTGGAACGATTCGTTTACTTACCTTGAGATTACAAGACCTCAAAAGTATTCATAGTAGTTCTCATAGTATTCGTTTCTTTTAATCTTATAGTTGTCTTTTGTGTATTATGTTCTTCTCGTTAAAATAGAACTCTGCAAAACTTTCAAAAAGAATCTTTTGACTAAGTTCAATCGAGTTGTAACTGTTTATGGCTTTATTTATTTATTTATTTTATTTATTTATTTTTATTTAAATTACCGCAGTAGTCTCCGATTTACATTCAAAAATAGCATATAAATATAAAATATAAAAGTAGAATTGTAAATAACCTCTATAGTTTTTTGACCAATCTGAAAAACGTCCATACGTCTATCGATCCCAAAGAAAATTCGTCGGAAACGTTTCCACTATTAATAAAATGAGTCAGAAATAAGGCTCATTTATTTTTCCGTAAAATATGCCCTAATATTTCAATATTTTTCATAAAACTTTTTAAAGCGAAACGCCGCTGACACACCCAGCGTCAGTGATTAATCTACTGTTTTGTGTTTGGCTGAAGTTTATGTATTGCTGCGATTTTTTCCCGCTAATCCCCACGTAATTTAAAATATTACTTTGAGGAGTTTCTACTCATAAACAGCGTCCAAAATATTTAAATTCCCTCATTTCCCTCGAAATCCCATTCCACAGCAAGTATATAAATTACGTACCCTATGCACATGTATAGTAGGTTTTATTAAGTATTATTTATACTTACACACATATTTTAAGTAATCATTTCCTTTTTCATTTTAAATGAGAAAAAAAAATCCAATTAAATCATAGTACATTTAAAAAGTTGTTTATAAATATGTGGACATTCCAAGAAATAACATTTAGCATTCTGTTCTTAAAAACCGTTTTCAAAGAAGTTACAGATAAGTTACATAAATGTCAATATTTGAAGACGATTTGAATACCTACGAAATTCTTCATTTTTAAATGAAGCTATATACCAACATGTAAAGTATGAGATTGATTTTACTAATGGTGTAATAGTTCTGGTGGCAAGTTGCAACGGTGTTGATTGCAAACTAAATGAAATTTTAGTGAAAATGACTACTTATTTTTTAAATGCTTATTTTAAAATTAATTGAGATTCTTTTCGTAGCATGCAACTTTCTCAGGTCGTGTGGTTTTCGAGTAACGAGTAGTCATGCACCAAGAAATAAAAGAATTGACTAAGAAATAACAATAAGTTTTATTACAAAAGAACAGAAAACACGAAGCATATTACAATTAATAACAACAAATATGAAGTACACAAAAATATAATTTATTACGGAAAATGGAGGCCCCGAAAATAGGTGAAAATGAATATTAATTTTATTATACCACTAAAATTCACAACAAAAATAATATATAATTTAAATGACAAATGCAACAGGTTTGAAATAAATGTGAATATAAAAATAAATAAAAGAAATAGTTTCGACTTATCGTGATGATGGGTGTAGCCCGCTGGCGGAAAAAGAGCAGTGTTTCTTCACTCTCCTGGTGGTAACGGTGGCCCTGGTTTGCGACTCTTCTGGCGATGGTGATCGACTTCACTTTGTACATTTAACTCAAACCACTATTTTGGTTGTGATAGTGTCCTCGCTTCGAGGGACACCTAGAGTACCTTTTTATGTTAAAGCGATGGTGCAATACCACCAGGGGTTTGTTGGCCGCAAAAGTAGTCATTTCTCGTACCTTGCCCATGACTGAATGTGATCTGTACAAATTTGTGTGGCGCGGTTTTTTTAGACATCAATATTGTTTATATATAGTGTTATTTCAAAATTAAACTTAATAAATATTCCATAGATGTTAATAGTTTAACAATTTAAATGATAATCATGTTAAGAAGATTAAGTTTCAGTATAAATGCTTGAATAAAATGCAAATTTGTTGCACGAAATACGTAGTTTTAGTGAGTTCTTCGTGTATCCAAACGAAAGCATGTACCGAACATTTTCATCTCAAACTTCACCAAAGAACCGTGCAACGCGAAGCTTTAAAATTAATTTCTTCTAATTTTACACACCCTATATAGCATTTAGGCGAATCCTAACTTTATCATGCTGTAGTATCTGAATACACAAGAGAGAAAGGATAATTCCGTACAGTGACTGTGCGTAGTTTATGTCCTGATGATTCATCAGATGGTACGCCCCTGCAGGGGTAGTTAATATTCAACATGCGCCGTAACTTACAAGGGTTTAGGCTCTACAGTGATTAACAACGCACGTACAGTATATCTATCGAATAGACAAGAGCAAGTACTATATGTAACGTACGGAAGATATATGTACAGATTGCGACAGAATGTTAGTGCCTACGTAACATACAATGTTCGTGTTTAAAAAGAAGTTGATAAGATTGTATTCCAAAATAAGTGTTGTCTTGCCAGAATAAATAATTGAATTGCAAAATCTCTCTCTGATCTTTTCAATATGGCGTATTGGTTACGTTTTGTAATATTCTCAGTACAGGTTATTCTTTGCCAATTGCACAAATACAAAAGATCATCCCTAATTATTAATTGTTAATTAATTAATAATAATTAATTAAAGCCTTATTTTAATGTTTTGAAATAAGTAAATCAACTTCATTTTATCCACATTTATTATTGTTAGCGTAGCTAATTTGAAAAGATACCCCTAAGTTCATTACATATTTAGAGGTATCCGCTTACTATTATACTATGAACGAAAGTCAAGCAGGATAGGGTTACATACAATGACCAGAAGCGCACAAAGACGGACGTAGATGGAAACGAAAAGTGTTGCTAGCTTCACATACACAGCGGACTCCGCTTATTGAAATCATTTTGAGACGTAGAGGTTTTGGTAATAACCTCAACACATATGTGTGTAGCTGTCGTATGTAATGGCCAGACTTAGGCATTATTCGATTAAAAATGTAATCACTAGAGATGACCAAGGCAGGTGAAATTATTACTTTTTTGCAGCGACTAGTGTCTATTGGTCTCATAAGAAAGGGTTCGTTTTGCCTACTGGTTTTCTCGAGAGTCGACAAGACACGAGTCTGTCTAGTCGCTGCAAAAAAGTAATAATTTCACCTGCCTTTGTCATCTCTAGTAGTCACGAAGAAGGAATAGCCGGAAATTCTTACGATTACCGTATTCTGGATTACAAGTCTTCACGATTAAGATTATTCATTAATTAATCGGTATTCACGATTATTTTGTCAGTCGTTTCAGTGAATAAGGACAGCGATTATTATATCTGTAACATATAAAATATTTTCCATTATTAGATACAGAACAGTTCGATTGGATAACCAATCCATTTGTTTCTGCCGACTTCTTCAGTTTTACTCTGAATGAAAAAGAGGGAGATTACTAGTAGGACGTCCGTGATCGGGAATCGAGATTTACGAACGTTACATATTAGTCGCATGTTTTTAGTTTTAACTATTTAATATCTAGAGTCACCACATCATATGAACGTCTTTATCTTGTCGATAGAAAACTTTCACACAATCAAAATAGAATAGTTGTATTGCCGTCATCGATTAGCATATTTTTAGTTCCTCAATTCATAACTTCCTTACGAAATTATATTTGGAAAACGTATTTCATCTGTAGATCAAGTCGCCATACATCTGTACTAGATTGCAACTTTTATCTAGTGACTTATATACTATAATCATTTTTATTTTACTAACACTTTTGACGAATATAGACTTCTACAAGTAAATCTACATATTACATTATATTGTAGCAAGTGATTAATTTCAATTTTTATTACCTAGCAGTAAAAGTAGTATAACTTAATGTTATATACACGGCAAAATAGAACTATGTACTTATTTGATGTGGTTAGAAACTCAGATAATTATATACCAAAAGCTATACTTGGCGTACGATTATAATGCGCCACGGTTCTTGCCTTTACAAGTCTCCTCCAACGATTATTGGTCTGCAAAATTATTAGCGTCCTAATATCAAAGAGCCGGCGCCACCATTACACGTGCCACTTATGATGCCCTTTCTTTAAATTTATTTTTATGTCTGGAAAGTTCGAAAAGGCTCAAGAAAACAAGCTTCTGAATTATATATCTACGCTAGTGTAAATATAGTGGAACACGTTCTTGATTTATTGCTTTTTCGTCCCTTTGTTTCTATAGAATTTTTTGAACTGAAGCTCAATAAATATAATTGCTATTTTGAGAGTATTATCATAATTTGCACAAATTATTGATTAGTACTAAAGAAAAAGGGTCATCCGTACGTACGCTGCCAAAAGCGATATGTTCGTGGAATGGTTGGCTTTAAAATATCGACTGACTCGAAAAAAATCGAGGTCATGGGATATGCGTGTAAGCTTTAACACTGCTTGGTGGGTTTTACATTTTGGTGCCCATATACAGTGGCTACATATATATTTATAAATTAAATGTGATCGCAATATAGCACTTTCAGGTATTAAATTAACTTTTGTTTTAGAAACTCTATTCTGATCTCCAAATGTTGTCAATCAATATAAGCTTTTATGCTTGACCCGATACATTTAAATATATTGAGTTTTTCGTCAGCTTAAAGCTAATACAGCTCGGCATTTTATTTCTTAAATCAGCTAGACACACTTTCATCAAATAGAAGTAAATTATATAAGTATGAAATGATGAAATGACCGAAGAACACAAGAATGCTTACTATATGAATTAGATAAAAGTATATATCCAGGAATTACAAAATTGCAAGCTGTAGAATTTAGCAGCAATCTATCAGTTTAAAAACTGGAGGGACAACATTGGAATACCTAATTAACATATAAACATATATACGAAAGTTAACTAAAGTTCCACAACGTTAACAAAAGTTACGGTAATAACGGAATAAAAAAAAGAATAAAATCATAAACGGAAACAATCCAAGGCTTTAGTTTGCATATGCGAGAAAATGGGGCAAAATGAACCTCGGCAACAGACAGGAAAAGATTTATCCATGACAACACGAACGAATTAAAGGAGATGGCTTGGTTAAACTGAAAAAGATCAGATGAAACGAAACTGACTACGTTGTATGGGGTAGTTGTAGCAGTAGCGGTGGCGAGTATTGAAAGTGAACCGGAAGATCCGAATTTCTACCTCTGGACAGCGACTGTCCCGAGCACTTTGGATATCGCAGAGCATGCTTTGGGGGTAGGGGAATTCTCCACGCAGGAAAGATAGAGAAGGAGACAAAAACGAAGACAATTGACTAGTCGACTTGAACCGAATAACCTGAGAAAACGTAATCATAGGATACCAACGTTATCATGATTGTATATATATATATATATATATATATATATATATATATATATATATATATATATATATATATATATACTTACAATCAATGAGCCATTATTATCATTATTTATACTATTAAAAGATGAAAGCATTTGTTGAGAAATAGTGAAAATAATTTTCGTTTGATACCTTTTTGCTATTTTGCTAAACGAGTGCTTAGGCAATAATGCATTTGTGTATTATACAATTGCAAGGGTTATAATAAGTACGTATGCTGTAACCGTGAAGAACAAAATAATATATCCTGAAGCATAGAAACAAGATAAGCGGAATTATAAATCTTGAAAATAGTTCATTTTTGATAATAAAGAAAGCTAGGTATTGTTATATCAAATACATTTTTGTAAAAACATGTATACAATAAATTCAGCAAACATGTAACGTATTACGTTAATACATCAATAGATGTACATTGGTAAATCGAGAGCTCCATGTAAGCGTAAGTATGTCGTGGTAGACCATAACATCTCGGCGATTTATTCCTAAGAACGAACCTTTTGAAAAAATCTGCCAAGATATTAAGTAAGAATATCGGCGTGCCATTTGGTAGACGGAAGGAACAAAGAAGGTTGGTGTGCCATTTGCTAGACGAAAGAGAAAATACAACTACTAAAACTAGACAAAAATACAAATTCTTTCTTCGGAGACGACGGCGCAGAAGCAAGATAGAAATTAAAATAGGATATAGTCACTGCTTTAGAAAAGTTTGATAGTGTTACTCCAGCAAAAACATTTTGTGTTAGTGAATGGTATCAAAACAAACTCTTCAATGATAGCTGAATCATCATGCAAGGTGGTAGCGGTGGTAGTATCGGTGTACAACTTCTGATAAACTACCAAACATCCTCAAACGTCATTCATACCGTAGAAAAAGATATAATACGGATTTGCATATTCCCAAAACAAGCAAACCTCATTCATTAACGTATGTTTTAGAAAATACGTAACATTGTAAAATTTTAAATTATGCAATATCGAATAGTTGAGTGTAGGCTTTCACGACCGTAATCCATAGTAGAAATGTCTTTCGGGTGTTGTCGCGTACTTGATGTTTGACTTGACGTTTCGCTGATCATGCCGTCAGCTTCTTCAGAAGATTTTTAGAGACTGGTGTTGTTGTCTCTTGCTCTTGCTGGGGTATATAACGAGGAGCAACAACACCAGTCTTTAGAAATCTTGCATGAAAATGACAGCATGATCAGCGAAACCTCAAGTCAAACATCAAGTACGCGACAACACCCGAAAGACATCTCTACTATGCAATATCGAATTAAATAACATTGCTCTTAGCCGTTAAGTTTCATTAATTTAATTCTTTTTTATTGTTTTTTTTTCCTAATAGTATTAAAACGATAATTAAGTAGAAACGTTAAAATACTGACTTATTTACTATATTTTAATTTTATTCAAAGAAAAAGCCGATTTTTCTCAAGAAAAGAAATTAATTGTATTTAATTTAACCTACCCACTCATGCAATTACTTACTGCATTTACAAATCACATTGCGTTTGTTTTAATAATATTGGTATTAAATTATATAGTTTTTCACTTGCAGATAAGATGCTCATAAAGTAAAAATAAGATTCCAACACAAAAATCTGTGTGCGGGATATGCATAAATATTTTTGTAATTATATGCAAGGTAATTAACTATCTACAATTTTTCTTTTAGATACACATTTAAATATGCATTTTGAATTGTCACCACTAACAAATGTCCCATTCACATTTAAATGCACTAAGAATAGAAATATCGCAGTGCTTAGTAAACTCTTGTAATATTAATTTCTATTTAATTATTTTATAAATGCATGCCGGTGTTACAACAGTTATCAGGGAACTGTGTCAGTTTAAGAAATTGTACTTTGAAGTCGTTAGGTATAAGCATTTACGAGAGAGACAAAAACAATTGCAAAAGGATATGAATTGGCTTGATCATTTTTGTAGAACAATATGGGTGGGAATTCAAAAAGGAAATTTGATTTTGAGAAAAAAAGAGGCAAATCGATGATTAGGTTCGGTAGTGTCAATAGCTAGTTGGCTTCGAAATAGACAAGCTCGCTATAACGTACACTATGTTTAAATTTTAATTGTAGTGAATTTAATATTAAGTGCTGAAATAAATATATTAGCAGACGTAGTAATTTTATTATAACTCAAAAAACTTCACTATGTTTAGTGCACCGCTCGACCAACCATGAATTTCTATAGCATGCTATCATTACTCATGCGAATATTGCGCTGAATGCAGTAGGTCTTAACCTCCAGTCAAACGTGATAAACATTGCGTTGAGATTACCTCTTAATCAAAAGCAGGGCTTAATTTGACCTAGGCAGTAGTAAAAAATAGAAGTTTAACTAGAAATTTGTTAATGTGAAAATTAATCCACTGAATGTTGGACTTATTAATAAATTGTGAAATTTCATTCAATATCTAAACACATTTTTTTACGGTTTCACATCAATCGTTACGTTTTCTTCTTTATTGAAAAGCCATGATCAGGATTCTATAAGATGTGCAGAAACTGGAAGTCGAAAAAAATACATCCTTATGAACTTATCTATTCGTAAGGATGTTTTAAAACGTTGGGGATCGTTACTTACGAGTATTAATGAAAGATTAAATATCTAGCTAGATGTTTACATGGTACAAACAAATTTAGGCCTCCGTGGAAATCTATTCACTTGCCTACGCAAAACTATTTGTGAGCCTTTACGTTCTTAGATTTTTTAAGCAAATCAATGTTAATCGACGAAAAAATTCGGAAAACTTATTTAAATACCATACATATTTTATATCCATAAGGTTGTAACGATCATTCTCTTGTTTACCGACGAAATATTTTGTGTTTATTTAAAAAGGTACTCCGTGCAGGTTCACGTAACCTAATGTAATATACAACTTTAAGACATATTAAGTGATTTATTTATTTTTCGCTAGTGCACGTTTGAACAAAACTAGATTTGAGTTAGTCTAACTGTTCAAATCTACCCTTATTTAAATATGCGACTCAAAAGATATGGATTATTAATTACGTAAATAGTATAAACCTACAAATCAGATTTAGAAAACTACTTGAATAAGGAATCATTCATTATCATTTTTGATTATATAACCATACTAAAGCATTAACATTTCAATATGACAAGAAATTAAGAAAGAGCTGTCATTTCCAGCAATCAGCAGATTTCAGGTAGCAAACAAGGCAAATGTGGCCATATTTTTCAAAAATAATGCCGAAGTATGGCACCAGGTGGAATCGTAAATACTGATGAAACCAAAATCTCTGCAATCATGCGAATACCTATAGTCCTAGCAAAAAGCAAGTCGCCCAATGCGATTGTTCGGAAAAAACAACACGCCACTTTTGGAATCACTGGTGCTACTGGTATTACAATGCCATCGCTTTATGTGTTTCCGTAGGACAGAATCAAAGATTGCATAAACAGTACCTGTGAGAATCCTCTTAATTCAATTCTAAACAACAACAAAGCTCATGTTTCACTGCAAAGATAATGCTTTCTTTCCCGTCGCATCGTATGAAAGATAGTGTCGCTGGAAAGTTACATGCAAGTGTTCCTTCAATGATTACAAGTTATTAAATCCTGGCAAAACGATTTCAATATATGACAACAAAAAATAATTTCAGAGCAGAGTTGACCATTATTGACCAAAAAATTTGCCATGACTAAATTTTGTTATGAGTAATTTAGTCATTATTTAGGAGTAATTCAATCGTAAATTCAATCAATTCAAAAATTCAATCGTTCATGAATAATCGAGGTTAGTAATTATTAGCCCTAATTAACGGCTACAAACACTTCGAATTGATTAATTTTTCTTAGAATAAAACCAGCCTTGGCTTTGCGTTCAATGAAACTATAATCTATCTCTTTTCCTATTCTTGCATTTAGGTGGTACTTATTATAATATCTAAAACATCGTCAAATGCTGTTCTACGCCTTACGCCAACAAGTTGCCTACTTTTTACAATAACAAGTATTTGCGCAACAGTGCTGATGGGGTTAATTGCAAACTAAATAAAATGGCTGGTTATTTTTTTTTTAATGTTTATTTTAAAATTAATCAGACTCTTTTAAATAATTTAGCTCCTCGGCTTTTCAGGTCGTGTGATCCTCAAGTGCACAAAAAAAAATTGAAAGGTAACGAGAAAATAAGAAAAAATATGAATAATCTTACGGTCAATGACAACAAATATACACAAAAATAAGATTTATTACTGAAAATGAGGTCATCGGAAAAAGGTTAAAATAAATATTTAATTTTATTAAAGTATTAAAATTTACAGCACATAATTTAAATAACTCAGAGCAACGACTTTCAAATAAATATGAAAATACACAAAAGAATGTATCGGACGATGGGCGCAGTCCGTTGACGGGAAACCGACAGCGTCTTGCTAGTTCTTATACTTTTCACCGTGGTTCTTCTGGTCACGAAGGAATGGCGATTATATTTTCCCTCAGGAGATACAGCGGATACCCTTTACTCTTCTTGGTCAGTTGGCGTTTGATACAGTCAACCGCTGATGCTTAGACGCTGGCCATACGTCCTATCGCCTTGGCCGCTGGGAGAAGACTACTATTATTATCACGCACTTGCCTAATTCTTACATTTTAAAGAAAAGAATGCACTAACACACAGGGGTTAAACGCACATTCGCCGATATGCAACAGTAATTATTACATTGGTTTATACTGTTTTGTCATTAAAATTATTATTTTATCTTTTTACAAATTTAACGAAGTACCAATGTTTCCTATACTGCTTTAAACACTGTAATTACAGGAAGATAATTGCTGTCTTTTAATTGATAGTTTAATAACTACTTTGTAACTGTGATAACACTCGTCGATTTACATTTTAACATAGTCAAATATAAGTGAAATAATACCGCTGGCGTCTACCTTAACTGTGCATAGCGGCTGCTTGAAATTATTTTCTGCTTATTGGCTGCAATTACGACTAATTTAACTAACGAACCGTTAGCGTTTCACGTTAATAAATCAACATATGGGTTATTTAAGACGAAAAAAGTCGTATCAATGAGGATGGTGTAACGGAATTGGACAGTTTTCAATAATAATCAATTTGTCTCAGCCAACCAGTGATTGGTAGTTCGGTAGATCTTGAATCACAGCTTCTTTATGTAAAGCATACATATGTATATGTATGGCGAGAGGTTAATTTACTTAATGGTTTTTTTGATACGCGAACCGGATATTTAATGGTATCTACGAATATTCGATGTAGATATCAATAATTTATGAACTTTCACAAGATCTCGCCATATGTTTGTTTTTTGAAATGGGTATAAACATTATTAACAAATCGCTGCTACAATTTCTTACCATTTTCTAATGACCTATAAAATGTGTAGAGCTTTCATACAGGAATTAGAATTAGACTATTTATTCTAGAAATTTGAATACTTATTTCTATACTGATCGCTTTAAGAAAACAATGCATATAACAACTTAGAAAGTATGTTAAGTGCCACCATTTATTGAAGAACATTTAATGTGGAAGCTATTTCCCAAAACATACATAAATTTCATAAGGTTTTAGATGAGTTACAAAGTACGTGCACCAAAGATATATCAAGAAAGTAAAAAGAAACTTGTTAATAAATAATTGTAAATAAATCATAAATAAACAAAATTGTAATTTCTTCAAAATTATATGAATTATATGAATAAAAAAGATTTTTTTTTCCACAAAACTATGACAATAAAATAAAACTCAATGATTAAGAAGGAAATAGTATACATTTTTCTTTCAAGGGAGATACCTTTGCTAGGCAATGTATTTTTAAGATTTTGAAAATACCGTTCCATAATAAAAAAAAAGTTATACTTTCTTTCGCAACTTTTCTACAAGGCGTTGTTTTTTCATGAGAATCTACCACCATTTTGTCGGGAAACATTTCCCAGAAGTATCTAGTTCTAATATTTTCTTTTTGAGTTTTGAGAGAAAAAGTGGAACAGCAGGTGCATTGTTTGACAATTTTTTTCCACAATCTCAGAGTTGTCCATAGCTAGATTTAAATTCTATCAACCATCCTCTATTTGCTAAGAAATTAGCAGTGAGAATGGCAAAAGAAACGGGAAAGACCCTTTGCGTCCGAAACCAGTTGTATAATCGTTTTTCCATTTCTGCGTACTCTGCTTGCCTGTTTTCCTATTAGGGACTTGCTGCTAACAATTGCCAACGGACTATTTTATTTTCGATTTATTTTTCTTAATGTCAGAAATTGTCGACGTTTTAACATTATATTTTTCTGCGAGACTCGCATTACTCACACCAGCTTTAGTTTTTTCAATATTTCATATTCTTCCTGGATGTTTAAAGTTACGTAGTTTCTTTTTGGAACCATATTGCATATTACTTGTTGCAGATAAGTTAAAACAAATAAATCCCGTTTATTTTAAATAAAGTGTAAAAATCACACACAATATAAAAAATAGATTCGATTTACTGGTTCATTCGGACTATTTGATGTTTGGATTAAGGAGGTATTACTGTATGTAGAATGAAATTCTTTAATGGGCTGCTAGTATCTGCCCATAAGCAACAGAAACAAAAAATTAACCATATGTATATGTAACCAAAAAATAATGCTAAGATAGCTTAGCTTCCTCATGGTATTGATGGAATAATTCAGGCAAACGCAATAAAAGGAGTTTGCGAGTTTGCATTTGCCGTGAATTATTCCATCAATACCATGAGGAAGCTAAGCTATCTTAGCATTATTTTTTGGTTATTGTTTCTAGGCATTTTCTGACGTGTTCTGTATATGTATTTCAGCAACATTTGATATGTTACATAAATATATTTGTTTTTGATTAATTTGTTTATTAAGTGTGCAATGTTTTCCGTCTTCTTTTTCAAAAGATTTCCAAATTGCCCAACTATATACTCTGCACTTAAGATTTGCAAGTAAATGATTTATTGTTTCACGATGAGATAATTCATTATGTATGTATGTGCATTGCAAATTTATCAATACGAAGTGTAATCGTTATACGTTCATATCAAATGCATGCATTAAAATGCATGTGTACTAAAAGTACAGTGCGCTCTCCCCTATCTGAAACACAAAGGTCATTGAACTGATAATTTAATTCTTCGACTGACGCGGGAAGTGCTTGATATTCACTCCAGGACCCATAACGATGTATTACCGTCCACGAAGAAACAATAGGTAATGATAGCTGGCAGCATTCGCGAGAAGGAATAAAGCTTACGCCTGCGTCGCGGAGGTGTTGGTGGTATATATTACCAACAACTTCCTCTTTTACGAAATATCTTCAGCATATTTGTATCTACTCAATAATACCAATATGCATTTAATAAGATTTGTAGTGCGTGAAAAGACGAATGAGCAGTCAGTTTACTTACGTATTTTAAAATTTGGCATGTGTTGCTGTGGAACCTGAATACTTTTCGGCGTACAAATTAAAATGGTAGTTACTATACAAGTATGAAGTGGATGTTGGTTAAAGGGAAAAACAATAAAAGAGGGGATTTAAAAATTTTGTCTAAAGGCAAGTATCTAACTTATTAACGAGTTAAAAACGAAAATTTCATACGGACACGAATAGAATTAAAACTACTAAATTGGAACGTTTAGGAATCAATTTATTTGAAAAAGAAATTACTTAAGTGAGTAGAAGATATCTACTATTTTGGCCAATTATTTCAAAAAAAGCACCTTTATAGAATGAATTCCAAATTAATATAATTATTGTCAACATAATAAATTGTATGTATTTTTTAGCATTGAGATATTGTTTGATTTGACTTTAAGCTTATTAATAAATTTAGATCATATTTATTTAACTTTTCAATTGTGTTATTTTTTGAAAAGTCTCATTACAATATATTTATCGACAGAAATAAAGTAATAAAATAAAAATATCTACGAAAAAGATGTCGATTTTCGTTTTGGTGTGTGATATGTCCGTGGCATTTTGCAAAAAAAGGCAAAATATGTGGATATAATGTGGATTGTAAATACCATATCATCATAGCAAGCCCAATTGAGAGATTGCTTTTTTTATTTTTTTTTATTGGGTTGCAACTATGTAAATCTCATAGTTAAATTCAAGATTGAATCTTCAAATTATGTTTGACCTACATATATTGATAAGTTTGACAATTCAAATTACGTTTGATGCTTATTAACTCTTAGCTTACAAAATAAAGCATGTTTACTATAAATCGTCATTGAAAGCTATTTTCGTAACGGACGAAAACTTCGTGTTTGATTTCCACATTTTTCATACCTTGATTTACATCAACAAATTGTTCTCTGAGTGGAAGAAAATAACTGGATAAGTGGATACGAAGGACTGTATTGATCACTCACCTAAAAAATCAGTTAGAAAGCAGGAAACTAATTTGTCATATTGTTGTGGGATCCAGTGGAATGATACACTCTCGACTTTTGTACTACAAGTTTATGCTAGCTGTATCTTACTGAACTCACATTTATTTAAAACTTAAAAAAATGGACAGAGATTCTGGTTACAACGACTTATGATGGTTGCTATTAGCTTTCACTCTACTCGATACAAATCGATTCGAATATTCGAACCAACTATTTATGTCTACCCTTAGACAAAACTGTTTATATTAAGCCAGACATAAACAGTTCTGGTTCTCGCATAGATACGTCTCGTTTGTCTGACGAATATTCTATTTGCATATAAGTTTTAGTTGTTAATTTAGAAATGTATGACTGAATCAGTGTATAACTATAGTACTAATGAAATTAAAATTGGTATATAACAATATGGTCCTTGTCGGCATATTCTTAGAAAAGATTTCCAAAAACATCCAGATAAAATTGGTTAAAAAATCACATGAATGATCATATCCCAGTAATAACCTTAACACATCCTTCTTCACAGACGAAGCTTATTTCCGCTTTAATAATTTTATTAATAAGTATATGGTTTACTGAAAATCTTCTATATTATGATACAGAAACCATTACATTCTGAAAAGGTTGGTGTTTGGAGAGCAGCTTCACGGAGAAGAATTATTGGTCGGTTATTTTTTCATGAAATGGTAAACACAAAAAGATATCGTAATAACTTATCGCAACCTTTTCTAAACCAGCTGCATGATGACAAACTAAGGGATACTTCCAACAAGACAATACCATCGCTCATAAAACACTACAAACAATATGAATATTTTGATAACCGTGTAATAAATTTTCCTCCGCGTTCTTCCGGTCCAACTACTTTACATCATTTTATTTTATCATGCCTAAAGAATACAATTTTTAAAAATACACCACACACAATACAAGATCTTAACTGAAACAATTTAAAATTTTTTTGGCACGAGGAGTAAGGATTAATATTGAGACAAAATTCTAAGATAGCACAAGGAACTTCATCGATTCCAACAGACGGAGATCACTTTGAGCATTTACTCTACTTGTTTACCAAATTTTTCTTTTACTTTTATTAGAAAATATTTTTTTTATTGTGCTAGCTTTATTATTACTGATTGACGCGCTGTAAGATGTAGTCGCAACCAACATAAAAAATAGTTAAAAAAACATGGCCCGCTTGATTAATTTTCTTTCTTAATTATATTGTATTAAATTTAATCGTATTACTTTTCAATCTTCACTTATTCATAATATACACAAGTAAGTATTCGTACTGCGCTATTTAGAAGATTAATGGAAGATTGTGCCCGAGGTGTAACATTATAATTCGATCGATGATCGCGATGCAAAAGGGGTAGCTGCTACCGCTGCTGATGCTCTTGCTGCCGCATTGTATGTACTCTTATCAGATGGCTTCCAATAGGGTTGGCATACGGAATTAGATCGAGCCGATACGCAACGTAATTATTTGCATATCATTTATGGGAAGAATAAGTTGAATAAAAGATCCCTTTGTCCGCATAGAATAATAGTAGGGCAGCAATGGGGTCTCAGCGTTGACTCATATTGTGCCAGTGTTTTAATAACGTTTTATTGAGTATTTCCAATGTCATCTACACAGAACAGCCCGCAGAGTGTATGATGATTTCACTGCATTGAACGTCTTGTTAAAAAGACAATGCCATTGTTCTAATTTAGTTTATATTTTAACACTGGGCACGTGGTCAGATATTAGTTTTTTTATGTGGAAGATTTTGATATTGCCAGTACGATACGAATACGATTGTAACAAATTAAATTTTTGTACGATTTGTACAATAAAGTACTAAGTAAATGTTTAGCTGCTTTGTCTAATTATCGGTATACGTAACACAAGACGAATAATTCACTCGATTTATAAAATTTCTTGTAAAAGCCTTGTAAAAATATTTTCAAATGTTGATAGTATTATTTTAAGAAGAACATTTTTAATTTATCGGAGCATGAGAATAATTAACATTTTTCAGTGATAAATACGTATGGTTTTTTGTTTGCTCAGACTGTTATGGACCAAGAACTACTACCAGACATCGCAAATATTATTAATATAATTGGTACGGTATACTCCCTTCGGTTTACAAGTTTTGTAACATAATTGAACTTACATCTTGGATAGCTATCTAAAAATGCCCACGAGCGTAGAAATAAAAGAAACAATAAAATTACTACACCATTCTAAGAAATATTCTAGATCAGTAGAGTGAGCTAATTCGGCTGCGCACCATTGGCGTAGCTAACTAATGGACTCTTGCATTTGAAGGGAGTCAGTATGCAGAGATATATTATCGCGAACGGTGCCGTTCCGGTCCTAGATACAAAAAAGTTTTTAAGATGGTTTTTCATAGTCATATGTACAAAAAATAAAATCGAGAGTGTATGTAATTCGATGATTAAAAAAAACTTACCGTCTTAAGCGTCTTCCGTGAATTGAAAAATTGGAGAAGCGGGATTAAATATTTTTAACATAAGTTGCGTTTCCAAAGTTATTTCTGCAAAGGAAGGTGAGGAAAGTATGTTCTTGTACAAAGAAAACGATCACATCTAGTGATGTTATATTTGCATAACTAAAAAAATCTATGACACAACTTATCGCACACCCAAACAATATCGCTGCTTATATTTTCTAGAGCAATACATTTTAATATTTTTACTTTATTCGCTAGTTCATGTCAATTGTTTTGTTTTTCTTCTCCTAATTCTAGAGAAGCATTCAACTTTTTTGTATTCAATCATTATTACCGTATTAATATCGTAATTAATTCATTTCTTCATGCAGTAACTTTCATGATGGTTTTGGTCAATTGTTTTTCATTGCTCAGAGTGAATCTTCTCTCCTTCCTGTTACTCACATTAAAATTTTGCAACAGGGACGCATTAGATTGAACATATTTATACCATAAAAAAAAATTATTTGGGTACAGTGTTTCACATGACTTACTTTGAAATCCTTTCAGCAGAAGCAAAACTTTACTTCCTTTATAGCATTTCATGTCAACATTTGCGTTAGCGCAATTCTTTAAAAGTACGTTTACAGATTATATTATTCGCGGTACAACTGTGTTATGCACATTCAAAAATAGACATATTTGGATTAGCTAATGGGAAAGCTTAAAAGATTTCCGTGCGAATTTTAGCGAAATACACGCTAATCGAAATGTTGAATACGGCGTGATTATTGAATTTTGTATTAAAGTCGAAAAAAGCTCTATGAAAGCGTTGTTACTTATGTAAGACTTTATTGAATAGGAAGAGTATAACCTACAATGTTCTTGTTAAATTTTGTTTATCTGTGCATACTTTCTCATAAATTATTGTGTATAACATGTATTTTACGTATTTTTTTATAGTAAATACATTGTAGTAAACAATAAGAACTACACCATAAGAATCTAATCACTTTTTCATTGATATAACTGCATTGCAAATGCCGTGACAAGATTCACGTCTTTGAAGAATATTATAACCAGAGACCGGATTTTTGTGCAGTAAAAAGCTAAAAATGTATAGTAAAAGCTTAAAATGTGCATTTAAAAAGCTAAAACTTACAAAAATATACAACAATCTCCCTTGTATCTAATAAAACGTGTAAAACTTAATTAACATTATTCATCTGAGTAAATCATACACAAAGATATGGTACATAGGTAGAAATAGGTGAAAAATAAAAAAAAAGTGTAATCATACTATCTACATCACCGGTACGACAATTTTTGTAGCGCGTACTTATAAAAGGTCCCTGTCAGGTGTATTGAATTTCTCTTCCTTTAATACGATCATTTAACTTTTTTAAACGAATGGAGTCGACGTTTCTTTTAAGGGCAAAGTCAAAATTGCAATCAAACTTCTTACCTCATCATACTGAATTTTTTAGGCTTTCTCGGACAGTATCGATAATTGCGATCTGTGAATTCACAGTCAACTTTCGAGATTCCAACCGTGTCAAAGCGTTTGACAGGTTGGATAGGTGTGATTTAATAAACGTTAAATTGGATGTAATTGTCGGTGAATTACAGATGTCTTTTTATTTTTACGATCGATTGGGTCATATCTCCTTTCAATTCATTCAGGAATTCTTTCAATCACGTAAAATTTTCTGTGTCAAACAGTGCTACTACCGCATTAAAACAGGTTCAGGTGGAAGTTCACATTTCATTACGTTACAATACTTCACCATTCCAGACGGATACTCTTCTTCATTATGTACAAGCTTGTTGACAACTGGAAGTTACGATTTTTTATATGTGAGTAGGTAATGTTTACATATTTTTAATCAGAATTTTTAATAAAATGTAATTTATAACGGCAGTGAATTTCTATTTTAGCCTTAGTGTACGCCGTTTGGCGCGAAAGCGGTAGCTTATTTTTACAATATAGAATTTGTGGGAGAATAGACCAAGTTTCTAATAATAATAATAAACACTTTTATAATAGTCTGTAAGCATTCAGCAGGATCTTCCAAAGTACTTCTTTATCAGTTGGGCGTGATTTTCACAATTCTCGGTCCAAATGATCCAATATTATTATGATAGTGCCGAAATTCGGACTGTAGTTGTGTAAGAATACCTACCAAGTATGTTCTCATGTCAGTGCTCTCTTGAAACACGAATCCTCCGCCAATTATTTCGCGTTCTTTGAGTGCTTCGTGATGTTGCAAAATGTTCAAATAAACGTCATTTGTGAATGTTCACTCGATTTTAAAAAATGTGCCAATTTTGCCAACCCTAAACTATAATACTACTCTCATGTCTAGCAGTTTTGATAAAATACTGTACTTTTATTCATTTTCCAACTAGATTAACACCGAACGTTTGAAAATATATAACGCAAATCTTAATTCATCAGGCTACAGCACCGTCTTCCATCAGACCTGAGTCCAATTTTCTTGGTATTTATTGTGCCTCTTCTTTTTATAGACAGTCGTTAAGAGAAGTTTCTGAACGGCTATGTCTCCCTTTAAACCACTGTACATGCGCTTATTTCGCGTCTGTGAAATCAGCTGAACTCCGCTGTGATTGCTAGTATTAGAATGTTAATCCAAGGAACTGATGATTTTGTTTTTTTTATAGTAGCTTGTGGTCGTCATCTCCGTTTGTGGTTTTGTAATTGTCCTGTTTCTTGTTTTCGTTTCACTGTTTAGTCTGCATAGTCCTAAGAAACTCCCAATTACCATGCAATTTAAAGGTCGACTATATTGATTTTACGTAAGGCGTAAGTTCTGGCTTTTAGATCTAAAACACACAAGGTACCGTGTGATTATATTGGTTCGTGAGGCAGGGGTATCCCATTTGAGTCCGTACTTTCGAGTAATATGGATCACACAAACGGTGGCCGGTGCGTTTTAAAATTTATTGCCCATTTCCTTTCTTTTTAGCGTACTCAATGATAACCTGTCAACAATAACTTCCTCAATTTAATCTCTGTATAACTCGAGACAGACTGCGAGACAAAATAAGAACAAGGACATTAAACACGCATCCTTAAACGGAAAAAAGTGGTCCGGTAATTATAATTAAAATATAAGAATCGTTGCTAAAAGTACGCCAGTTATTACAATCTCATTCTTAAATCTTTTATGTACTATTGTAGTATTAATGTAGCAAATTCTGTACATTTTATACAATCTAGACAAAGATATTCTAAAATTCGGAGTTTAACGTATCTACCTTTTCAAAAATCGAAGAAATTGAAAACTAGAAAATTTTTAGAAAAAAATTCAGATTTTGTAGTTGTTTTTGAAGGTAAGTTTTTATAAAACTTGGGTTAGGAAGCTAATTTTATACATTCCTCTACACAGATAAAAATAACAATAATAACGGTTGCTCCCCCGCGTCCATTTGCACAGTAGTTAAAATTTTAAAAAAAGTTAAAAAGAAAAGTAGTTAAAATCGACGTAGAGAAAATTTTACGGTGTTGGTTTAATACCATCGCGTAGTAAGCGGAGTTGAATAGAAACAATAACTTTCAGTGTTACATATGTTCCGTTCTGATAAAATATCTCACCGTTTTGGTAAAAAGTCTCTCCATTTCGGTGAAAAATTTCTCCGTTTCGGTGAAAAGTTTCTCCAGATAGGTGCTAAATGTTTCAGTTACAACAAAAAAATTCTCTATTTCAGATTCCATCGCGGTGTAAAATATTTTTGTTTTAATGTATAAACAAATTGAGTTGTGGAACTATCTTTGAGTATTTTTGTTTTCAAGAAGCTAGTGAATCGAAACAACGGAGCGAAGATCACTATCAAAAGAAAGAGGGCGCCAGGTATTTTTAGAGAAAAAAGTGTAAACCGTCTTGCTGACTTCCATCAGCGGCAAAAGAAAGCTGAGCTCTTTCCTAGAAAAAGTATATCAACAGTAGGTAAAATGTAAGCAACAAAAAAAATAATAACAATTGAATATTGATAATATTTGACTTATGACAAGAAAATTATCCGGCAAGTTGGTGGAAGAACTTCGCCATGTATCCAAAGTTAGTATCTGCAGGTTGGAAATCAACTTGGTTTCCTGGCGTTCAAGTTCTGAGGTTGGTCCCTTCAGAGAATATTTTTGTTGGAACAGCCTTCTGATGGTCGAAGCTGTTAAGGATCGGAAAAGAAAAACAAAAGAAAACGTAGCCTGTTATTTAAAAAATTAAAAGATTAGTAAATGAAACTGCATATAAGCAAAGTACTAGCATGAGGGTAATTATTAATTAAGTCAAACAGGAGAAAATATATATAAAATGCAACGTAAATAATATAAATGCAAATATTTTGGTTTAGCAAAATGGTATAAGATTGCTCAGTCAAACAGTAGAATTGCAGTAACTCAAAATATAAACAAAAAAATTGTGATTATTATTGCAAAACGCTAACATCTAGTATCACGCTGCAAACAAGAATAACTTGGAAAACCAATAATATAACGAGTTTACATTTATAGAACATTTTATTTTAAATAAAACATTTCATATATAACCACACAATTACTAGACAAATTTAATTTGGATAACAGTGTATAGCCAACAAAAGAATCTATTTGCATTAATAAAATTGAACGCATTATACATATGTGAGTAGTATGACGTGTACTGGTAAGAATTAATAAATATACTAAATACGGTACGGTACGAATCTAAACAAAAAGGCCTGTAAATACGAAAATCCGTTGGATATGGTAAGAATTATTTCACCACTTATCTCTTATTAATTACATTAACATTGATTTCTTGATCAGCTATGTCGATCCATTTCTTTTTATTTTATTACTATATTCTGAGAAATAACCCTTGCCCAACAATTTAATCTCATTAGATGCACAGTGACCATCAGTGCAGAATAGAAATTACCTACATCCTTCCTCATTGTTGTGCAGCTGTGCCCAGAAAAGAAACCGCCAAATGTATAACGGTATACAATTAACAACTGAATAGTGTTATTTTGCCTCTGAATTTCTAACAAAGAAATAATAGATTACTAACTACACAAAGTATAAAATATTCAGCATTATGCATATAAAATTATATCCTTGGCTCTGTTAAAATCATTTTAATTCCTTGCGATACTAAAAAAAAAGCAACTACTTGCTAGTTACTTATTTTTCACTACAACGGTGTTGCTTTAACATAAAGTAAGTGACAATTTAACTAAGCTATGGGGAATGTGTATTTACATTATTACGAAGAAATTTAACGCCGTCCCTTTTCCTCCGAGAAATTTTTATCTGTGTACATGCGTGTCTTAATAAGCATTTAAGCAGCAATGAATATATTTATGAACATCTTGAAAATACTCACACCATCAGTAATAATGCACAATATTGCATCAGACTATGTCGAATAACGTTTGTGAATACCCCATCTGCCACACTTCGGGCATCCTTGTCGAACTTGTTCTTTGTTTACTAAGAATTATTAAGTCCCAAAGGATTCAATATTTACACAAAATATTGCAGGAATGGTCGAAGGGCTGCAAAATAGCGCCACATTGCAGCGCTACAAAACAATGTTGCATGTTACCTGGACGGTCGTCAATTAACACAAACTGCGTTTAGATGCAAATTTGAATTACATTTAATAATCACTGTATTTCTGTATATAAGTGGTAAATAATTAAGTTGTTCAGTTGTGTTAGATTATTACTTTTTATTTATGTTATTGAATGGATTCAAAAAAGGAAATAAGGTAATCGCTTTTCGAAGGGTTCACGAGGGCAACAAAAGGGAAAGAACCTTGGAATAAGGAAAAACCCACAAAACCAAAAAATTGCACAGTCGCTCGTTACAAACGTTTTTCATACGACGATCTTACATCGACATACAAATCTAAAAATTTCTTCTTACGCCTCTCTAAATTTTGCGACTTTAATAATGACACATATGCAGTTAAAAGAATTAGAAATTTGTCTATCGTTTTTGTGTATTTCACTCGATGAGAGGGCATGTTCTTATGTTTCCATTTCTCCACATTCACATAAGTTGCAATTTTTAAAGTTTATTCTGCACAAATAACTACTGCATAGTCCATGATTGCTGATAAATAACAATAACAATTATATTGTGATTTTGACGTTGGTATAAGCGATATCGCTAATATTTAATGAAGTTAGTTGACAAAAAGTAATAGACAATAGCGTTGCCATTGATGTTTTATTTGAGTCCACACAATATTAGTATTAGTATTCACTTCACCTACATTTTTTTATGTTTTGGTTTCTTCATTTTATGCGTACCATTTACCCTACGTACAATTACTTTTCAATATTTGTCGATTAACATGAACTCACACCGAGTCAACTTCAATGTTTCCATTTACTTTGCAGCTTTCCAAATACTTATATATGTGTATTCAAAGATGTGATGTTTTGTTTTATTTTGCCGTATACGCTTAGCTTATTTAAAACGATCATTTGTTGCAATCTGCAGGGGCGTACAGATATTTATGAGCAATAGTGTACATGTAAACGATATAGGTAATTAAAAGAATTAATACCATTACGGAAAACTCGTGTAGTTTCAAGAGCGCGCGTGGTACAGGAAGTAAGTTATAACATAACGTATATGACGGTACACAAGCCATCAAGCAAATCAATCAGGTTACATAATTTGCCAACGTACGTCAGGTATACGTACAGTACAACTAACATGTTTATATGTATGTATGTCAATGTGTATGTGTTAGCCACGAGCTAAGAACAAATTAAGACCGGATGGGATCGCCGCCTGTCCCCGTCGCCGTCGTGTTTCGATACAGTTTTACTGCTGCTTCCTATAACGTTAGTGGTGTTTTTTTTTTAACCAACGGATGATATTTAATACTATAAGTGAACGTTTATAACATTACATGTACAAGTGTTCCAACCTTCTAGAATTGTAATGTTGCGCCTATTGTGCAAATGGTACGAAGAAAATTTTTTAAAAACCTAGTAGACATTATAGAGTATCTCTCAAAAATATTTTCGCATATACAGGCTATTCGATAAATAGCGAAAAGGTGAAATGGTACATTGGTGTGCTCAATATGTAATCTGGGACACTTGAACACTCTGGCACAGTTTACTTTCGAATGCCCTATTTACAGCACAGGGAGGCAGCAGTATCTGAAGACATTCACCCTTGGAATTCTGCTTAAGTGTGGAAGACCACAAACATTTGGATCATCTTTATTTCTATCTCGAAGGCGCATTACAATTGATATCCTTTATTATAAATGAGTACAGGTCAAGAATTTCATAGGTACATTTGCATGGGCATCCTCTACATGTCCATACATACACACACAAATATGTTAAGAACTCTTAATATTATAACATGTTGAGTTATCTTTAAATTTATACAAATTAAAAAAAAAAAAAGAAATGATATACTAAGGTGTGTAATGATTTCGCAACATGTGATGTTTTTCAAACAATATGGCCCTGTGGCTCTCATTGCAAGTAGGTGAATTGTTGTCGGGATCGAAATGTTACCAATACTTGTTGTCTTTGTGAATTACAGATGAAGAATTAATTAGGCAGCGAAAGCTCAGCGTCTAAAAATGGAGTTCATTATTTTTTTTCGTGTCTCAACTGAATGTTATACCTTATAATATTTACTCCTTCGATTGCTTCTGTAAAAGTTTATTTATGCAGAATAAAGACTATTGCTATTAGTATCCATGGAATTTAATAAAGTTTGGTGTTCAATACTGAATAACCTGTATATTTCGAAAGCGTTCTAATGCAATGTCTAGATAGATAAAGTTAAATATGTAATTTAATCTTGTAATCTTGAAGATATCTATTACATTATCCGAACATTTTTAACTTCTTACTGTTTACACAGTAGATGCAATTTTGTAATTCTAGAAGGATGGGACACTTGTACAGTCGATTGTCTAAGTCAAGAAAGGTTATACTATTATGAACATACATTATTTCACTTTAGTAGTACTCCAATGTTTCATAAATACATATAAATATGGAAAACAGGTTTGTTCGGATAGAAAAGTAATGAAAGTTCATTTATTCTCAAAATAAAAATGAAATTTGGCGTATGTGGACGTCTACAGTGATTATTAATCCGTGAAGTCTAAAAAAGATAATTATCTACAATGAGGTGCAAATAATTTTTTTTTAATGGAACGTGCTATATATTTCTACTGATTTATAATAGTTGCTCTAATATCTAACACTTGTTAACACACTGAGTCGATTTTAAGTGTCAATACTGTTATGGAATAAGTTGACTAATTATAAGTGTTTATTTTATTACGATAAACTTGTCATGTATCTCGCAAATAAAATCAGTGAACTGTATTTTATTTGTTTTATTTTAAAAAATGCACACACACAATCGTATCGTCTCTACCCCCTTTTTCATCTGTAAAAAAATACAAAAACTTATCCCCTTCTTCCGACTCTCGACAAAGCCCGAAGACTGCGAATGTGTAACAAAACTAATAACGTAATAATTACTTTTAAAAGCTAGCTTATCGGAAAAAAAGTGTAATGGGAGCGTGATTTTGGATTGTATTTATTTCTGTTTTTCTAATTTTTAATGCAATTTCGCGCTGTACGGACAAAATTTCTATTTTCTGGGTACTCTGTTGTTAGTTGAGTAACCAGTAACCATTATAAAGGCATGTAACAAATAATAAATAATGGTGTAGTAAACGAAGGAAAAAATACGATGAGAACAATTTCTTAGCAAAATGTGCAATTAAATCGTAGGCACGGTGTGATAATTTCACAAATAAGTCAAATATCATTTTCTTCTAAATTTATCTACAGCTAAATATATAATAACTAGTAAATATAATTAAGTTAATAAGAAATTGAAATATCTCGCAGATGTGGTTGCCAAGTTTTATATATTAAGGCAACTATTACAAATCCGTGCATTAACTTACTGACGAAGTGATAACAGAGCAACTAGGAATGAGGCGCGTGTGAGCGAAGTTTGTGCCGCACATGTTGACGCAGAAACAAATGGACGTGCGTAAGGAAATTGCCTCTGAATTGTTTAAGCGTTTCACATCTGATCTTGATTTTTTTAGACACGGAGATTACCGAGAATTCGGTGTTGTATGCAAGTGACACACTCCCACTTCTCCACAGGCGAAGAATTAGGAGGCGACCAAGCCAAGTGTGAAGATTATGCTGATAGCATTTGTCGTTTACCATACGTTCGGACTACCGGGATAAACAATTAGTATTGTTTGTATACTACGTCCAGTTTCTGACACGATTGCACGAAAAAATGTGAGGCTAAAAATTATTTGCAAGTGAAATTTAGGCGAATTTTGGGAAATTTTTGTTATCACCTCGTATATACCACTACTGCGTACAACTTGAATTTATTGGACTCGTTTTTTTATAAATTTGTTAATCAATTTACCAATATTATATATGAATTTAAATAAGATTTGCATAAATTATGTGGTTTATAAATTAAATAAAATGCAATCGCATATAAACGAAAATAAACTGATTTTTGCCTTTTATGAACACTACAATTTCGCACAAATCAATTTATTGTCATTTGAGAAACTCACCAATTCTTCCTTAAAGCGTATAGAAGTGTTTAGTAAATAGTTTTATGAAAAATGTCAACAATGAAACTAAATCGTGCGCAAATTTTCTTCATTCGTTTCCTTGACTCCTCTTAGGACGTGTTCTGTTTAAACACAAAACTCACCTGAAAAAGAAAAAAACATATTAGTAAGGTATAACGCACCACAAAAAATATGCAGCACCATGACGATTATAAGCTACCAACACTTAGAAGGAATTATTAAAATATTTTGGTGTACCTTAAATCCCAATAGCATTAAAATTTTGTATGGTGGGACGCAATTTCCGATTAAATTAGAATATATTACTGTTATGCATAAGGACGTAAATATGTATAGGACTGTTGTGTATAATCACAACCAATTTAAATTTTTATTCAGAATTAATTCATCTTTTAAAATTCACAACGATTTACTTGAATGAACTACCTACACGAGTTACGTATTTGTTTAGTGCACGTTTGGTTAGATGTGCTATTTTATGTTAATGATTAAATGCGTGGGAGGTATTTAATATAGATTACAAAATCTGTTTGGTAAAAATATTAACCCACAATGAAAATAACATGCACTCATAAACAAGTACACTTGCAATAAAAAGTACCCGGACACCCAAGAAAGAGAGAACAATACGGTGGGCTGTCCCCACACACCAAACGGCCGAGGGCGTTCTTTTTCTCTTTCCTGGGTGTCCGGATACATGTTATTCCGAGTGTACGTGTTTAATTTTAGTTAGTGATATTCAACAAGCAGAAAATACAAAATTAACAGTAAATAAAATGTTCCCTCTTGTATACCAGAGATGGGCAAATATTATTCATCGCCATGACTAATAATTATGACCAAAAATCAAAACGTTATTCATGACGAATGATTCAACCCATTCTCATGAGACGAATAAACACGTACCTGTCTAGTCTCTGCAATTTCGTGATGTGCACGAAAAGTAGCGAGCTTTAGTCATTAGTTATGACTAACCATTGTTCATCGACCTTTAGTCATGATTGACCATTATTCATGAATAACAGTTAGTCAATAATCGTGACTAAATACCCGATTTACTTGTTGAAATGAATATCACAAATATAGGTTTCCAGCCATTGTTAATAGGTAATATTAGCAGTGCATTAGTATTAGTATTAATATCATTGGGCAATGGCACAAATGCCTTTAGTCACTGCGACTTTAATAGATCTATTGTAACAAAATGCACTTATCTGTGTTGGAGTAGATGAAGGCTCTTAATAAACCTTAACATTACTCTAGGATCTTCATCCTTCAGTTCAGTAAATGTCAAAAATGGTTTTACTAACTAACTAAAAATGTTGTTGTCGAGTGCGACTGATAGCAACACGTTTGCATAGAATGTGCTCCGCCGTCTCCAGATCTTCTAGGCATAGACGACAGATGCATGACCTGTCCGCAATGGCGCCAGTAATCTAAGGTCCCCTTTACTGAACGATAGCACTATTTTTGCTATCTGAAGCAACCCTGATACGAATGCTTTTGCCTATTTTTGTCATTATTATATATATAATTCATTCAACAATAATTATCACGCATGACCAACGTTCGATGAATAACGGTTAGTCATGACTAGAGACGAGCAAAGTAGGGTAAATTAGACAGACCCGTGTTTATTCGTCTCATGAGAATGGGTTCGTATTGCCTACTGGTTTCCCCGAGAGTCGACAAAACACGAGTCTGTCTAGTCGCTGCAAAAAAAGTAATAATTTTCCCTCATCTCTAATCATGACTAAATATAGTATTGACGAGCATGGTATCGATTGATTTTATTCATGAATAAATTCGTCGTGACAAATTTAGTTAAAAATTAAGTCGTGACTAAATTTTACGTGACATTTTTTGTACATATTACCAAACTCCGTATTTTTAACAAACAGAAAGAACTAAGATAAAACTACTCTTTCGCAAAAACAAAAATGAAGATTCCGACACTTTTGTAAATGATTTTAAACATAATACTAATTAAATTATATAGTAGATAAACAAACGGGTTATAAAACAACTTGCTTGTTTACCTTTGTACATATCATGTATGAAAGAATCTTGTAAACTCAGAAAACTATACATTAGGAAATTTTGGAAGAAAAAAATAAATCTTGATGAAAAACAATACAGAACAAGTGTGTTCAAACTGGGTATGTAATTAGTCAACTGAATCTTGAGTCTGTAGTTTGCTTACGTATGTATGTATATGTATATATACAGTGTGTCTGTAAAAGTTGGCAACAAATTGGAAACTTT
>LR736878.1:5333443-5400686 GCA_902654985.2 Oryctes borbonicus
AAAAGTTTCCAATTTGTTGCCAACTTTTACAGACACACAGTATATACATATACATACATACGTAAGCAAACTATATATATATATATATATATATATATATATATATATATATATCAAAGCCTATCTTCATTTGAGGTTTTCATATTTAGTTGTGTGTGGTTGCAAGGTTGTAATTTTCCCCTACTTTCATTTGTGTCTCTGTCTTACATACATACATGTCTTACTACATACATACATACATACATACATACATACATACATACATACATACATACATACATACATACAACAAAACTGATTTTATTTAAAAAAAAGTCCAGTTAACAATTTTTAATGAGTAAGTTGAAATATTTTTGGTTAAATTACAATCACAAATACTTTATTTTATTTATGAAATGGACGTTAGTTTTGAATACAAAGACACAGGGGATTCGAAACCATTATTTCGGAGCATATACAGAAGGATCGAAAAGAGTGTGGAATATTTAATTGAAGAACGACTAACAGCAGCAAGAAATTATTTTGGCCAAGAAATTTTAAAATTTGAAAAACATTTTAATAAAAGGAATTTACATTGAGCTGCTGGTAGGTTTTAAGTTAGGTAACTGTAAAAATATATTTAAATTTTGTGATACTACATTATAATAATAAATCTCTAAATATCTTTGTTGTATTGAAATCGTTATCTATTGTAATGTTTTACGTGGGGAAAATGTCGAAATTTTTTATGCGTTTGGAAATCATTTGGATGAAATTTGGGGTAGTAAAATTTATGAGTGTCTCTAAAACACTCTTTCGGCAATTTTGAATTTTATTTAAATTGATAAATGAATCTTTGAATGAGATATAGAAATTTAAGCGACAATTAATCTTATTTATCGAAATTCCACTTTATAACTACGTTTATGTGTTTCTATTGAAACTCAGCTACTTCTGAAGAATTACTTAAGTCACTTTTGAATTCTAATTCAAGGGAAGAATTTTACATTAATTTATAGGTTTTGGGAAAGAAAAAAAGAAATGAACTACAAAAGAATTGTCTGTTTTCACCACTACCGTCGTTGGGTGGACTTATAATATCCTTGTACTACCCTCAATAGGCCAGAAAAGGAATTTTGTTTTAGAAATCGAGCTTCCTACTAATAGAAGGACCTTAATAATAAAATCAAATCTATAAAAGCGATAGCTCTAGGGATGTTTTATTATTTTGATGTGCTTCGCCGTGATAAATAGTCGTGAATGATAAGTGATAGAAGCCATTATAAACATTATTTTTATAACCATCTATAAAACTGTTAAGAAGTTAATTTGTGCTTCAAAATGTCCGAATCTCTATCTAAAAAAAAAAAAAAAAAAAAACCTGTAGTATTAAGTATTTGAAATATGGATTTACGTACTCCTACAAATCAATCATTGCCTATGTTGCGACTGGATATCTTGACGGTTCCAATGGATTTATCGGTGACAGGTCTCTTATTCCGAGGTTCGAAAAACCATATAACTATTAGTTATAATGTGAAATTGAGGGAAATGGACACTCGCGAAATGAAACACTTTCGTACTTAACACTTTATACGTTTGTTAGCAAACTAACAACTAAGGGATCATACTGAGAACCTGTCTGCTACATTTCTTGTGTAGACTACTTCTTGAATACTCTAAATCTGTCTTTAAATGAGCGTTGTTCTGCCCACAATTCAGTGCTGACCAATGATGTAAAGCAAAATGCAATTTACCTTAAAGGTACAATTATACTATGGGTAAAACCTTGATCTCTAAATTTCGTAATGACAGGGAAGTTTGTCGATAGTTGTAAATCTAACATCATTTATACGATATGAAACATCTAGGCTGTAGCCGATATTACGGTTAGAGATATTGTAAAATTGGGCAGGAATTTCACTGAATATTAACAATTTTTACTCTGAATCATCTATAACCAGATTAAAATGTGCACAGCAATATAAATTATTAAATCTGGGTATCATTAGAAATTCCAAATTTCAGAAATGTTTTATGTAATAAGTGGAATAGACAAATGTGCAATAAAATTTGCGTAATTGCTAAGTTACATGCTGCTAGGTGTATATGATGTAGGTCCAAGGTCCACCCTACGTGTTAAATTTTCAGGTTTTTTCAAATGAAACTATGAAACCTTCTAGACCACAAGAGCATTTAAATAAAATGAATACTAATAAGAAGAACAAAAATTTATCCTATTTTTAAGGACTGGTAAAGCAATATTTAAAACAGCCAACTTCTTACGTCGTCTTCTAAACAAAATGATGATGGACTACGAGCCTGATATAACGTTTCATTGTTAATCGCAGAAGCAGGAAAACCACACACAATTGGCGAGGAATTAATTTTACCGGCAGTCAAAGAGATAATAAAAACTGTTCTTCATCATAAAACACCGCCAGCTCTTATCAGAAAAGTTCCTCTCAGTAATAATTCAGTGTAAAGAAAAATAGACGTTGAAATGTCATTGTGTGATTACTTAAAGACTTGCAAATTTTCTATTCAACTCCATGAATCAACTCTACCAAATAACAAAGTTCTACTGTTATCATACCTACAATTTTAAAAGAAAAAAACATTCATCAGGAGTTATTATTGCCTAAAAATTTGGAAACTGATACAAAGGGAAAATATATATTTAATAAACTGCACACGTTTTTTGAAGAGCAGGAAATTCTTATATGCAGTGTTTTGTCAGTTGCTACTGATATTGTTAGTGCATCACAAGCGTTTTATAACGCATTTGAAATAAGCAGTATCAAATGTACTTGCTCGCTGTACATTGCATTATTCATCGCGTGTATATGTCGCTCCATCACGTTATTACAGCAATTAATTACATTAGAAGCAATTCATTGAATGACCGATTATTTGGTAAGCTTTGTGGTGATAATTATGAAGATTACAATCGCATGCTGCTGCACACAGAAGTACGTTTTAGAGAGCCAACGGTGATTGTCTAAATCGTTTTTTCAATCTATTTGACTAAAGACCTGGACTTTCTTGAAGACAGAGACGAAAAATTGAGGAAAAACCTTATTTCATCAAAATTGTCATCGCTTATTTGATAGACCTGTTTAAAATAATTAATGAAATTAATTTACAATTGCAAAGGTGACGAGTTGAATTTGATTAAAACAAAAAACATCTTCTGCTTTTGGCGGAAAATTTCTTCTATTCAAACGAAATCTATGTAGAGGCGAATACAAACGCTTTTCCACATTATCAGCAGTCTCTACAAAACAAGAAGGTTTACTTACTGCCAACACTTGGACGTTCTGTGTATTGATTTTACATAGTGTTTTCAACATACACACACGAATATACCGAGTTAGGTTTTAGATCCTTTCACAAATGCAAATACTGAAGAATCAAAATTTTAAAGAGGACCTCGTAGAACTCACAACTAACGCAAAACTCACAACTAATGAAGAACTCAAAGTAATATTCAAACATGGATACCAATACTTTTGGATTCAAAAATCAATACCCGTTCTCTACCCTGAAATGCAGTAGGTAGTTTACTCTCAAAAAAGAGGAACAGACTACTAATTTTTTTAAATTCTTATGGATGGTGTTTATTTTTAAAATTTCACCAGATAGATAAATAAACGGCCACAGATAATATTTTAAAATTAAGAGGGTGGTGGTCCAGACAAGGTTGGGAACCTGCGGTTTAAATCAAAAAAGAAAATTTGTTAGAAGAAATACTAAAAAAATATGACGCTAAAGCATTTACATTAGGGCTGTCTTATTAAGAGCCACTTGTTTTTTAAGTCGTTGCTTCATGTTTCATGCAACAATTCAAAACAAAGTAACAATCTATAAAAATTATTTGAATTCTTGCTACTTAACGATTAAACATAATCAGTTATAGATCTCTTAAGTAATGTTTTTGCGTACTAAATGTAATTCTCTAGTTACTAACCATGTTTTACTTTATTATTAGATTCCATTCTATATAGACTATTAAATTCTTTTAGTTTCAAAAAGTGAGATATTATTATTCCATAATGAAGCAAACTGCTGTAGAAAACCGATACTCATTTTTAGTTGTTCTCTAAAGTGGAGGAGTTTTCCAGAGTTCAACATGTTTTCTTTGGTCTGTCACTGTCATTAATTTTCATTATGAGACAAATGCTGCAAATGCTTGCAAAACATATTCAAAGTTGTTTTAGAGATGCTCTTGTTCAGTTTTTGTAAGACTTTATAGGCTTAAAAACATAAATCTTAGTAGAGTGGTTGAACTGCTAAACTGGACTTAAGTCACGACTTCACAAAGGTTGTAACAATAAACAAAAGCACATCCTCCAATGGTTTCTTATCTTTGTTAGTCACGTAGTGGGAATGTTTTTAAAAAATAAGTAGGTCTTGCCATTATCTAGGTTCATACATAATTCTATTAGCAATACAACTCTTTATATCATTTCTTTTTTTTTGCTTCGTTAAACGCACAAAAACAAACACGTCTTGCATAGTTGAAAACTAATCAATAATTGACGCAAATACTTATACGTACGGCGTGTCCTAACGTTATAACATTTACCAAATATTTTGTAACGAAACGAAAAAAAAGGAATATGGTTCAACGATTTTTTTTCTTTCAAAAATGAGGGACATCCTAATCTGCATCTACACACTGCATTTTGTGCTTATAATTTATAATAATAATATATAATTATAATAATAATTTGTAATCGTAATAATATATTACGATTACAAATTTATCCCATTGTTTATACTATATTTAGGGAGAAACGAAAAATATGCACGCTTCATAGAGGTTTGCGAACACTCGCATAAAATTCTCCTATATTCATTCAAATTTCCAAAGCATATTATGTTGGGTTTCTGGAATTAATTACAATTACCTAATGTTAGGTAACTAGAACTAGTCCGAAAAAATCTAGGATTTGTGCGGCACTATCTTACTGAAGAACAATACAAACTTAACTTACACATACACCCTGCACAGAGCATTAATTGGGTTTTAATTCCCAGCGATACCGTTAAATGTTAAGAGTCGGCGGATGAACTAGTAGTCACGTTGTAGATTAGAACATAAATCTAAGGAGGAAAGGGATCTATGAGTCGCGTACGCGTTTCTTGGCCCGCCTACCAGTTTTATGACCCAAGGGGTAAGCGGTGCGTAATCTGTTGGGGAAATCAACCCTGACTCACGTTCTGAAGATCCAAGAATTTTCGGGCGCAACGACTTGATCGATAGGTACAAATTAAAAATTAACGCAAATTGTGCAGCTTGGAACATAAGAACGGCACGAGTAATAGTAAATTCAATAAGCATTAGATAAATATTCCAAAACCCGATTGACTCACCCTCTTTTCTAAGGGCTGCCCGTTAAAATAATCTCGTTATAAATTTATAGAATAGGTAGAGAAGTTGTTATGGATTTGCAATATACGACCGGTTTTTTTATCCATCGCGTTTGTTCATTCATCACTGTTGCTTCAACCAAGTTAAACAATTCGGAGACGATTTGGTAGAAGTTGAATTAAATATCTTTATAATACATAATATACCTTATAACAATAAGCACAATATATTACCTACATTAGCGTTATCAATGCAATTTTCATCATCTTTATTAAATAGAAAAATAATGGCCGATAAAATGATTGGCGCACTTGTTCTAACCACTTCCACACTTATCTTCACTCACTTTAAAAAAAGGTGGAACAATTAGATATTTATTAGACTCGCCAGAAATACATCAATACAAACATAGAAATTCACATAAAAAATTGTTATAGTGTAGATTTAGTTATTAGTTAATGCAGGTACGGTTTTTTTTTCAGTTTATGTTATTTGCACTTTCTGCTCATGTATAGTCTAGTCTTGGCTGATAAAGCCTACAATGCATTTTATGATATTCCATTCGGTTTCTTTATCTATTTATGATTCGATAAAATTATTAATTGCTTATCAGACAAATACAAAACACATTGTAAAAAAATATGGCCACAATCATCATTATGAACGCTTCAAACACCTTCGATCGTTATGCAAGAAATTAATAAATAATGCCCATAATGAATACATTACTAATATCCAGAAGTGAATCTTCTTTAATCCAGCTAAACCACGGTCATTTGTAAACATCAAACGTAAACGCACCTGAATACCTGGAAAAATTAAAATGTGGAGAACAATCCAGATACAATTAAATGAGTAGTTTGGTAGTTTTTATGCTTTGCCTAGTACCGAGAACGATAACAACAATCCTGACACAAGTTTCTGGATTATCGAGTCGCTTCCGTTACACGTTGATAGTGTTCCTAGCTTCCTCCTTCTGGAGTGTGCTCAACCATTTACAAAGCCTCTTCTTCATTTATTTAATTTAATTTAAAAAGAATCGAAATTTTCCTCTTATGGAAAATTTCACGCAAACATATATCCGCACAAGGATGGTGAGGTATCGAAAGTGAGTAATTATAAAGCAATTTCTATTCTATGCAACTTCCCTGAAGTGTTTGAATCGATGATGCACACAAATACATACAGTCCTTTCAAGCACTTATTGTCTGCAACACAAGGTGGACTCGTTTGCAAAGGATCCACTGTGACCAACCTCAGGTGTTTCGCGCAATACGTTTTAGAAGCTTTAGACAAACAGGCACAAGTTGATGTAATCTACACAGATTTTCAAAAAGCTTTCGACAAAATAGGCCATCATGTTTTCATGAAAAAAATATCAGAGTAAGCATTCCGGCCCGTCTTTCGGAATTGAGCCCTACCTAATTGTCAGTATGTCGCATATCGTAATTTTATCGAAAACATTTATTTCAACATCCGGTGTCCCTCAGGGGTCTAAGCATTTAAATTAATGATTAGATCTTTCGATCCGTTAACTGTGCGCCATAAAGAGGCGCAACTATAAATATATTCAGTGACAATCGGACAGTTCTAAACGTTATTAAGACCTATACATACGAAACTGGTCTGATACACGAATAAGTACACACTATAAGGTAATTGGGACACAATAACTACGTTACTTTGCAGTGGGTCCCAAGCCACGAAGGTATCGAAGAAAATGAAAAGGCAAATAAGTTGGCCGAAGAAGCAACGAACATGCCTTTAATCAGTCCTAACCCATTTTGTAGTCTCCAAAAGAGTCACATAAAACAAGCAATAAAGACACGGGAAAATAACCAAAGGCTTGTACTTGGAAAATGTTCCAGGACGAATACTCATAGTCAATGTAATGTTTCATCCTTTGATAATGGACGCAAAATTATAAAAGTTAAGTTTTTATTCAATCTTTTAAATTATAACATTGACTGTTCGTGGCTTCTATGTAAACTGCGACTAACTTTCTGATACGAAGCAACATTTCATTTACCTACTGCAAATACGAATCTCTTATTCAAATCTCCAGTATACTGTATATGTAACAATTTTAATTTAATTTGTAAAACGTTAGAATTGTGTTTCAATTGTATAAACGATTATCAAAAATATGAAGTAACTTTGTTTCATGTGTTATTTTCTTTCTTATTTATTATTATTTTGATATGCTATCTGTAATATATTAAGTTGGCTAATTATACATATCCATCTTTGTTTAGATCAGCCATATACTTTTTTTGGATTTTCTGTCTTGGGTACATACCTGTTGAAAATAAAAATCTATTCGAAAATGGTTGCGTTAGCAACCTTTTGCAATTGGGTAAATGAGATGAACATCATTCTGGACGTCCAGTGTAACTACCCCAGAAATGATTGACAAAATCCATGATAAGGTCTTCAAATGATCGGCGAATCAAATACGCGAAATAGTTGGAACAACAGGCATATCGCATGCTTTCAATTTTGCACGAAAAATTGGTTGTGAAAAAATCTGCACAATCGTGCGGCCGAGTCTAAGGCTGTTTTGATGCTTTTCCGTCGCAATACTGATAAGTTTCATTCCGAAAATAAAGGAACAAAGTCAAAAGAGTGGGTTTTTGAAGGCGAACGGGCTTCGAAGAAGGCAAAAACGGTGAAATCGGTTGGCAAGGTGATGGTCTCGCTTTCTGGAATGCACACGGAACCACTTATTACTTGGAAAAAGGACAACAATAACTGGAAAGTATTACGCGTCGTTATTGGGCCGGTTGAGCGAAGGAATCGAAAAAAAATTCCTCATTTGAAAAAGAAAAAATCCTCTTCCATCAAGACAATGCACGGGTGCATACCTGCGCCGTTTCGATGGCCAAAATTATGGAATTAAAGTTCGAATTAGTAACAACATCGATCGCATTCACTGGACTTGGCTCCCAGTGACTTCTCTTTATTTCCAAATTTTAAAAAACTATGTGTGACTATTTTTTGTTTTCAAATCTCAAGAAAAACACTAAGAGGAACAAAATTTATGGACGATGACGAACTTACAGAGGCTGTTGAAAGGTATTTCGCAGACAAACAAAAGGATTTTTTTAATAACGGATTGGAGATTGAAACGTAATATTTTGTAACCAAACAAAAATAAATTTTTATAATTGTTCGAATCTTTTTTATTCATGCTTAGTCCGTAAATATAAAAACGATCCCTCGTACGTATGTCTTTTTTTTGCACTTGTATCATGCTCTGAGTTCTATAAAATTATTCAAACCCACAAAAGTGTGAAATACCATCCAAGCAGAAAGTCGAGCGACATTATTGCTCCAGATTAACATGTATAACTTATATTGATGCAAAGTAAAATGTAACACTTAACAAAAAAAAAAAAACTTAACAAATTGTTACACCGACTCTGCGATCTTGCACGCCGTGTTGTTTCTTACTGTGTAGTAGCGAAACGTTCTCAACCCTGTTTGGAATTCGAATTTCGTTACATATACAGAAGCAGGCGCACCCAATAATTAAATTTCACGATAGAAAAAAAAGACAATACAGAAATCTCGATCAGCAGAAAACAATTCCTTAAGACTGAACAAAGTCAGCACGAAGAATGGAGAAATAAAATGCAATATTATGTTGTGAGTGTTCCCGGCTGAAGGGAGCAAAACGATGATGCGTACGGAATCCACAAGTGGGATCATGGAAGGTAGTATGCATGGCTCGGGGCAACAGCAGCGATGATTTCGCAGTGTGCAATGTCGACGGTCCCCTAAACGAAGCACCTACCACCCTAAGTGTCAAAATGCCACAGACCTACAGCGGAGACCCTGAGTTAGGATAAAAGGCAGGAAAAAAAGAGAAAAAAAGACGTTTTATAAACGGGGATGTTGATACAGGAAAATTTTTACCATTGTGACCTGTTTAGACGAATTGCAGGTGGTTCGTAAGTTCTAAATTCACCTGTTCGCGAGTATTGCAACTGGTACATAAACGAAGAATAGTACAAGTCAAAGAATACTTGTTAGTAAAATAATATATTGATTTGACATGATTTTTATATTAATTTTATACTGTACATAAATATGTACTGTAACTATGTGTTTCTTACTCAGTCTTTTGTTAAAAAAAAAATGATTTTATTGATCATTTTATTAGGATACCAATTTGGCGACTGTGGCTGATATCAAATATTCTTTTTTTCTCTTTGTAGAAATTTTTCTTATTTGGTATCCATATGAGACTGGATACCAAGCAATTTTTTATGCTTACTGAATTATAGGACATTATAAATGACCATAATTTTTTAGAAAGTGGCGATAATTATGCTGCTGTTAATATTGTTGAACTTTCTCCTGATAAGGTCGATATCGTCTCAGATATTGAAGACATTGATGACATATTATTCCCAACGATGTTCCCGGCAGACTAGAAATACATTTGAATGCTTTCAATATACCTTCTACAAGCACAGAACCAGATAAACTACAACTAAGTTGTAGTCAGTTGTTTCCCCGGGTCATGCTACGTCAACAATAAATAATCGCGGCCTATATTCCGACATCAATGTATTATTAATTAGTACAAATCATCAAAGCTGACCGTGGAAATAAAACAATTGCCAACACGATTAAACAATGGCTTTAAATGAAGCTAATTTTATATCTAACTTTGAGTCTGTCATCCAGGGAACTTGTGTCTAGGTAAATCTCCAGTTAAAGGCTGGTTATTTGAAGTTTTCTCTATTTTTCCCCACGTAATAACACATAATATATAGATAGATTGCTATGATATTGTTTATTTAGATTGCAAAGTGTTCCAAGATGCTGCCAGACCAACGTAAATGAGAATTATGTTTCTTTTTATGAAAATGTTTCAATCATTTGAGTGTAGTGTATACTCCTTGGTCAGTCATCCTTATGGTAACGAATATAATTTCAATGGACCAGGATATATGTACACCGTGGATGGAGATCTAAAAAAATAATCGAGAAAATAAACCTTTTTCGTTAACAACAACTTCTTCGAAATTCCTCAAGAAAAAGTTTACAATTAAATATTTCAATGGAATCTTCTTCAACAGTTCAAGTTAACACTCAGTAATACCATTTGCACCTTTTATTAAATAAAATTTCACCACCTACGAAATTGGTCACTGCGGGAAAGATTTGGATAAATCGGATCCGTAGAGCATTACAGGTACCGAAAATTAAATAATTTGGCGAAAATAATACATAAATTGTTTTTTAAATCAATTTCTAAATTTAATATTCGATTCAAAACAATTAGCTATTGTATAGGGATTATAATAGGAAATAAATTTTTCAGGAGAATATAATTTAAAACTTCATCTAAAATAAAAAATATTAATTTGCACATACAAAATTAGTTTAATTTATCTTTTAATCATTTTTCGATTTCAATTAAAAGAGTCTCATTAAAGATACATATATTTACGTATATGTCTCTTTATCGTCAATATAACTATACATTTGGCACAAAATAAACAGTGTATTCCCAAAATATTCAAATAAGTATAAAAGCAATTTGTACCCTTATAACAAGATATTTTCACTTACGACCGTTAAGCCTCAGAGGCATAAGCCTAGTACAACTTTCTAAATGTAAGGTTGGGCAACGTCCCAATAAATGTCCATGTTGATACAGAAAATGTTCTGATTACAAGTTCGAATTTGTACATGTTACATAAAGTAAACTTAAGGTTGCGACATATGGGCACGTTTAAAATCAGTAAACAAAATATATATCACATAACTACGCTATCTACATTTCGGTACATAAAAAGTAATGCCCGTGTTCTACGTTTTATTCAATAAACTTGTTTTTACTGGAAGCTTTAAAAGCGAAAGCAGTTGGAAGTTGAATTGAAAGAAGTGTATACATTAATTATTTTAATTATGGTTAAAAACTTTGACTGCAAAAATAGTAAGTAATTATCTCCAAATTCGTAAAAATAAATGAAAATATAGATTTATACTTTCTGTATTTAAAAATTCTATTACCTTCTTCTCTTCAATAAAAGTTGACATTTTTTTTCTTAGTTTTTTGCAGTTGTTATTATGATTTCAACCACTTGATGAAATGAGAGAAAATTTAATACAGGATGGTATAAGAAGTATCCATGTTTGAAGACAGATAGTACTTGATGTCAAAATCTGTTACCGGCTGTGAGCGCTATTCTTTAGCCGAAGTTTGTCAAAATTTCTCAGAGATTCATCGGGTAGTGTCATTTCGAGACGTATTCAAGGTGAGCAAGATTGTTTATTTGTAATCACGGAAATCACGAAAAAAAAAACAATACCGTTCAGCGATTTCTTTTTTGCATGAGAAAACGTGTAGTAATCAAAAAGAAATTGGATGCAGTTTCTGAGCTGCATTCATCTTCAATGATTACCTTCAGAACTGGTCTCATGAATTAAGCGTGGCCGCCGAATATTTGTTGACCCATTGAGGCGACTATGGACGATATGATCAAAAAAGTTAATAATGTCGTGTTAGCAGATCGCCGGGTGAAGATTACAAAGGTGTTGTCTGTTTTTCCGTATTTTTCGCATGTCTTAGCTTTAGAGTGTGTAGTCTGCAAAAGTAGATAATTGCAAATAAAAATCTTTTTCCGAGAATAGGGACAGAATAGGCATGTTAGAATAAGAGTTTTTTTTCTCACATCATTCGGTCATATGGTTGATAATGGGAATCCACGCATCCCAGAAAGATCTGTTCCGGACTTATTAATTAAACTTATGTGGAGTGTACTGATACTTTAGTGTTGTTTGCCATACTAACCCATAGTCCTTGTTATCATTATTTATTACCAAATACATATGTATTATGTAATACTACATATACCCATAGCATATACTTTTAAAGTGATTTTATGTTATCCAGTAAATACATACAGTCTACCTACGGATGTTGTTGACAAAAAGTATGATGGACAAAACATTTTTGAGTTGAAATTTTGTATTTAATAAAATTCCTGCTTGGTCTGGTTCACATTTCTACTGTGTTTCAGACTTTTTAAATCAAGTAGGCAAATTTTCTGAATGATCGGCCTACTTTGATAAAATTCTTTACTTGTTACTAAAAAAAGTTGCTTCAAACGAAAAGTTATGGAGTTTTGGAAATTCCCAGAATTGTCTATAATTTTATTTAGAAAGTAAGAAAAGTTAGTTCCAACATCAAAATATTTTTAGAAAAGAAAATCGTCGAAATTTGCTGTGGAAATAAAACAATCGCTGACGCGATTAAACAATGAGTTCTAGAGAAACTCCCGAAACCAAGGACGTGACGAAATTTCAACATTAATTACGAAAAATCATGAATTTCTAAATTTTCTCGATTTTTCCCCCTCGTAAAACATTACAGTACCCTGGATATACCCTTTTGTCATAAACATTGTAAAGTTGATTTGAGGAAACGATAAAAATAGAAAAGAAGTAACCAACTTCCGAACTTGTAACGAGACGCACATGTCCAGTATTAATTTAAATGTATATAATTAGTACCCAACAGAATTATTCATTCATGTATTTTACTGCTATGTTACTTACTATGTTTAAAAATGTATTATTTTATTTACCCCTGTATAAAGGTGTCGCATATCTTTCGTTTAACAGTTTCTTGCTATATCCATATATGGTATGGAATATATGTTTCGGTTAAGTATTGATTTTCTCGCTCATGTCACTTGTTGTGGGACTCATGATTGGTACAAAATGAACAGTGCGACGATATTCTGGGGGAAAATGCGCGAAATGAGAATGATATCATCCCCAGCATCATTATTAGAAAAAAAGTTTTCGGCTAACGGCCAAAGAGAGCGGACGTGTGACCAGCGTCCCAAGCAACCGCGGTAGGCTATAACAAACCCCAACTGCCAAAAAAAGAGGTAGAGGGTAATTACTGCCTTTACGCTCATCAGAGAATGTACAGTAACAATATATCGCGGCCAAAGAAGCGCCGAAAGGAACTTGATATTGCACCATAATGACGACATATGTAATTCGCTAGGTGCTCCATGCGAAAAAGGCGTTAACCACGGCCTTAATAGTGGGGTATAAGTGTTCAAAAAATGTTATTAAAAAGCTAGGGTCACCTACGCTAGAAGACAACGGAGACGCGTCAGCAAACCATCGCTAAAAGAAAGTCATATCGTACGTCTTATTCGTGTTTTTCTTTTGTATTCAGATTTAACAATTGTTAATCTTTTGCTCTGAATTATTTAAATTGTATATTTGTTGTTACCATAAATTCTCGTTGTTTGATATCGTTAATATTCAGTTATTTTATTTTTGGGGGGCTCATTTTTACCTGGTAAACCTTATTTTTATCCTAAATCTTATTTTCACATGGTTTTTTTTCTTGCCTTGAATTTACTGTTATTAAACGTAATTTGTTTCATTTTCAATATTCTTTAATAGAACTTTGTTAATATCTGAAATCAATTCTTTTTAATTATTAGTATTTGACTACTTTTTTACCCCAGAACCGCACCACCTGCGATAGCTTGGTGCTGTGAAATAATTACTAAGCGTTATTAGTACATTTCATTGCAAACTGAGCCTCGCTTTTGTCATTAATTAAATAGAAATGAAGTATGGCTAAAATTAGCTTCCTTTTTGCCACTTAATTTGTCCTTTTTTAAATACAGATTTTTTTCTTTTGTACAGATCTACATACCAAATGATAGCTTGATAGCTTATTCGCCACATCTTTGTTATTTTTCGTTTGCCGTTAGAGTTGGATTCCATGGTGTATTGATCTCTGCATTAGCATATAGATGGTATTATACGTCGGGAAAAATGAACCATATATGCAGACTGCGTAAAAAAATATGGATTATTCTGGTATTTTCGACAGTAGAAAAACCACACTACTTTTTTATTCGCTCCTATATATCTTTCAGAGCTGTATAAGAATGAATAAAGGAAGGTATCACCTGGACATGTAGGAGGTTTTACATTTACCCCTTTTGTTTCCCTTTGTTTTTCAAATTAAAAGCTTCAAACAAAACATTTCGCCAATGAAACAAAAAAGGAAACAAACTTGGCAATGTTGTTGCTGCTAAATTAATAGAATTTTACAATGTAAAAAACCCCATTAATATAATATTTATTAATTCTAAATTTATTGTTATATACACAATATACCTCTTATCAACTTCAATACATTTAATAACTTACATAAAAATCTGGCGCGGCTCGTGTACATGTTAGACAGGGGTAGTAGTCACATATCACTTCATTTGTGTGGTTAGCTACTTACTACACCACCCTTATTCGTCCAATTTCAAGTGGTAGTTCATATTGCCGTTGCTTTGTGGGGAAATACTTTAATTTCTTTTGTGAAACCTATTTCTACAAATTTGAAAAGTAGCTTCCCGTTAAAACCTTTTTTATGAATTTCACAAGCGTAAATTGGTAAAATAACCAAGAGATTGCAATCGCTTATTGGAATGTGAATAGCGCTTTTCATTCGAAAAAAAAATAATATTTATACTTATACAAAAATTAAAAATCAATAAAAAATAACAATATTCCCACAATACCCAGGCTACTCAGTTTTGAATGTGTTACTGAAAACTGTTAAAATAAATTCACATACGTTTACCAATAATAAAATTTTAAAATCTTATTGTTAGGATTGATTACTAAAAGATAAATGAATTGGACAATAATGTTATATACTCGGTAAATAAAATCTTACAGAGATATAAGCAATAAACCGAGTCACATTCTCCAAAATGACTCTATACGTTCCCATAAAATGCGCACTTATCCGAGCGCATTTTCGCTGCCTCTATTTCTGTGAACACCACTAGGTTCTTGGAACACTACCAACAAGATCCGTGTTTGTGGGTTAATTCTCCCAAAGATTATAAAGATAGACAGAAATGTGATCAATCTAAAAAAAAAAAACATTATTATGAGGATATGTAACGGTATATGGAATTTGTAAAAAATTGGAGAAATATCGACAATAAGACGCTGATTACAATGCGTTGTGTATGCATACCTTTGACGGATTTGGGGTTATGTTGACAAGACTAATCTTCGTTCAGTATGCATTCAGTACAAATTTAATAAGCGGGATTTTTAAATTACATCATACCACTGTTTCTGTGAGACTGTACCACAAAATCTTCGTTGATACAAATTGATGGTTATCGATGGCGCTCGATCTATCCTGGGTGACCGCGGCTTAGTTGCTTATGCTATTGCAGCCTTTGGTTTAATGTTTGGCGATATGCATAAAAAGTCTACTTCGTAAATATTCCTCGGCTGATTCTGTGTGTTGTCCGCGCTTTCATACCTGTGTATGTTTTTTAGCCGAATTATTAGCATATTCGCATAAGGAATTATAGTATGAATTGTTCGAAATACAATAGGCGAGGTGTTTGAGATTCTACTTTTTTATATTTTAAATAATAACACTAATTAAAAACTAATTACTTTAAGAATGTATAATTCAAACACAACGTAAAGGAATTACTATGTCACTTACTGTTCAGATATTTTTTTAAAAGAATTTTATTTGTACGTATACATACACATCTTCATAACGTAGATATATTAGCTATATTGTTCGCTATAGTTGGTAATTCCAGTTTAAATTTCACAACGCCAAGGGTCCATATATACACTTTCGGCGGTGTGGTAGGTATTCTTTTGTTATCAGATGTTATTTGAAATACGGACCGCATTTTTGTTAAGGAGTGCGCACGCCATATTATATGTAGAAACCTAGTTGGCGGCTGTAAGTCACGTCTGAGCATCCAGCGGCAGTAATATTTTACTTTTATGTGGCTTTTTGTTACTGCAGTCTTCAGAGAGAGGTGGAAATTATACCCGTACTTTACAGTCAAAAACAATTCACCAAGCCAGTCCTACTCATTCGTATTAAACTAACGAAATGTATTTTCTCCATTTCACATGACCCGAAACTTTCTAAGGAGTATACATGCTCGTTTATCTTAAACCAACCTTCGTGTGCATATTTATTTTCAATGCACCAATTTGTATATGATTAAGTGTAAATTAAATTTGTCATTTTGTCATAATTTTATAATCCTTCCTCAACATTTGCAAAAGGAATGGCAGAGATGCTGGATCATTTGTAAGTTTTATTTTTTTATCAAAGATATCCTATTTTTTTAACACATTCGTATTCAAGATGTGTAACAATTTACAAAGAAAGAAACAAATTTCGAAGAAAATCAGTCAAATATTAATTGAGTGCTTTTAGGTGATATACTAATCAGAAATTGTTGAAAACCTCCATCGCCAACATTTATTACATTAGAAAACAATATCTAGTAGCTGATAGTATTAGCTTGATAGGGTTGAGTAAATGATGTATTCCACTTATTTTCACAGTAGAAATGCAACGGAATAAACCTGCAGTATTCAGAATAAATCATGAGTGAATCACTACAATACCTATCACAAGTGATATTTGACAAAAGATGAAATGGTTTCAGCAAATAATGTGGGAAAAGATAGGCAAATGAAAAAGGTATGGCTAGGAAAAGCTACAAATAGTAGAAGAAGGGTAGACCCAGAAAAACGTGGAATAGTACAGTTGCAGAATATCTGAAAAAACGAGGAGACTTGGAACAAAGGAACAAAAATGGCTAGAAACAAGAAAGGATGGACTAGATTCATTTATAACTAATTGCATTTGTATTCATTTTGTGAACCTTTCAAAATCAGTTGTTTTATAGGTAATTACATTGTCAATGTTTTATTATCTATACCCGCTTGTTCCGTTATAAAATGTTTTATTGTTAAGTTGTATCAACTGGTCTGCATTCGCCTGGACGGAATAAATATACCCTAAATAGAATAAATAAACACACATAATAATGAGCCAATAATCTTTATCATTATGTTAATAACCTTCATTACCTTCTCATATCTGCCACATGCTTTTTAATTTAAAAAATCTGACTGTTTCTAGATAATGGGTATAATAAATAATATTTACTAGATATGATATATCTGATATTATCTATTTTCTTAAACATACAAGGGTTTTCCGATTTTTAAGGAAACCTAAAGTCTAAAATTGTTCGAAAGTTACAATCAAAACACGTAACACATAAAATTAAGTTCCAGATAACCAATTAGAGTTTAGAGAAGGTTTCGGTTGCAGTACAACATTATTAAAACTAACCGATGGTATATTGACAGCTACAGACAAAGGTTTACTAACATAATTATACATTCTACAAGATATGGCTTTAGATCAGCGATCGTCGTTACTAATGTCAAATTCCTTTTTTCGTAGGAAACAATGTGTCCGATTATAAAGTAATATACCGGGTGTCTTTACGACAAGGATTGGTGCTTAGCCCGCTTTTGTATTGCAACTACACTTCTGGAACTAATAACGCGGCTAAATCGTATTGGCAATAAGCTGAAAAATATATGATTTATCCCGTATAAACGGATTCCCCAAAAAAGAAATATGCCTAAACTTAAACAGTTCAAAATCTCAAGTTATTTTATGTGATAAAACGAGTGCTGTGAAGGATCTGTCTAAAATCATTGGTATTAAAATTGACAATACCAAAACTTTGTTATGTAAAAGGGTGAAAATCTGAGACTATTATTCCATTGCAAATTTCAAATAACAATATTGTAATATTACAAAAAAACGTCCATGAAGTTATCTGCCATGAGCGCCACCCTCACATTTCTTCTCGATAAATGGACAAACTGAAATGAGTTTGTCCATCTATCGAGAACAAAGATCGTTCTAGTGGTAGAAAGCCCGATTCCTAAAGCCACAGCAAGAATCAATGTAGATTTCAATCATACAAAAAGGTAATTTCATCAATTAAAATTTCTAAATTGCCGAAAGAGTGTTTAGGGAATTTCACGGCGCTAAATTCCGTACAAGTAATTTTCCAAAAATGTCGAAATCTTCTTAAATTTTCTCCACGAACAACAAATTAATAAAGCGTATCCCCATCTAAAAATGCTTTACTCCTAAAGAACATATTAGCTTGAGTATAAAAAGGATGTTATGGGAACCTTCTATACTATCTCACAGTTCTTTCAGTATCTTCACAGTTTGAAAGTGTACCATGCATGTCACGATAGTTTTACTATCAATCGAATTCAGTTCAAAATAGCTGCTTGCAATATATCTATGGCGTCTGCAAGTACGATATAGTATCCTGCAAGTTGCGGTTTACCGGTTGGTTAAATATAAAAAACAGGAGAGAGTATAGTAATGCTTGGAGCTACATTAATAAAATATTATTAACAAACACGTTACCTATATAACAAAATCCATTTTAGATTTGACGTGCATATTACCACGTGTTCTAGCGACCTTATCTGTAGTTCAGTGCATAGAACCGCCTCATTTGCGCGACTTAGGTAAGCCTGCAGAAACGACTTGCACTTGCACGAAATTAATGGTTTCCTTGAGAGTCCACAAAACACGAACCTGTTTAGTCTCTGCTAATTTCGTGAGGCGTACTCGTTTCTGCAGGCTTAGTCTTAGGTCGTGTAATGATTCAATCATAAAGAAATTACAATTGTGTGTTTAAAAAACAATTTCGATGTGAGTAGCCAGTGTGTAACCGATGCTTTGCCCACGATTTATTTTTAATTTATATTAACTTTAGCATTTTTAGTTTGTAAGTTAAGTTTGCTTTTCTTTTTTTCCTTCTTTATTACTATGTTTAGCATATTGTTAGGCATCAATCACATAAATTATCTCTAAGAAAGCAAGGTTGGACTGGTGCTTAAGTAAGGAATGAGATGCAGTAATGGGTGCATCTTTCACATAAAAAATAGTCACTGTTCAAAGTTACATAAGCAGTTTTTAATAGCCTCAAAGATGCATCCAAGCTGGGCAGATATATTTTCGAAAAATTTTGAATTATTGTTTGCTAGCTGTAATAAATATTAGCTAGTATTAACCTTAAAATTAAATTTTGGGAACAGACAATGAATATCCACTGACCATACAGAAATACTCACGTATGTGCTCAAAGATGAATACGCTGCAATTCAATACGTGTAACTGTAATTAATACTGTAATATCGGGTGTTGCAGCAAGCGCAAGAGCGGTTATGTATAATTATCCAAACTGAATTATTACTTGAATTTCAATGGATTATAAACTAGTCGGAAAGCGAAATCCCACGCGAAATTTAGATTAGATATTGCAGCATAAAGCAGTAACGATAATACGGACAGCAGCGTCCTTTTTTGTACTTTAATCAAAATCCATTCCACTATAAACTGAGCGACGAAGTTTAGATATATCCATATCATCAGAGCTTAGTAATGTAAGGGAAAATATAAGAAAATAATAGAATTGAAACATAAATATTTCAAAAATGAACTTGTACGTCTTTGTACGGCAACCGACTAGAACACTAACAGGAAACACCACCACGCACACTTAAGATTTTATATTGCTCTTTTTCAATAGACAACGGTGATGGATCAGTAATAAAAAGAAGCGGAAGTATACTTGATGGTTATCGTTTACCCTCTTCTGTATTTTTCAAAAGCAAATGCTTTCTTTCTTATATTTAAAATTAAAATAGTTCGAATAATCAGAAAGTGTAATTTTTTGTACATACCTTTGAATGTAAAAGAAATGATAAAATACGGCATATTAGACAGGTTAGGTTTAAGTCTAAATAATTAGCTAAATTTTAATTGCAAAAGTTTTATATTTAAACTATATTTAAGGCACCGGCTGGACAGTGGATCACAGAGGATAGAGGAATATACCCAACCTGGTAAGTAGATACTTGTTATTAGGTAACGTCTGACAATGAGATAAAGAAGGTTTTTCACTTGTTTTACTGTGGCTAATAATTTAGGCCGAGGTCGGCAACAACAGTAAAAACTACTTGCTTTACTGGAACATTTAATGAAACGCACAGACGTGTAAGTGTAGTGGATAATTAATAATTAAGTTATGATGCATGTGATGTTATTTTGATTTATTTTATTTCTGGTATCAGAAGATGAAATTTTTTTAAGTATTTGTTGGATAATTTGTACAAATGTAAAATTTTAAACCAATCACGGCCTTTCTTACAAGGGTATTCTTGGTTATTGAAGAAAGTAGATTGGTGCTACCTGTTATTAACAGAAAAAATTATACCGTATTGATCATTGTTATTTATATTATGGTACAACGATTTCAATATAAATTAGAAGTTTAAATGTACAATATGTTAATAATCAAATGCTAATCGAACATCTTGAACGTGAATACATACAATACGTTGCCTACCGATTTCAAAGTACATTTGGAATAGAATGTATCCGGATACCCAACAAAGAGAGAAAAGGACGCCCTCGGCTGTTTGGTGTGTGGGGAGAGCGCGCCACATTGTTCTCTCTTTCTTGGGTGTCCGGGCACTTTTTATTATAAGTGTACGAAATTAGAGGTCGGCTAACGAGAATAGATCTGTTATCGCAACAATCCCATTTTATTACGCGAGAAGGATTTATTGCATGTACGATAATATGCATACAAAATAATTCTTGTACCTATTTTATTTGGTTTCTAAAGAGAATTCTGGATAGTATATTATTAGTTTTGTGATCGAATCTGGCATTAATACAAATATAAATGAAAAAATATATTTTTATTATGCACAGTATTGTATATTATGTAAACACATATAAAAGTTAACCGGCCTCCAATCCAAATTATAAACTTATATTGTGATTGACGACCAAATCAGAACAGTATCCAACATTATTGTCTTTATTGCACAAGAAATAGGTACGGCTAATATATTGTTTGCAAATATAAACACATAGATATATTTACAATATTTTATTTTCATATATCAATGTTAAATGGAGGAGCTAGGACTTGTACTGCGTCTGACGACCAAGATGAAAGTAGACGATCCACTTGATGGGTGAATAGTCATCCAGCCTCCACGTATCTTCATTTAAAACAAATAAATTATAAGAAAAAGTAATAACAACGAAATATAATACCTTTCATTACTTGATTAATATAATTTTACCAGTTCTGAGCAGACACATTTTCATAACTTTTTTCGATCAGTTTTTGCATTTCAATAACTTTAAACGCTGAATTGTTGGGTTAAGTATAGTTTTTAACTTTAAATGGTGGGTTGTGTTCCCATTGTGTACCTAGTGCTTTAGCCTGCAGAAACGAGTTGCACTTTACGAAATTAGCAGAGATTAGACAGATTCGTGTTTAATCGTCTCATGAGAATGGGTTCGTGTTGCCTACTGGTTTCCTCGAGTCGCCAAAACACGAGTCCCTCTGTCTAGACTCTGCTAATTTCGTGAAGTGCATGAAAAGTGTACTCGTTGCTGCAGGCTTACTTACAAAATAGTTTTCGCCTTGGTACCTTCTTTTTCATATGGTAGTAATTAGTTATTGTAGTTTATTTATCATATTTGATATTATTAAAAGCTGACAACGGATTCACTCGAAAATAGATGTAATCAACGAGAAATGGACACTGAAAGTAATAAATTACAACAAAAACCTGGGCACTGAAAGTAATAAGAAAAACGATGAACTGAAATTGAGAGTCGACAAATGTAAACAAGACAAACGTATTACTCTAGTGCCTTAGTACCCTCATGTAAATATAGAATAATAAAAAAAAAAGGCGGTTTTGGAGTTACATTTTCTCCAAGGGTGACAAATTTCCCCATCTGGGTGTTAAGGTCAATGAAACAAATCTCCGTAAAAAATCTCTGTCGGTGTTATAGTTTCGCCTGCGGACTAAAACTTACCCAGCTCGATGTTAAGAAACGCATGCCTACCGTTTGCGTTTCTTTGGCACCAGAGGGCGCCAAGAAATGATCGAGTTTGTCGTTTTGAAAGTTGTGGCATTAACTGTGAGGCAACAGCGATAGAAGGTGGAGATAAAAAATACTCTCGAAACCACGCCGATGACGCCGGGTAGGCAGAAACATGTCCGTGTGTTACTGTATTATTTTCTCTCCTTTTGTTGCGTTTGCCGTGAATTATTCCATCAATACCATGAGGAACCTAAGCTATCTTAGCATTATATTTTTTGTTTATTGTTTCTAGGCATTTTCTAATGTGTTCAGGAGTCTGTCTAGCCTCTGCTAATGTCGTGAAGCGCAACTTGTTTCTGCAGACTTAGTTCTAAAGATTTGCTTCTTCTCATGCTTTGAGTCACGTCAATAATATTAAGATCTGCCTAGCTGACTTAAGGTAAGTTTTTTGCTGATAAAAAATGTGAAATTTCACTTGTTTGCACCATTTTCCAATAGGTTTTTAGAATTTAGTTTTTAGTACAGCGAACAAACATTTTTGAAAATCCCTTTTTTTCCCCTTTGTTTGTTATTCTTTGGAATTTACTCTCTTATTTTCTTTCTAAATATATGTAATTTCTCAAGTCATAAGGTTTTTGATATGCATTAGATTTTGAAAAAAGGCAGGCAAATTTTCTCAGTACGAGAAGTTTAAAGTAGTGTAGTAGTGCAGTAGTAAAGTAGTGAAGTAGAAAATAAGTATTGTAAGATATAAAAGTTTCGTACTATTTCTAACGTGTTCGACGGCCAAATTATTAATAAAAAATTAGATTATGTATGTAATAATTGTAATAAAAGATACTATATTCTTAGTTTACGGGCTGAAACCGCGTGGTTGTCATATCTTCTGCCGATATTTTGCCCACACTCTTCAGGATTGTTAGTGAATATATGTGGATAAAACGTCAACAGAAGCTACGATAACGACGAGGTTCCAACCCGGAAATCAAGAGTACAGTGTTATTGGCCATTTTAACCATTTCAAGCGGAACAGAGTCGGTTCAAATGCAGGAGAGGAATAAACCTATTATCTCATCATTTTTCCAAAATAATTTGATAATTATGGCAAGTGCACCCTGAATATATTTTTCTTCACCTAAAGCGGATAAGTGACCCCGTTATCCCGAATAACTACAGGGAGAGCAACAATGTCACTCCTATGAAACAAGGGATATAATTGTGAGCGCTGTTACCTTAGATTATTACGCAGGAATACTACGCTTTAAAAGTAATTCCATGTAACACAATCTCAAATGTCTGTTTAACATAAAAGCGTATAATGCAATGTTGCAATTTACTAAAAGATAAATTAAAGGATATCAAAAGAATGTTTTCTTTAGAAAATACTTTTTTTTAAATCAAGGGACAGCTTATTGCCAAAATTATAACATTATTATTCTAATAAATTATGATATATGCTGAAAATGTTCCCTATTTCTTTCGGCACATACGTTAACCCTCCTTTTAATATCTTCTCTATTGGGAGGGAAATTTCATTAATTACATCAGTGATGGATTGTCGTAGTTCCTCAATAATAGCAAACGATTCCTGTATATTTTATTCAAATATTTGAAAATAAATCCAGAACAGCAAGATCTGGTGAACGTGGAGCGAAGAAACCGCCACTTATTAAACGGTTATAACAATATTCCTGAAGAAATGCAAATGTTGCATTAGCTGTATGTGCTGTAGTCCTGTCTGGCTGACTGCAATTCATCATCATATAACTCATTTATAAATGGTTCCAAGATTTGTTACCGATAGTTCTGGGCATTTATATTATTATTGAAGAAAATCGGACCCACAATTCTTCTTCTGGACATGGAAATCCAAATACCAACCTTTATTGGGTGCAATTGCGTTTCTTGAAACTCGTGTGGATTCTCGGTAGACCATATACGATATTTTGTGAGTTAACAAATCCAGGTATATGGAACGATGTCTCATTACCAAAAAATTTAATATCCAATACCTTATTATTTAAATGTTCATTAAACCAAGCACAGTAATTTAAATGTCTTTCATACTTAATTGGTAAAAGTTCCTGTACACAACCAAAACCTTTAATAATAATAGCAAGGACTGTGGTGTAGTATGACAAACAACATAAAAGTATCGGCATGCCCCCCACCATACAAGTTTAATTGATTAATCCAACAAAATATGCCGTTTATTTCGTGTTGATATCTGGAGTGAGTTAAAAGAATGTGAAATTATTCTTTTAAAACAAATTAAATTGCCGAAGTAACCGATAACCTAGAATTATTTACATCAGCTCAATATCCTTTTATTGAGATAATTTTTAATTTATTCTGTATGTAACAACATAAAAATCAAAAGGCCTTATATCTCGAAGTGAACTAAATGCAAAATGCCAAATTAAAATGGTGAATTTTTAGAAAATCAAACCGATATTGTATATAGGTACATACGTACACGTAACCGTAATATTCAACATTAGCGTGAAGTATTTTGTAATAAAATTTCGTTTATCGCCGTCATGTCCCGCGTATCCATGTGTCTGCTGTATGCGCTATATCTGCGACCTCTTACACGTACGTGTGCATATAGTATATATAAATGTGAGTAAACACATGCTACATTATATTTTCATATTATCTCGACAAATATTTGAGACGTAATGAGAAATTCTACGCCTATGGCGGAACAGATACAGTCTATGCGTTCATATAAACGGGAACGTATACATACGGATATGTTTACGGACGCTATCAAACAGAACAAACTATTTAAAAATATTTATTTTGCACGATGAGCCGGCCATACGGTATACGCTCTGCACCATGATGTGCATATACGTTTGATGTGAAATAGGTTTATGTTGAGAGTATAATAAGAACTGTTGGAAGAAGTGTTGGGTATTCATCTTCAACAAGCACGAAAGCAACTTAAGAATACTATAAAAAATATTCTTGGAAAATCTAATAAGAATTATAAAAACAATTCCCCCATTAGAGGCATTACCAGTTATTTCCTTTTTTGATGGTGAAGTTATAGAATAGGTTAGATTAGTATGTGGAATGTAGAGGATGTACCGAAACATGTATGGATAATCAACAAGATTATATAAGGAAAAGTAGCTTAAATTCCGCCACACCCATAAAAATATCCATTTGCTCCTAATAAACGTCAACTTATTGCAGGTAGGTTTATTTCCCCCGGAATGAAACTCATTTAGTTGAGACTTTTCATTTGTGGCAAAAGAAAGGTTCATATAAAATAAGAAAAAGCAGTTTAGCTACCGCAAATAGATGGTAAGTAAATGAACTGTTCACGTGAGCATTTGCCAGCAGCGGTGAGTAATGACGCAACATAAGGTCGCACATGACTTCGTATATTTCTTTGCATATTGTGTACATTGCACTAGGCAACGGAAATACACGAGGAAGTCAAATTGTTGTGCGCGGCCCACCATTACGTCATCACCCACTGCCACTGGCATTCCATGTAAATAAACCAATTTAATCGAACTAACTGTATCAATTTATTTGTGTAGAATGTACTCTAAGTTTACTTGTGCCAAATAAATATTTATTTGTCGATCTGAACTATTAAATTAACCCTTCTTTCGTTATATTAAAACTGTTTACCTATTCCAAATAAAACATTTATTCTTTCGTCGCCATTCACAGGTGCTTGCCCCGCTTGCGTAGTTTAACTTGGTTGATAACATTTCGAATGTTGTACGATGAGCGATGAAACTGTTATAAATCTGCTTCAAACATGGGGATTTCAAGACTACTGTGGAGTATTTGAAGATAAGTAACTTGAATTATTTGTATTATTTATATTTTGTGTTACGCGCGTACTCGTACACCCTATATCGTACGTAAAATAATATCTAACACATTCTCTACTGTTGGTGCGGTTAATCTTCTTATATAACATTTTAATTTGTTCAACTTAATACTATCTTTGCGTCAAAAGCTAACGGCCAACGTTTCTCAAGGTACCAAACAGTCTTATTTTATCACTGAAAGATTATTTGTGTGTTGCCTAGTTACACTCGATAAGCATTCACGGTTCGATTAACTATTTTGTGGTTTCATATTTTGTATATTTTATGATTTATGTATTTAGTTGCAGGAATCATATAAAATACTAGTATAAATAGCAAAACCTCCAAAACTCCGTATTTATTAAATATTTAGTCATGCTATTATTTTGTAGCCCTGATCTACAGCCTATTGAATTTGGAATTAAGAATTGTAATCGTATGAAGTGCAACAATATATTTAAAAAGGGAAAGATTGAATAAAATGGTCCTAAAATTTACTTTCTGTGCCATAGAGGCTCTAAAATCTTTGTTTAGTTTAAGAAATTAATATATCTAAACAGAAATAATACACATTGACTATGAAGTACGATTCCGGGTCTCTCATCTCCTAATAACTCATCAAAAAAGTGCTTCGTTATCTTCCGTCTTTTATTTTTGAAAACAATTGTTACCCCCATTCTTTGGTTAGATATCTGCACTTATTTAGCAAACCATAAAATTAATGTGTATTTCTATCAGTTTATTCAAAAGATTTCTTAGCAAAATATTAGCTTTTTGTAAGTCATCATTTTCGTGACACATATTGCATTGCATTCGTCTTTTTTGGTTGAAATTAAATTTAGTTGTCAACATTGACACCATTGCCAAAAAAGTATATATTTTTTCCAAATTTATCGAAAAATTGTGACACCTCGGGATTGTTTCGCAGCATCTTTTAATATTAAGTATAATGCGTGTGCAACTCAATGAACATAATAGGCATTTGTAATCCTCCATATACACCCGACATAAAATTTGCTCCATCGTCACCCTGTCCTCTACATTTCGACAAATCAATTCTATATTCATCTATGGTAAGTATTAAGCCCTTCTGCACTATAATTGGCTACTGACATCAATCCTAAAAGGGACTCGCAGGTTTTATCTCTTTAGAAACATTATCATCACTTTTTGTAATCGGAATATATCGAAAAACCACAGGAAGTGAACGGGCCTTGTGTTGTATTCAAAATAATCGCCAGAATTTTTTTTTTTAATTTCCAAAGCAATATTTTCCCTTACTGCAGTACCAAGCAAGTTAATAATCTTATTTTGAATCGCGGGGCTAACTAATGATGGTCTTACAATTTTGATACCAGCCTTATTTAAATATGAGTAATGAAAAGTTGAATCCTTGGAAACAGTCCTTGTGGTTTAAATGGCCCCGATTTAAAAATTACTTTCCGTTCGCATTCTTAAGGCTGTCACCAAATCTTCCTCTAACATTTTAAGATTTTACGAATTTTTGCTTATACACGTTAGGGGACTCTGGACTGCATACAGCCCAGGGATCTCAACATTAACTAATGTAGTGAACGCATATTTTACGTCTGCACGCATGCAACCGATTTTATATCCATCTATGTCTACTGGGCTAAATTCTTTAGCTCATATATCACGAACCTCATTTGCTCCAATCTGCTGAAATCTGCCGCGTTGTAGAGCGACCATCAATGGACTCTACAAGGCATGTCGTTACATTCAAACATCATCGATTTCGTTTAAAAAAGCAATAATAAATTAACAAATAAAAATAACATGCGCAGTTGCCTTTGCTTTGTCACTTCACTTGCTATACACTTCTCGAAATAAATTTATTTATTTATCCATTATGCCATGTGTCGGATTGGCCAACGGGAATACCGGTAAAATTCCCGGAGAGCCGGTCTTTTCTCTGTCTGTTCCATACCATTTTGTGGTGATACGGCAACACTGATAGTGGACCCAAATGATTAGTCTGATTTCGGCAGTCGTCAAAAGAAGATCGCTTATCATCGACCTTGTAACTTAAAAACGTAAAACTAGGATTAGGAGCCAAATTTCTCCAATAACACCGGGAACCATTCATATTGATGATTTGTATAGAACAGACATTTTGAAGATTTTGGAAGCCAATGACATCATAGATAAAATAGCGGAGAGTTCCAGTTCGGAAAGGTTAATAATATCTAGTCTGGTACTATATAAGAAAAACAATAACCCAAACTTCGTCTATTTAATTTTAATAGTATATGTCTATACATACCTCACACTTTCACATATAAATATAAAGTATGTTGTTTTTAATCTATTTTCCATGCGAGAAACAAAAGCATCACGTGTATGGTTTTCCATTTAAAGCTACGGTAATTCCAATTGCTGATAATGTGACGAAAATATATTTTGCGGTGCGACCTGTTTTTATCGTAAATCACCAAACTATGAGAATATTTGCTTAGTTTATCGGCACAATAGATATAAAGGTATGTAAATAATAATCTTAACTTGGTACGATTATCTACACAGTTAAAATCTATCTTCAAACATGCATAGACAATGCGAATGATATGAATGAAAATAAGATTGCGAAAAAATGTACTTTCTATATCATTTTATATAACAAAAAAATATACATTTCGACAAAACATCCCAAAATCGACCATTTTTTTAGGTTGGAAATCCTAAACATTATCGAACCATACTAGACTGCAGAAGATACAAAAATGATACTTAAAGTCTTTCCAAAATAACAACTCTTTCTGAAATAGAGTACATCGATTAATACGCATCTAATTGCATAATGGAAAGCTAGATTAATGATAGAAAATGAATGTTACCTTCAGATAAATATTCTAACGAAAATGTAATCTCCTTAATATAAATAAAAGTTGCGTTGAAGCTGCTATCTAACTAAACTATTTTATCATTTTAATTATTGCATAGGAATATCGTTACTAATAAATAATTTTAGTTACTTATCATATATATGTATTGATTTGAAAATAAATCACAGCGAAAAAAAATAAAAATTTACTGTGTGTTGAAGGTTTTCCCATAAAACAGTAATATGCCACATCACGGTAGAAAAATTACCAGAATTGACGGGATATTTTTCACGTCTGTATCACAATTTTTTATTGTTATTTGTTCCTTTTTCTAGTTATACTTCTGTTAAATAAATAAAAAATTTGTAAATTTCTGTGCTGGTACTGCACAAAGTGTAAGTTATAGGTACACATAAATACTATCTAAATCCATTGGATATTTTGTTAAACATGTCAGAAAATATTGTTCAGGTTGAATTTGTTCATATCTTGCGTAACGATCACTGGTCAGAACCGAAGTATTCTAAATCGTTATAAGCGTTACTACAATATTATTTAATAGTTGCTAAGGTAGATATTCATAAACAGTTTGATGCAGGTTAAGTTGATTTACGGATTACGGTTGTACACATTTATTCCATATGATTGCTATTGAAGGAATGAAGTCTTTAAGTTTATTTTTTATTGTGAAGATATTTGGGTCATATTTTATATTAGCAGTTATATTATATTTAGTAAAATTGCAATTACTCGTTGGGTCTATTCGGAAACGATATATCACTCTAAATACCCATGTATAAAGAGTATAGCACTTCTAGGTATTTTATCTAAGATAACACGTTAGTATTAGAAAACAATGGTAGAAATTACATTGCTGCAGCTAAACGTGTAAAAATCCCAAGCCACATTTGCCGCATTACATGTAAATTATATATAAATAAAAGGATGTCTATCAATCCTCTAATGGTTGCCAATGTTTTGGCTAGTTTAATTTCCGTTGATGCAGAAACCGCGCAATATAAAACCATGGAAAACAAATAGAACAAATTCCCCACACCGATTTCACGGCGTAAATAAACAAAAAATCCATACCTCCTTTCTGACGCATCCCAAAATAACCGATAAGTAGAACACAAACTTATGGTTAAGCAGTCAAATTTGCGTAGCTAAGAGAATTTCTTAACTTACATTTTCTATAACTTGTATCAGTTGAGCTAAGTACATCTAAAGGATAATATTATTAAAAGTCGGTTTCTTTAGGTACAAAAATTAAAATTTTCTCGATTATCACTAGACATGTTACGATTATATTTTGACTGAGTACCGGTCCAAATTATACAGGCTGTCTATTTATTACCGTCATGTCTATAAACTGGAATTGCTCGTCGATATGAACGGCTCTTTCTGAATTTATTTTTAAATACATAATGTAATGAGATTTCAAAACGTTTTGAGCTGCATGTGTAGTAGTAGGAAGACAGACAAATATATATTTTTGTGGTAAGTGACCCAGCCGGGTTTATATACTCCCTAGGCGAAATATCTGGGGCTTCTGACAGTCCAACGTCTAACCTGGAGACTCACCATTATTTCGTATATGTAAAAGTCAGAAACATGTTGACATCCCTTTACTGTAAGAAAAGCAGCTTGTTACTAAATTGCTGGTCTAGATCTCCTGCTTTTGGTCCACTCTAACCTATGACGCTGTAGCTTGGTCGAGAGATTCTCCGAGTAATCTCCATAGGCTCGTCTGACAAAACAAAATGCTTAGGTTAATTACCTTTTCACGTTGGCGTATTCGGAACACACAGCTTTGAGACGAACTATCCATTCCTAGCATTGTTGAACATCTGCGCGATATTTCGAGGAGTACATTGGACCAGGTAGGAAGTATAGCGTACCCGTTACTAGCAAACGTCGTGAAGACTTCCCAAGAACATCTTTTTTTTCTATCTCAATTCCCTACATGGACTTGTCAAGTAGTGATTCATTGCAGAGCATCTTTCTGCATAGAAGCTAATAGGCTTGCGCCTGACTCTAGAAGGCGAAGGTCGAAAATAGCCTCATACATTGAAATAAAATGCTATACGCCTCAATACACACTTTGGTGCATGATAACTTTTTATTTACTTTACCATGTCAACAGGAAGCTTTAATTACTGCAACAAGTATGTTATTCACTAAACGAATATGATCTGGTAACAAGTCAAACGATTATGATCATTCATGAGTATGTGTAATACACGACTAATAAAATTTGCGTGCAAATTATTCGAAATAAGTTTTACGAAATAATGTTCATATAAAGCAATTTAAAAAATTACACTGCCTAGTAAATACTGCAACACTTTTGAATTTGTAACAATAAAAAGTTATCAAACAGAACCAGCAAGGTTAACCAAATTTACATTTATAACTGGACGAGAAGACACCCATCTGATATGCACATACCAAATTTATGACACCAATCGTGAAGAACCATATTCAGGAAACCCCGGTTGTTCCCAATAAATAAACAAACAAACACCCGTTAACTTTCGACTGCTCGTCACTGTACATGTAGATTAATGAATGTTACGTCATAGCCTACTAAGAACAAACATTGCTGTAGTTTCAATTAGATAGCTCGCTATTGGGAACGGGTAGAATTTCATCAGCCGAGCGAAGTCGGATTGTAGGAGAGATACACGCCCAGAAAATATTTCAACAACGTAACAAGGCGTTAGCGGTAGAAAATGGATAAGAGAAAGAAAGTGAAAAAGAAAAGGAAGGGAGAACGAGTGTACGCGATAGCGGCGACGACATACAACGGCAAGCAAACAGCTGATTTACACACTCTCTCACGAATACGTAGTCGCACACACGAATACACACGAGCGCGATTACACATACGTAAAAATCGTCATGTAATGTGAATTGCATTTCTCACGGCTAACAGTGTGTTTTTGCTTCTCGTCGATTCCTTCCATGAACGCTCATGCCACTGACTCACTTACCATATGAATCGTTATCGCTAGAATAGCGCGTATTGTTAGCATTCCCCGTCGCAGCAGACTTCAAGAACTAGTCTGCTGTATTTAAAATCATCGCCGTTGTATTAAAACGGGCATAAGAACCTCGTCTACTATTAGAAGAGCGTGGACTCAAAAAGCCCGCATGATTCGTACGAATTGCTCTTCAAAAGAAATCTGAGAAAATACAGGCTATAACTTCTTTAACAAATACCACGGATGTTAACTACAAATTTGTACATAGAGAGAAGCAGAAATTGCTGACAAATTATTGAAAAATACGCGCACTGCACTGGTGACCATAATGGTGAATATAATGTGCATAAGGACACTTATTGTGTGTCTGAACGACGCCCATCCCTAATTCGTTTAAGTCTGCTGATAAATTCTCCCTTGCAAAAGATATCCAAATATAATTACCGACATATCTGTAATTTCGTCGCACAATAAATAGGAATTTTCAATTTGACTTAAAATTTCTACTCTACAGACAATAAATTTACAATCTAAAATTTGCTACCATGATTTGTTAGAGGTTCAAAAGCACAACAAAATTTAATATAGTGTTGATATACCGGCCGGTTTGATGCAACCCGAACGGTATAATCAGATGCTACACTGCGAGACTGCCACCCATAGCATTAACTACTGGTTGTTATACATTAAATATGCCACTTATATATGTGGCAAAGTTTTTGAAATACCGAGTACAAAAAGTTTTTATCAGGAAATGTTAGAAATCGTTATTTTTATATTTTAATAAATTATAAAATAAAAATTAGTCACTATTTTGAAAGCTTCGTTAGGTAATATGGAATATACACATTTCATGCAAAAGTTCTACAATTAGTTTGCTAACCAAAAATAAATTGGACTATTTTACAAATAAAAAATCGTCACTATGTCCTTTTTGTTAGTATAAACCTATTTTCATATAGAATTATCAGAGCAATTCCAATTTTTTTGGTAACAGTTAATCCACTTTTTTTATCGCAGAATCAATCAATGCTTTGGTATAGGTTATCCCTGAACTTTGCTAAAAGTTTTTACTGCAATTACGTAAGGGCAGTTAATTAACACGTACAATCACCTCTACTCTACACATTGTTAGAAAAGAATTCACTTTAAAATCCATAAAGCATGTAAATAAATGCGCCTCCAAATAATTTATTTTAAAAACATAGAACATGAATGCATTCCACGAGAAACTTATTTTGTTCTAAAATTAGAGACTGTTTTAACGCAAATGTCAAATTTTATTTAAGTAAAGTTGATATGCTTATTCAATGTACAAAGAAAGAAATTAATACTCTAAGAACCAAAAAATACATAAACGGGCCGCCGATGTATATGAGTACGTAGCAATACGTAGTTCAAGGAAAATAACCATTACAAGAATTGCTCAATTTCTATCTCGCAATGTCACGTAACTGCGTTATGTTAACTGCGTTCTACACGGCGTCGTCTATCGTGTGCTACGTTGTATTTTGATCGTTTTCTTTTCTTTTTCCTTGCATAAATACTTTTGAATACTTAAATTTATAGCTTTTCCATTATTCCTGATTGTATTTATAAATGATGGTTTCTAAACAACTAGTAAAACGTTTCACGAACAAAAAAGCTAGCAAAGGAAATATTTGTTAACTGAAGAGTAGACTTGCAAAACGCATTTTTTCCATTCCTTTTGTCCAATTTTGGTAGACAGGCAAATGACGACTTCAAAAAGTTGGAATCATCGCTGCAGCCTCGGAAAGATTCGGAACAAATTACTCCACCAGAACTACCACTAGGTCTTCAAATTAAGAAGAAAAAGGTGGTTAGTATTAGAACGTCACTGATTTCATTGTCTCTGAAGAAATATTTTTTTTTTGTTTACCTTTACTTTACCTTCGTAATATCTAAGTTATATAACAATTAAGAGTATAGAATAAACGTTTTATTTCTGTTTTGTAACTAGTGGGCACTACTAGGACATTCTAATTGGAATAAATAATGATTTTACATTTTACAAACAGATGTTTTGGTGAAAATAGAAATCGATAATCCCAGCCGTTTATACATCTTCCTGAAAATTTGCAATTTTGGATAAAATTCGCTTTGCAAGTTTATTGCCCAACTATATGATAAATATGTGTGTGATTTCATTTTTAAATCTAATACGAGAGACATGTTTTAAATTTTTACAGAAACATTGAAAGAAAAAACAAGTCGTTTTGCTTTTAAAAATATTTGCCATTAAGACTTGTACATTTTTTCCGTTCTAAAAGTGGTATTTCCAAAACATGGTTCTTAAGGACTTCAACAGTTTCTTGAGGCATTTTCTGTGTGACATTTGAGAACAAAAGGAGAAGTCATTAGGCGATGGATCAGGCAAACTCCTTCAAATAATCGACTGCTTGATGTGCTGTGTGAGAGCTACCATTATCATGATGAAAGATGACGCGAAGTTGTTGATTGATTTTCTTGATTTCATCGATGATTTCTGATAAATAAATTGTTCTATGCCAGTTACTATTGCTTGCGGCATGTCCATCACAACGAAAGGCACTAGCAATCAGTTTCTTGGTAGTGCTTCATGAACGAACAACTTGTGTTGGATTCGGTTCATTTGGTAACACTCAAACAGTTGATTGTTGCTTACAAGTTTTCTCGTATGAATATATGAATATAACGTGTGAATAAATTGTCGCAAAAGCTATACGTAGTAACATTCTTCGTTCGTTTCTGAATCGAAAATTTAAATGGTAAATGTTGTATCATACGTCTTCACGAGGTTCTTGAAGTTCGTTTTTTTGTGCCTTAATAGACGCTTGTGTTCGATATCTGTCGATGCAGATAGCTGCAATTTTGAATTCAGACGGCTTTTTATTCCTATTTTTTCGTGAACAGTTCCTTTTTGATGTCAGAGTCGGTTTTCAACATCTCTTCATTAACATCCTCTCGTGAAAAACACATTCGGCAACGTTGTAGGACAATGAGTTTGTATTCTAATTTGATTTCAATCATAATCATTACTGTCAAATTTTAACATTCATCTGAATCAATTCTTCTCTCTAACACAGACAATACCTGGTAGATTGGAACTGTGCTTACAAACAGAGGGATATCAATTTGAACAAATGCGTAGGTAATAGTGTCGCTAATTTATTTACAAGAGATGCGTTCGAAAAATCATAACTATTAACTCTGTTTTTAAAGTGTTTTCCTATTGCCCTTCCCTCTGTATCAATTGTTTTCCAATTTGTCATTTGTAATTCCCGTTTGTCAATTTTGACAGTATTGTACCTACTACTACAGTAGTATGGAACTACTGCATTGCCAAATGTGTGTTACCTTCAAGTGGTCCCCGAACACGTGTAAAGCATGGTACAACACATTAGCACTTAGATTTTCGATTCAAAATCGAACGAAGTATGTTGCTACGTGTAGCTTTTGCGACGATTTATACACACGTTGTATATCCAAATATTGTCACCTGTTAGAATGGTGTCACCTTTTAAGTATTTTATTGCACCAATTAACACAAGCCTTTCTTGTGCTTGAATCAAAATGCGGAACCGATAGGGAACAGATCTTCTCTTTGACACTAAAATGTTCATACATGCCTTCAAGCATGTTGCACAAGTACTGCTGTATAAGAACACTTCTATTTTAAGCTTGGTATGTATACATCGTATTACAAATAGTATTTTTTTGTAAATAAACACACGTAAGACGAATTTGTTTACTGTATATATTTTTTTCTTTGTTGTTATTTATCCGTTCTTCAATTTACTTACAAAAAAAATCAATTTTAAACTTAATGCGCATACACTGTCTGTGAATAGGTTTTTCAATTTAATTGTAAAAGTTTTGGGATAAAACGAATGGAACGCAAAATATGTCACGTCACGTCACAATAAGGTCTGCTATCTTCGGTAGTAGTATCCTAGATAATGGCTAACTTTACAACTATAAATCGAAAAAATAAACAACCATTTTGGGAAAATCAGCATTTTTCAGATAACCTTTTTGGATTGCCTGATTTAAATTATTTTTTATTATTTATATATTTATATATATAAATATATTGCGCATATTGTATATATTATTGCACACACTACTATAAATTACATCATCACGCTATTGCAGCATAAATAGAACACGTGTGAATCAAATAAGTGTTGATAAAATTTGAAAATAAACTCAAATATCGCCAGATCAAAGTACAACAATAATAACAATACTAGAATACACCCCGATTTCTGACATATTTAATTCCACAGTTGCTATACAGTAAAATTAGTAAAATTACTGTACTTTTATTTTTCTCAGGTCGACTGTACGGTTTTTTCGAAATCATTTGAATTTCATAAAAGGTTTTTCCATTTATTTTACATACAACATGTGCCATAAGTTTCAATTGACCGCTTTTTAACGCTAGGTTTGGAGGACAACTGATGATTACGCGTAGTGTCTTTTTATGAACATACTTAAGTGCATTGGAAAACTACCAAATGTTGTTTAAATATTGAAGTTTGCGGATGTTCAGGAGATGGTTTAAAAGATACTTATTTAAGTACAATCTTTTCAGGAAAGATCTATTTATACAAAGTTGAAATTCATAATCTTTTATTAACGTGCATGACTTCATTAATACGTATTACTTATAAACAGATAAAAAAGCAAAATAATGAAGTGCAAATAGTCATTGTTTAATTTGAGATAACAAAAGACAAACATTACTCAAGACACTTTCTAGTAATAGTGACACGAATGTCAATACTCTAGAAGTATATAGAACGAGCCTCTAATGGTTTTAAACTCTGAATTTTACTAAAACATGCGCCAAAAATTACTATGGCAATAGTATATCGCTGATGGTTATTAACATGCCACATTCCAATTTTTTATTTGGTTTACATTTATGTATCATGTTTATATATACACTATAATTAAATTTTTAATTAGACATTAAATTAACAATATTTAATTAAATATACAGTGTTTAGAAAGATAACTAGACATGATACCAATTTGGTTTATTAAATTGGATATCCTAAATATTACTGCGGTTTCGGATACCTCTCTTCATTTCATCTCAAGTTTCTTTAACATTCACTATATCAATCGTTAAAGAGTTGTGGATACATAAACATCTTACACTATAGAACGGTGATTCAGATTTTACTTGAATGAGTATATCTTGGAGTTTTTGACAATACATTGACTAGATTCCAGAAGATGGCTATCGAAATCGCTGCCATGTTTGATCCATGTCATTTTAGGGCATGCTTCTTTAGTGAATCTACACATAGTGCTGCGACAAAATACTATCAACTTTTGTTTTGAGATTCATTAAAAATAATGTGTGAACGTTATTTTTTTGTAAAAATTCCAACATTTTACGAACCACGTCAACTATAGGTTCCGACACCTTAAAATTATTTCCATTTCATTAATTTAAAATTGATATCTTAATGTAATAAACAAATAAGTATTTTATATATCATATCGTAGAAATGTATGTTGCACAAAAGTATTATCACAATGAAACATTTATAGATGCCATATATAATGAATATTTACCAAACACGTAACAAACCATGTCCAATATATCCTCGGACGTCTAAAAAAATTAGTGAATATGCAAGTTCATGGTATTTGACTAACTCGTTAACGCGTGGCGTGTCAAGTGCAGGTATTATTCGAGACTTCATCTGAAGTTCGTAGAAACATGGCGCCTGGTAAAGCCATATCGCATGGTGATTGGTATATTGCGCAAATCTGAAGAACCGAACGAAAGATCGCAAGTAAATTAAAATTATCATCTTCCACAGTCGCTGACGCAATTAAAAAATGTGCTGAAACGGGTTCTGTGATAACTGGAAAAAGTCCTGGTTGTTTTCCAATAATAAGCGATATTCGTACTTTACTTAAAATTGTTAAGCAAAAGCGCAGAAGTAATCTAAGAGAAATAAGTACGGGCAGAACATTAAGAAATAACTGTGATTATAGAAACAGTGAGAAAATTTTTAGGGGATATAAATTGTATAAGGTATGTTAACAATTTTCTTTTTTTAACCATAGTTTCTCTTTTTACGTAAGCTAAAGAGAAACCAAAAGTGCACTCAAGCTGGACCCAGAAACAATGGAAAGGCGTTATTTATTAGTGATGAATCAAAATTTGATGTTTGCGTGGAAGACATGAGAAATCCTGCTATACGAACAAGGGATGAAGCTTATCACAAATACTCTGTCAAAAGAATCTATAATTGATTGGGCTCCTATTCGAAGCTATCCACCATCATTTTTCTACATACATTGTCTAGCAAGCACGTATAAATAATAAATACCAAAAATAAGTAAACAAATTATTTAAGGCATTGCACACTAAATCGTTTTCGGCAGTCAAAAATAAAAATGAAAACTTATTGATAGTTGCTTGAAATAATGCAATTTGGCTGAACAAAAATGTTTATGAATAAACTTTCCGAATGAATTTCTTAAGGTAATGCATTATAGAAAAAATGTCAAAAATGCTAGTAAATGTTCAACAAAACATAAATAATCACATTACAGTTTTGTATGCAAGAAGGCGGTGATCATTTCGAATAGATGGTGAAATTGAACGCATGAAATAAATTTTACAGATTATTTTTAATGAATACCTTTAGAAAAAGACAAAAGATTGTAATAGTTCTGTATGAGGGTAAAACATATATGGTAACCTAGTATAATCCTGTATTGGTGACGATGCAATTTCATTGATTATGACAATTACATTTGTAAAATTATTTTCAATCGGGTGATTTAATTATCTATCAATTCCGTGCTTCATTTAGTTTTCTTTTTTCTTACTATCTTGCACACTATGCAACATACAATACTATAACTTCCCTGTGATGGTATTTCATTTCACTAGCTTCATTTTAAACATACTACACAAATGTTTTGTTGGATAATAATTGGGGGTTTGTGGTAACCATTGTAACAGTGGCGATATACTCAAACATAGATTTCCCTTTCAATAAACGGCTCGATGATCCAGTGGTAAGAGGGCCTGCGCTTAACTGGGCGGAGTTAGTCGAGTCTCGCTAGGATTAAACAATGTTCTTAGTGGTTCTAGTACCACCGAGTCATCATTCACAGTCGGAGTACAATTAACTCGCCATGAAGTGGAGGGGGTGGTAGTAACAAGGCCATGAAACACTTTAGCTAGTAACAAGGCCATGAAACGCTTTAGCTAGTAACAAGGCCATGAAACACTTTACACGCACAATTTACACACTAAAAAGGCTCCGGAGGTTATGACAGGTTTTAAAAGCTTATACACTCCGTTGGGCTGTCACCACATTAAAAAAAGTATATAAATATATATGTCACAAAATCTCATTAACACATCCGCTCATATACATATCACGCTAGTTTTTTTAATATAACACTAAACATTTTGCTTCTATACATTCAAATTTTGTTATGAAAACTAAAAGAAAAAAGACTTCAACTATTCAAATTCGACAAAAGCTATTTAAATAAAATTACCTTATATTGCTTACGAAATGACAGTCTTGCAATAAATATTTTTGTTACAAGGTGTTGCCAATATTTAGTAGTTAACAATTGTAAGTTGTAACAAGTTGTAACAATTGTTTTCTAACTTAAATTCATTTTCACTGTGGTAGGTCCGGGAGTGTCCCCTAGACACTTTTTTGGCAGTTTAAAATAAAAATAAACAACAAATACTAACGTTTTATACGAATGAAATTGATGGAAGAAAAACTAACTACGAACTTTGACATTACGCGAATTCTCTATGGTAATGCGTCACCCACTGAAATCCCGCGTACTTTTGAATACTCAAAGCTTGAATTAATAGTAACATTTGAACACTAAAGCAGTTGGCTTTCCTAGAAAAATCGAATACTTCATCAAATACGTCTTCACTCTATGGCGATTTGAACTAAACAGAAAGATTGTCACCTTTCTCTTTTACTCCTTTGTTATCGCTGATATTTGTCACATCATGACCAATTGCGATATATGTTTCGAATATAGAGTTTTAAATTATTTTAAAGGAATTTTCTTTCTCTGTCATTATCGCGTCTAATATGCCATTGACGATATTTAATTTGCGAAATTGCGCTAAAGATACAATTGAATTTGTTCTGTACATTTTTATAGGAAAATATCACACTAACAACAAACATTTATGAAGTGAAGAAAATGGAAAGGAGATGAGTTACTTAGCCGTTTCACTGCGACTGTTGTTGAATGGGGATATAATTTGCTAATGAAATACCAAGGCTAGGGACAGCGACAAAGAGAACCCGATTCGGCAGGTGAAGAATTCGAGAAAGAGACCAGTACAGTTCAACACACAAGTGGATGTTCGATGTTGTAATTTTTAATATTATAATAATTAATATGTACAGCCACCACATGTTTGTTATTGTGTATGTCAGAAATCATAAAGAATGCTGTTAATTGCACAAATTCCAGTAAAAAGATCACGGAAGTTTTCGTAAGAATGCGGGGAGCCTGGTCTTTGTTCTTACACCGCCAAAGCGGTACAGCGCTAACCTTTCCTCGACAATTGCCAAATTATTAAAGTTCACTGAATTCCCTCTACTGATTTGGGGTAGCTAACCGATCAATAAAACTGCCTTTCAAACCTCGCGTATTTTTTCCGTGATAGAATTTAATAACTACAATGACTAAGCACTCATTTATAAGTGGCCTTATTATGAAGCAGCACAGTCTGCACACAACGAAAGACATCTAGTATCTGATGTCATAGTATCTGCACAGCTTTTTGTACAGCGCACGATAAGATGTTGCTTTCTTTTAGAATTATACATTTGTGGGGTGATCCTGTGATTTCCACGTTCTGTACGTCGGAATACATATTGGCAAAAGGTATTTTTGGAAATTAATTATTTTAATGGATATGGTGGCAAACAAATAATAAAATAAAACTAATTGTAAATAATTATTTAAATTTATAAAATATAACAAAATAGAGTAGCAATATATGATGGAAAAAAATTCTTTGTGAAATTTGTGAATTAATAAAACTGTATGTACACTCCCCGACAAAAACTTAGACGCGGTAAAATGTTTTAAGGGTTTTAAGAGTTACAACATTTCTTCGCGAAACTAGCAAGATATCTAATCAAGTTTTTATTCACAAAAGTAAAATAAACTTAAAAATATCTCCTCCAGCAATATATGAACTAAATAATAATTTAGGCGCTCTGTTACAATGTAAAACAAAAATAAACAAATGAGTGATCAGTCATGCGTAGATCCTCCATTGTTTTTAATCACTTCCAATAGTCTGTTATTAATAGATTTATATAAATTTAACACATAATTTTGAGGGATATTCTGCCATTCAGTCACTATTGAAGTTTTCAGTTCGTGTACCGTGAAATATTGACGGCCTCCGCCATAAACGCGACGTGCCAATTCACCCCACGTGTTTTCAATAATGTTTAAGTCTAGTGACCGTGCCGGTCACTGTAAAGTTTTAATCTTTTTCTCTTTAAATCATTCAGTCATGGTTTTTGCTTTATGAATTGGCGCGTTATCTAGCTGAAAAACAAAATTGCGCCTGGCCCATTTTTTTCCAAAACGTAGAACACGCAATAAGTCTTTATACGTCACAGATGTCATTTTGTTTGTGCAAAACACTATCTCACTTTTAACGCGGAATCTAATCGCTGTCCATATCATCACAGATCCACCCCCTAATTGTCTGGTCATTTTTACTTTTGGTTCCTTTCTCAGATCATGATAACGCGAGTACCCATCCGGTCCGTCCAAATTAAAACGTTTCTCATCGGAAAATATAACTTTTTCCCATTGTTTCTTGCAGTTTACGTGTTCTTCAGCAAATCTCAACCTCGCTTCTTTGTGTTTCGTCGAAAGTGGCGGTTTTCTCAACATTTTCTTCAGTGATTACCGGTGACACCTTTAAAATCCTTTGAACATTACGCACGTGCGTTTGTACCCCCGCCTATTCCGCAATAACTCTCGCCGACGCAGAAGAATTGGATGCACACCACAATATCATGCGTTTATCCCGCTCACTTACAGCTTTCGGTCGCCCCTGGCCTTTTGGTTTGCCGTAATTTTCCGAATCTTTTAGGAAATTTCTAACGCAACGATCGCTTCTTCGTAACTGACGAGCAATTTCCTTCTTACTAACACCATCCTGGTGCCATGCTACATGCTTTACCCCTTTCTATTGCAAATACTTTATAAAATATAATTTCTCGTGGTGAAATGTGTACACCTTACCAGCACAACCACTGCATATAAAGAGAAGTATCAAATTAAAACATTTTTGCTTATAATAATGCATAGGGTCTAAATTTTTGTCGCATTTAAAATTCCTTGATTCCTATTTTGATCTAGGAAAATCTCAATTACCCCTCATAAAGCAATAAATACCCAGAAATATCTATAAACGGACTATTTACATAACAAGTATTAATAACCCTCATTTACATTTTATGTAATGTCTATAAATAAAAACGATATCTATGTTTTTGTCGGGTAGTGTATGTATAACAGAAGTAGATTACTTAACGAATATTATTTTTTTTTAAGTAAAATTTAGTGTATATGGGAACGAACACATGTTAGAACAACTACTACCAATACAATTAACGTTAAAGAACAAAATTAAATTTAAGAATTAAAAAAAAGGGTGGTTCTGACCGATAGATGCGGTCAGAAGTTAAAACTCAAAGAATGTGTGTGGCTATACGAGTATTGATGCAATCATCGTATACAATACAATAGGACTAAACAAATATTTTTCGGGAATGCGCTTGTAAAACTCTCGCCATGTAGGCGTTAAGTCGATAGTGTATTGGAAATTAATTGAAACACATGACTTTTGGCGCAGGAAAATGTGAAATCCAGACGAAATGCATTGAATTATTCCACGGTACCCGAATCGATAGACAAAAATAACGATCATTTCGTAATAGGACAAAACCGCGATTATTCCCTGAAATGAAATGAACCGAAGTCATATGGTTCCCGATAACTCCATCACAATATATAAAAATTGTTAAAAAATACTTTAATAACGAAAATTACGACGGTAACAAGGTTAATTATTAATAGTTTTGATTGTATGGATTGCAATTTCCTTTAATAGGCAGAAGCTATTTGTCAAAGTGATTCAATACGTAGGTTTTCAATCATATCTAAACACAAACTATTGTTTTTAATTTATCTTTCTCGGTACCCAAGCACTTAAATAATAATTATATAACCGCATATGTATATACAGATTCAATTCAACATTAAATTCTACATTTATTTAATAATGCGTAAAAGAATAGAAAACTAATGTAAATTTAATAGCGCTCTACTTAAAAAAAAATAGAAGTATCATTCTGTACTTCCATTATTAATAATGATTAGCATTTTGCAATAAAGATGTTACATGGAATACCATAATAGCTCCTTTTTTTCTCTGTGCAAATTCTGAAACGATACATGTATAATTCAAGATTGGTTGGCACTATAAAAAATGTTTTAATAAAGAAAATAGTGAATTTATGTTATATAATGTCTTTTTTAATTTCTTATTAGATTCTTTTAAACACGTTTAACATAGGTGTACTATATAACAAAACAAGAATGAAAGAAATACAAAAATATAGAAATGTACAAAGACAAGAATATTTTGGATTTCGATCTTTATTGTTTATAGAAATTGTACTTCTAATAATATCAATTCGATACTTCATATTGTCTTCACTCTATTCGGCATTCTTCTTGAATTAAATTGTTAATGAAATGCTACGGAATGTTTTGGCCGAGATGCTTGTTCTAGTCGATTAGATTGCAGATCAGGCATCTTCAATAGAACTCATATCCTGAGAACAAGCTGGCCAATCTACTCGGCCAATACCACTATTTTCTATGCGATCGTTAACTATCCTGGCGCGGTGAAGTCGAACATTATCGCCGATTACAGTAAAATAGTACAATAGTTGGTTCTAGAGCTATGTCGTGATACCTTACCGATGCCATGGTTACATTAATTTGGACAACCAAATCTGCACGCCCATCAAAACAAACACACATTGATTTTCTACTGAAATTTTCACTATATCGCGAAATCTGGAGTCATCAGTGAAAAGAATGATCTCCATCTTTGCAGCTTCCAATTTCCATGTTCAATAGCCCAACGATTTCTTTAGTAAGTCTGCGTATTTTGTTGCTAATTTATTACAGAAGAACGTCATGTGCAAGAAACTGTGGATAACTTTTGACTCACTGCACATATCAACACGAACTAAACGGCATATTTTGTTGCTATTTAGTTGGTAATTTGTTACCCAAGAATTGAGTTCATTGTTTCAATCGTTTCCAAGAAACTATGGCCAGGCTAGCAAATTAAGGTAAGTAGCCACTCGCTGCAACTTTTGAGTCAATGCAAATATTAACGCCAGCTAAACGACATATTTTGTTACTAATTTGTTACCCAAGAATTGATTTAGTTGCTACAACCGTTTCCAAGAAGCGATGGCTATGGTAACATATTAAGCCAGGGCAATCACTAGCTGTAAGTTCGACTCACTGCACATATCAAAATAACCTAAGCGGCATTGTTGCTAGTCTGTTGCATATCTGTTACCCAAAAATTGATTTTGTTGCTCCAACCGTTTCTGAGGAATTATGACAACTAGCTTAATATTAAACTAACGTATCCACTCATCGTAACACACTGCAGATATAAATACGAAGTAATGGCATATTTTATAGCTAATTTGTCGCTTCTAGAAATTTTGCTCTCAACTTTACAGATTTCAATCTCTGTATGAGAATTCTTATTTTCGCTCCTCCGAATTTTAAAAAATAGCTAGTTAAGCACTGAAGGCCGGTAAATTACTAGATATGTTGTTGCTTATTCTTTGTTGCAATGATCGGTTATTTAGTTAATCTCTATGCTACTATTGTATTGATCTAGCGTAGCTGCTGTAACGTTTGATTGATTATAGATATCATAACAAATTTAATGGCGTATCCTTTTGCTGATTTGGTTAATTTGGATATCCGGATATTAGCCATTACGCAAGAATCGGTACCCCCAGCCCTGCAAATATTTCAGGATTATTAATAAACGATTAGAGAGTTAAACTAAATACAAAGTAATATTTTGCTGATATATTGCTAATTCGTTTTACAAGCAGTAACTTCATTGCATTTATTAATTTTGCGAAAAAATTACTAATGAGATACTTTAACTGTGATTATTACGCGACTTTTGTGTGAACTAATACTGCGACACACGGGGAAACATGGTAATGGTTTTATCTACACTTTTTTTGTTTCATTCATTTGTGACAAAATCAATATCCTTAAATTGTGTAACTAACTTATATTTTCAACTTCAAGTATTCCTTACAGAGAAATTCTTTTCTTTTCTGAATTTGATTGGTCCATTTTATTTTATAGAAGCTACTTTTTCAAAATATAATATCAAATGACCTTTTTTTGCAATAATTTTCAAAATATTTTGTAATAAATCGAACTAATTTATACAGCAAAAAATTATTTAAATAGTTTATCCATTTGTTTTATACAAGTGGTAACTGCGTTTTGTTTTTGCAGTTTGATAGTAACGATAGTTATTTTGTTAAGTAATTAGCATACACACTTGTTTGTTGTTTTATCGATCAACATTAAAAGGAAGAAATGCAAGCACTGCTTCACTTCCTTTTGATTGAATGAAACTGTATGTGGTGTGACTGGAGTAAATAAGGTACAATATTTGTCTATATTAAAAAGCAATTTTTGACCGATTAGCGAATTCAATCGACAATTGAATTTTAGACTTATTTCATTTGAACTTTAATATTACATTAGCTTAATAGCTACGTTTTCGGTAACTAAAAACAATAGATAAATTTCGAAAACCCAATGTGTCAACATTTAGGAGATAAGTATTTCTTGACTGCAACTGGTATATAATATACGACTATAATTAAACCTTGCATATTTTAAATTAAAAAATCTGCAAGAAGAATAGATGTTTATCCTTCTTTTCAAATATCCCGAAAAATTGTAAGTAATTGTAATTTTTCATTCATCATCGATCCATAATGATGCAATATATGATGCAAACATATTTTAGGAAAAAAAAAGTATCGTCAACAAATGTGCGGAGAGCAATGAATTTTTTTGGTTTGGCCTTTATATTATAATGCGGAGTTGAGACTTGAGTATCAGCACAACATAAAGATATTGGAAAAGATATTTGATTCCTGTTTAACTGTTTAATTTCTGTAAATCCGTAGAATTTTTCTTCAATGAGAAAGATCATTGTAAACATGATAGTATCAACAAGGTGTCGTGGCAAAATGCAAAACAACCTTATAGAAGGGCGAGTAAAAAATATCAGTGAGATATTTTAACAATCTAGGGGAACATTGTAATAAACATTTTGGTTGGTTTTGGCGTTTTTACTGGATAGAGGTTACAACTAATACAACTAATATATTCTGGAAGTTAAGAAACATACACAAAACATTGTAAGTTTGTTAATAGTGTAATTTTTGCTATGAATGAGTGGTAACTTGCTTTACTATTGCATAACGAATCAAAATCTGTTGGATTGAGGAAACTGCGTCTGGTTACTGTAACTGTTTTTTGCCAAACCTTTAGAGTTTGGGTTTTCATCTAGTATTTAATAAATACTGTATACTAACAAGCTCGCTAAAAATATCCATTGTTCATTTTCAAATAGGTAATGTATGTTATCTTATTAAGTGATTAAATTACAAATTCCATTAACCGCTAATATCTAATTATTTATTTTAAATACTGTACCATATGTAATTTATTGAAACAAAATCCAAATTTTGTTCTTTTGAAAATTGTACATTACTACAAACTACTAACTAGTTAATATTACGATACTTCCTTAATTAACAATTCGTAACCTCATTTCTGTTCAGTATTAAAGGTAACGTAAATGCTTTTATAGCTTTAGAAAAGATGTATACTTACCATTATTATAATAAAAAAACAAAATGTGCATACATATTTTATTATATTAATTTTCAAACAGTTTATATTATAAACCACCCGCTTGTAATTACTACAGAGACAAACCTAATAAAATACATATACTTTAACGCAACCAGAACCCAAATTAAAATCTTCAAATTTTATCAACGTGATCTGTTACCACTTCCGACAATAGACGGTCCCTGTACAAGTGCCTCTATTTGCTACGGCAGTAAAGGGCATGTTCGCAGTAATAACTACCTTCATATATAAGAAATACATTAAAAAAATTTGGAAAATAATTTACTCAATTGCAACTTATGCTAGTGACGATCCATATCCAATCCTAATGAAGTAAGTAAAACCTATGCATATATCGCGCAACTGTTAGCTCCACTTTTATCATAAATTTATTTATTTCTCAAAAGTATTTTTTTTGCGAATTGAAAAATATCTCTTTACGTAATAGATTATTATTAGAGACAATGGTTAGGACCGAGGAGTGACTTAGAGCATCTTAGCAATACGAATAATGTAAGTCACGCCCCAATCCTAACTGACTTTACACAGAAGTTTCATTTACATCTAGGGACAAAAGCTTGTATATGGGGCGCTCAGGACGAAATCAGGTGTAGTAACCCAAGTGAACGACACATACACATATATACGTCTTACTGATTGAAACTGCGGTTCCTCAGCTGGGCGAATACATGTAGTTGGCATTTTCGTCAATAAAGAAAAGATAACGCGATACCAATGGCGCACCGTTTCTGTTCGTATTTCATATGTAGTTGTTCTGTTGATTTAAATGACTATATAAGTAGTCATTAAAATCAATATAACTACATCGATGAATTAGATATTACGTTAATAAAGTGTCGCTATTTACAGTTATAATTATTACGTTTCCCAAATTTTCTTCAGTAAATCTGGTTCTCTTCGACGTGAATACATCTTTAACAGTAAAAATGATCCCTCAACATCACAACTTCTGATAGATGCAAATTAAAATATGGCAAGTAATCAATATTTTATTTGCAACTCTAAATCGTAAAATTGTTGCAATATCTGATGTCCTGGTTGTGTTTTCAATCTAGAGACAATTTTGTCGTGGATCTAACGAAGAATTCGCCGAATTTAGTTTATTCAAAATATTATAGACAGTGTTTATAGACTCTTCTAATTCAAAATTCGGTTTTCAAAATATATAATTGTGTGTAAATCACTAAAGCTACTTTTTCTATAATTTAATTGGTTTACTCGATTAGAATCTCGACGAACTTGTTTGCATTGTTTAAGGAGAAAAATAACAGTTTTAACCTGCTCCACATCTGTTGCATAAAATAAAGCAGCTCGTAGCCATGTTCCCCATTTAGTAATAATAAGTATAGCTAGCAAGGGAAGCTCCGGACATTTTTCTATATATTGCAACCCGAAATGGTGCTTAAAAAAAACTATATTTACCACTCTTAGTAAGTATGGTATCTGCATCACACTTTTTCTCATTATACCATTCACTTCATCGGTGCTAACCCAAATATCACTACTTTATAGTAGATTTTCGCGACATGCCTGCGTAAGGTAATTCTACTTGGAATTCTTCTAAAAAAGCCCTTTAATAGTGGATCCTTGCTAAAGGTAGCTTGGCAGAGATAAATGCTTCACAAGGCTGGGTATTAAAATTATAAGAAGCTTCCGGATTTAATTTAGCCTTTCTGTGTTTGAACGTTTCATGTCGATTTAGAGACGCAGTGCACTACTTGTTCACACACATTAATATAAATGTTGTCTTCTAGTGGAAAGGAATCTGAATAGTCCTGAATCTAGTTTCTTGTTTTTACTCTGAATTAAATAAACGATATTTGAATAGGTTTGTATCATAATAAAAGAATAAAATAACTATAAGAAAATTACTTTAAATAGATCTTTAGGACGGGCATAATACATTTGCAATGGTGATGCCACTGACGTCGCTTATCGATCCAAGGTCGCCTAAAATGTGCACCTCCATAGTTATATTATATATATTTCAGGAAGAAAGGCAATAGCAACTAAAATTTATTTATTTATATTAAAAAAGAAATACCTTGCAAACCAGGTAATATTAAAACTAAAGAGCGACACAACACGTCAGAATCCACGCTGGGTACGTGGAGCACATACTCAGTATCCTAAGAAAAGAAATGTATGGGCGGGCATAATCAATGACAGATTGTGGGACCTTTCTTCCTTATTAATAATTTAACGGGAGAAAGGTACATGCGACGAGCTAAATCCTGAGTTTGCACTACTCTACCTCAGTAACAAAAATCCCAGTTTACCCAACCAGAGAATATGGATTTGGAGGCCCTCCGCCTTATACAAGGGATGTATGTCGATATCTGGATGACACGTTTCCACACCGATGGATTGGGGAGAGACGGTCAATCGAGTGGCCAGCGAAATCTCCCGACCTAACCCCACTTGATTACTTCTTGCGGGGTTACTTAAAGAATAAAATATACGTTACTAAATCTCACAATATGAAGGAATTGCAACAGCAAATACGAAATGAAATACGTGAAATCACTCCAGAAGTAATACATGCCGTTCAGACTGACTTTTATTATCGTATAGGAATTTGCCAAGACATCAAAGGCCAACATTTTCAACACTTGTTTTTCCTTTTTTTTATAAATAAACTATTTCAAATTTTAAAATTTTCCCCAAAAACTTTCTTATGTATGATTATTTCTTAAATAACAGCGCCTATCCAAAAGTGAAGTAAAAATGATATAACGCCATATGAGAAAAAAAATTACGTCAGAACTTTTTCAAGGTCATTGTAAATACGGTACTACGGCTATTAAAAGATAGTTTTTTTTTTAATATTGACATGCTTTAAATTTTTTCTCGAAAATATTGATTACGTTGTTATTTGGGAGTTTCCAGACCTTTCGGGCGTACTGTACAGGAAATAGGCGATATATCTTACAATATATATGTATTTATATTCTACCGTCACTATATACCGATATCATATACTTTAGCACTAGTAATAATTAATTTAACATTAGTAATAATTACCAGTTTTTGACATGTTCGTCAAATAATGTCACTAGCAATGTGATAAATAGAATAGCTCATTGACTTGAGTAAATTTGTGGTGATATCTACATATTATCACCATAAATTATAATTCGAGTCTAGCTCGGATACCATGGAGCAATATCAACATCGGTTTCGTTTCCAAGTATATTTTCAAGTTAACCAATAAACCTTAACTCGATCTTCAAGTGAAAATGGATTATGATTCCAATAATGGGCATTCACTGAAAATGTGAGATTATAATTAAAAACATCATTTTAGTAATGAGCGATACTATCTGGGAAACGCTGTATATGGTCGTAAATTTACAATCTCCACTATATATAGGAGTACATATATACATAGTATGTATGTATTCATGGACGTATACATATGTAGGTCTTCAGACCGTTAATGTACTGGATGACCGTGTCAAATATAAAATTTATATCGACGATTAATTAGAGAAAACGATACCGCGGGCTATACAAACCGTAATTTTTATCACGAACATATAACGAATATCGTATGTATCTCGTATTTTTTCGAAATAAAACAGTTATTGGCAATTTATGAGAATACATTAGGGCGGCTATTATTTTTTATTTGTCGCGTCGTCCGTTTTATAATCAATACCGTACGATTATAACGAGCGTCACAGCATGAACTTCTTATGAATCAACTTATATCAGAACAAAAACCTTACAAACAAGAGGTTTTTGCAATTAGCGTAACTAAATTAAATTACTGCACTTCTTTAAGAAGATACATGCACATCAACAAGACTGTTTAGGTACACTATCGACTATGATATCTAGTCGTAGTAGTGCAATAAAGTATAAATAGCTATATGCAATAACCGTAAACAATGCAAAAATAATACACACCTATAAAAAACGCGCAATATGTTATTTCTTTTAAATAAATATATTATAATATCAGTTACATTATTTTTTCTTTGATCCTGGTTATTTGTCTAATGCCACGCTATAGTTTCTAACACTGGCACGTCAAAGTTACAAATACAGGTAGGTTTTCGTGTTACATACATTTTCAGTGTTAGTGATCCTAGAAAAAGTAGGATTTCTTTAAAAACATGATTCTGGGCATGTTGTACCTTAACCGTTAGTAGCAAACGTGAACGTGAAAAGAATTTAAGAAATAAAAAAAAAAAGTTGGAAATGTATTTCGTACCAGACTAATTCCTAATTCTGCACTACATACCTACGTGAACGGCCGTATCGATTTAGCTACGCCTTAACTTTTGTACTAATTTCGCACTGCTCTATATGGACCAAATGCACTAATTGATGAATCAGATGTTACTATGTCGCAGTAAAACCATAAACGAAAAAATTACAGAAAACCCATCCGCATCTAGTAAGACATACTTCAAAATAAAGTATTCAGTTCAACTTTTTATTGGATTATTGGAGAAAACGCATGAAATCATATCACTTGGTATCTACTACAATGATTATTCTCAGAGGACGCTTTCAATATGATAACTTGCACGAGTTGCTGAACTTGTTTAACATTATGCGGTTGTTTTGGTAGGAGTTCGTGAACATTCAAATATTATTTTGCTGTTTGAAAAAGCAATATATGGTGGCCACCAAACAATAAGCACCTATAGATAAGGCATGTTTCTTCAAAAAATTAACAAAATACGCATATCTACGTAACACATTAAATAATTGTAGTAATTTTATTATGTTAACTTAGTAATATTACTGGTAATAACGTTTCAAATTTACAACGACAAGTGATGTAAATTTTAGTTACTTATCTTTTAAGGGACTTTTCATATGTGATAAAAATATTTAAGTAAAATTCCCAGTTTTTTTGTATAATTTTTAAGATGGAAAAACTCTTGAAGAATTTCGCTGGAAAAAAAATTGTAATATTCCAGCAGCAACATGTTTAATATTCATTGAAGATAGTAGTATTGCAATTTTTATAATACCGGTACATAGTATACTCACACCAAAAGCAAAATTAATTTGTAATTGAAATACTAAATATTATCCATGAAAATTACATACGCATTAAATATTCAAATTTTCAAATTTACACAGTAAATTTGCAAGACGCCATGAATTCTACATACTAGTAAAATTACACGTAAAATTGTTGGTAATAAAGTTCCCATCGATTTTACAAGTTAATTTAGGAAACCCTCTTTAGTGTGTACAATGTGTTCCAAATCAACAAATCTACGCAAAAATCTGTAATAGGTGTTCCACTAAAAAAATATGTATTTGTATATCATATTACCGCCGTTCGATTTTTCAGTACGTTTTATAAACATTTAATATTATACACTCACACCTTTTGTTTAAAACTTTCAGTTGTATTGGTAATAAGAAACAACAGGGAGGAATCAGATGTAACATGCAACTCTATACATATAAATTCTTCAATGTATGTTGCACCATATTTTGCCAAATACAAATTCTTAATGTTTCAATATGATATATATTAATATGTGACAGTATATACACTAACAAAACAAATATAGACCCAGTTACTTAATCACACAAGAAAGCTTAATCATACGAACTAATCTATGATGAATTACTAAAAAGGAATACTCAGTTTCAAAACCGCACAAACCAGAATATTATATAGTGTAATAAAAATAAACCATTACAATGACAATGAAAGTATTTATAAAATAAACAATAACAGATAATAATACCGAACTTACATTCACGCTAAGCACTCAATAGTAATTTTCTTTTCTCTATGTTTTAAAATACACAACAATATAATATTACATCGAATACATGTATACACCGAATATACCTTAATATATGTTTATACTTGTATTAGAAATATGTAATAAATATGTAATACAGCATCAACGTTTATTTGATTTACAGCTGCACATATAGAGATATGGATTTTCGCGTTTGTAATAATTGAAAATAAATATGTTAAAAAGATAAAAATGTCTACGTTAATTCTATTTTTTTAATTTATGAAATATGTAGAATCAAAAGTGCAATATTCTCAGAAAAATACCTTTCATTGATTTTAAAATTCTTTTCTTTTTAATTATGAAAATAAAACATTTTTGAGCAAACTGAGTATTAGTAACTATGGAGAACATTTTTTCTCCGATAGCGTGTATCAGTACGAATTGTTTAATCCGATATCGATATATAACTTTTCTAGATAATTTACACTGTAGATTGTCCAAAAACTAATTCCAGTAAACTGTCGTATGTCGTACCTAAAGTCTTTATAAGAAACGAGCAGTGAGAAAAATACAAATCAACCATAAATCACAAAATTAAACGGCTTAGGGATTTATTGAAAATTACAAATGTAATGACATATTTGGAATGGTTATGCTTTCATTGCAGAGAGAATATCTATTTTAAATGTAGAAAAGAGATATTTTATTACATGGAGCAAATTATAAAATTGTTCGCCAATTTCTAGTTTTAAATAATACCTAGTTACGCCAAATTTATATTAATTTATATTAAATGGGAGTTCTACACCAAAACTCTTTCCTGTCTTATATTCTTTAATGATTTACTGGCACATTAAGTATCACTCATAAACATGTGATAATCAATAATTTTATGTATTTTCTGATAAAGGATACTTCAAGCAATTTAATTCTAGGAAACGCTTACAGACTTAATGAGAATCGCACAGTAGGATAGCTCCTAATACGTGAACCATAAAATTCCTCATTATGTACTAATTATATTATCAATATAGTCCAGGCTATACTATTGTTGGATAGAAAAACCCTTACTAATAATTAAAGTTCGCCACTTTCCGTGTGCTTCACAGGCGTCGGTATGGGAGTAGTCGTTCAGGTGTGTGATTCGTAATATATGCGCAAATTTATACTATACATTAGACTATGGGATGGAGTGGGAACGCGAAACGACCTAAACCGACGTAAATATAGAAGTAGAGATTCATTGTATCTGAAAGAATGAAATGTAAATTTTTCTGCTATTAAAGCAATATGCATAGATATACGAAAATAAGAATAGTACATATTATAGCAGCGTTTTATGTATAAATAAAATCGATAATGTATCAAATCAATGATTCTATACTTAATGTGTTGGCACGTAAAATGGAACCACATCAACCATCATCTTCAATTTTGCTAGCATCCCGACGGGTAGAGCAATGTAATGCTGAAACCATTTCAAAAGTAGAACCCATTGGAAAAATTTGAACTTTCGAGAGACCAAGTTTTAATTTTTATAACAGATGGTGCAGCAACCATGTGCTCTATAGGCCGGTCTCTCAAGAAGCAGTGTGGTAACTTCTAAAATCCATGCTCTACATCTTGTGGCAGAACAGATTCGTGGATGTTATCCAGAGGTAGATGCCTTAATAGCCAGTACAAAGGCAGTATTCCTCAAATCCCCAAAACGTATTCGCGAATTTCACGACTTGTGTCTCCAAACCCCTGAACCACCACAGCCGATTCCGACACGTTGGGGAACATGGTTACGGGCGGGCTTTTACTACATAACATACATAAATATTTTGAAAAAATAAAGAACGTGGTTTTATTATTCGATCCGAAACAAAGTGTAGCTGTCAATATAAGCCAGAAAAAAATTCAAGTTGCTCACATTAAAACAGATTTACAAACTATTCATAAGAATTACTTGGGACTAAAGGAAGCAATAACAACATTAGAAAATGTGTCCCTGTTGTTAAAGGAATCAGTGCAAATCGTGAAAGATGTTCACGCACAACTATGTGCTGTGGAAGACGCAAAAAATGAAGTGTTTTCGTGAAGTTTGAAAGTGTTTTAGACAAGGATTTGGATTTTGACACTTTAATACATATTTGTGAAGGTACGTCTACAGATGCGTTAAGTTGTTTCAAAGATTTTTTTAATTATGCAAATATATCATCACTAGATGTAGAACGTTCGTTTTCTGAATATAAGCATATTTTTTCCTCACGGCGTTTTTTACGTTTTGCAGAAATGACTGTAGAGACGCACCTGTTGTTGAAAATATACAATCGAGTTGTCAGTATGTCAGTTCACGGAAGAAGCTTAAAACGGCAAGGTTTTTTTCTCTGTCGTGTACTCCAACTCACACACGCATCACAACTCTGAAATCACTAATTTCATACATTATCGATTCTATTTATACATACAACGCTGCTATAATATGTACTATTCCTATTTTTCGTATGTTTATGCAAATTGCTTTAATAGCAGAAAACCAAATGCACATTTCATTTTTCCAGGTAGAATAAATCTCTCTACTTCTATACTTACATCGGTAACAAGGTGATCTGGCGGCCCCACTCCTTCATATAATCTAATATGCGAAACATAAATTAGCACATATATTACGAATCACACCCGAACGACTACTCTCACGCCTATGAAGCGCACGGAAAGTGGCGAATTTTACTAATAATTCGTTCATCTACTGTGTTCTATTGTACAATTTAGAGAACAACACAATTGTTTTCTACACTTATGGTTATTTTATTCCTATAATTTACAGCAAAAGAATTGCGATAGAAAATTTTAGGCATTATTAACATTGTATGAATCTTCCCTGAAGCTACGTTAATATTGTTGGCATTTAGTCAAACAATATCAATTGACGAACAAACAACCAAAAACAACATGTATAATATACCATTTCTCTACTAAAAATCAACGAGTTCCGATTAGACCCAACGTATTTGAGTTTTCAAGCAAAACCATGCGGACATGCTACGAACGTTTTTGATAGCAAGCAAACAACTATATATCGAAATTTCACTCCTGTTCACAGCGGAACAAATTCATTCAAACAAGTCATTTAAATATGGACGTAAAATTTACTAAAACTGTTATTATTTCGACTTATCGAAACTGAAAATACTAATTCGAAACAATATAACTACTTGGTTGAAGGTTGTCTTCTGCTTTCTGAATAAATTATAATAAATTAAATTGTAACAACCATTTACTCAAACTGAAAACAAGAAGTGTCAATTCAAAGCATATAGAAGCAGACATGTCCAAAACCGTTCTCTATTTTAACTATTACCAGCTCTTTTCATTTGAAGCTATGAATTACTAGTAAATCGAACTCTCTTTTTGAAAATGTATTTTTTTTTTTCATTTCAAAGATCATTTCATTTTGATATCCAAAAATTTTATATTTTAGATACTTATTTTCGAACGCCTGCTCTTCAATAACAGTTTAGATATGCAAGAACCTCTTTAAATAGAAATTCTTCCTTTCTTATCTTATAATTATGCAAATTACCCCAATAATATCTGTTCAAACGTGGTTTTGTTTGTGTATGTAAATCTGGAAATTTATTTGTTTCTAATATCATTGAATTTCCTAGGCGCGGCTAATACATATGTATGTAATATTCACGAACTCTTGCATCTTCACTTCTTTTCAAAATTGTTATCGATTTATATTTAAACTTGTGACAATCATATTAATGGGCAGCAATCGTGGTAATTGGGTTACATCTTTATATTTTCTATTATTTTTCTTGATATTATGTAAGTGACCCATAATTTCTTCTGGAAGATGGAAAAGAACCGTTCCTGTTTCTTGTAGCTTCTAAGCTATTGCCACAAGGAAGCATCGTATTGGATTAAAAAAATGGTACTGTGCTTACACCAAATTAGCCTATAAGCTCCACATTTCTTTTTAAACCTGAATTCTCAAGTTTGCTGTGGCTGTTCCATTGTTGAATCTCTCTGCGAAGATACAATACAGCTACTGTGAACGGTTCCACGATCCTTATAACATATTATTTGCAGCATCCTGAGTAGTGAATGTTTGTTATCTAGCAAACACCAAGTAGTGGAGAGCGAGCAGTTTCTGCGAATATTCGGTATTCCCCAAACTAATTTCGTTCGAATACACACACAAAGGGAAACTGATGTTCGTGAAGTTTGGTTTCTTGTTATAAACAATTGTAACCTGGTTTTAGTAAATTACTGTAATCTATCAACCAGCGTATATAAATAATGAAGAGACTATTATTATTATTTTGGAGAAATTCCAAAAATTATTTAATTTTTTAAAAAATAATTCTTCAAATGTAAAATGCTGGCCTCAGTTTTTCAACATATAGTGGTCCTACACCATGTTACTGTAAAGCCTAAAGGTTCTTGCATCTATTTATGCTAGAAACTTTACTTTAAACTTGAAACTGTTTGGTGATGTTCGTTTAATTTTATTCAAAATTTATGGTGCGATTATGAGAAACACTGTTTTGTAGGTGACATTGATGGGTAGGTAGTTAAGCGGCACTAAATGTAATGTAGTATAAATAAAAACTGCAACTTGCTTACAAAAAAATTGTGTTTGTGAATTGTAATAATTGAGACTAAGGATTAACTTTAACACAAGTGATGACCACTTTATGAATTGGTTACTTGTTTCTTAGATTTCTGTTAGGGTATTTATTTGAACATAGAGAGATATGTAGAATATGTAGAGATTAGAGATGTAAAGTTCGTTCCAGATCACACTAGGGAAGTACACCGAAATCCAGACTACAAATTATCACGTATATGACGACCACTATTTTGAATAATTCGGCATATTATAATTATAAAATATATAGAACACCGCACAATCTTGAAAAAAAAAAGAACCAACAGGAGATATAACACAATCAATTCGAGAATAAACCATATAATTCCTATTCTGACAAAATTGAACAGAGAGCAGAATAAAAATCATTTGTCCGCGGCTCTTTCCAAATTATGTACGTAGAATCGCAGAGAATGATGCACATGGAGCAAAAAAGATACCTGAGAGACCACTTGTTTATTTAGACGGTCGATATTTTTGGGGTTGAGGACGGTCTTACTACGCTACCTTTACACGTTTCAGGATGAAGATACACGAAAGGCAGAGAAAATACACTGTATTTATATATACCAACTATAGACCCTTCCGACCTTATGCAATAGGTAGAACATTTATTATTGGAGAGGTAAGGTTTTTTTTTCTATGCGAGAGTATTTAAACAGCTATCTCAACCGATAGCTGTTTAAATACTATTTAATACTATTTAATAGCTGTGTAGACCAACCGAAGGGTATATTTATTATTGCATTTTCACAGAAAAATATCGAATTTCTAAATAGATGTTACAAGAAGAAAAAAAGATAAAGCTTGTTGAATTATTGTCTGATATTTATAACATTTAACAACACACAATTTTACTTTTTATTGTTATGTTAGGAATTTTCTATTAGTTTACTATAATTTCAAGTAGAAAGTTTCTGATGAATACTGAATACTCAATTCACAACTCGACAATCATTTTTAAGCCATAGTAATACATATAAAAATTGCGGAATAGAGTGGTGTGAAGTTAGCAATAGATTTTTTTCGGGAAATCGATTTCAAATTTAATGTAATCACATCAGTCTAGAACTGACGATATTGTTATAAATAAGCGAAGCTCGCAACCCTTCCTTCCTCCCCTATAGTTACCAGTAATTAAGCGCGCTGGTGTACTCTATTTGTTTTGACAACGTTCGCCTTGATCAATATTTCTTTCCATAATCGTGTTGAGCAATGTTTTAGCAAAGTATAAAAATGACAATATTTTTATAACAATTTCTATAATCAATCAAAGTTTACCGTGTCAACTATTTGAGCGCGCTGCCGTAAGCTTTATTTGTTTTGACAATGTTCCCGTTATTATAATCCAAATTTCTTTCCATGATCGTGTTGAGGAATGTTCGGAGATCGTGTTAACAAAATATAAAAATGACAATATTTTTAGAAGACTCTGCAGGCAATCAAAGTTGCCCGTCCCAACTAAATGGCCGCGCCGTTGTAGACATTACCTATTTTAATAATGATACAAGATATCATTATGTATAGGATTAGGATTAGGATAGGCCACACCAGTTGCAACTAATTTTATTTCAGTTAGTTATAACTACTATTTTCCACAAAAGAACATTGTCCATCTGCCCATGGCGGAGGTAGTTTGATCATTATGAAAATAGGTATGTCGGGACGGCGAACTTTAATTGCTTGTAGAAATTATAAAAATATTGCCATTTTTATACTTTGCTAAAACGATATCCGAAGATTGCTCAACACAACTCTGGAAAGAAATTTTTATTCAAATAACGTGAACGTTGTCAAAACAAAGTTTATGGCAGCGCATTCATATAGTTGGGACGGTCAACTTTGGTGATTATAGAAATTGTTATAATAATACTGCTATTTTTATACTTTAATAAAGCGATCACCGAACATTGCTCAACATGACTAAGAACAGAAATTTTGATTAAAGTATTGGAAACGTTGTCAAAACAAATAGAGTTTACGGCAGCGCGCTTAATTACTAGGAACTATAGGAGCGGAAAGAAGGGTTGGGGGCTTTGATTGTTTATAACAATATCGTCTAGTTCTAGACTCTGTTGGAATGATCTCCCAAGAGATTTTGTTTATATTAAACATTAAATTTGGAATCGATTTCCCCAAAAAAAAATCTATTGCTGAATTCTATTGCTAACTTCACACCGGTGCAGAATAGTAATAAAAAATCATGTAATCTCAACTGTAATGCAAAAAAGTCTAACCTTCAAATTGAAATTAAAAAAGCTAACAGTAAATATGCAAGCGGAATTAGTTTTCCGGAAAACGATATTTCAGTCATCATGTATATTAACTAATTATACATAAGGTATTAAAATACATAAATTGAGTCCTTTCACGAAAGAAATGCATATTAAATATAGATTGCGGATGTCGAAAAGGAAATGAGTAGGTATTACATATGTATATGTAAATGTACTGTACTTAGCATTTTAGTAAAATGCGTGGCACCAATACATACAAACAGTGTGAGTGCAGATTCTAGATTTAGTTTAAGTAAATATTAAGCAACCGCGATAGGAAAAAAATGCTAGATACTTTGTCCTTTGTCTACAATCAAGTTTGTAGAATAAAACGTGATGTTCTATATTCCTCCAAAAGTTTTCCAGCAGCAAGCAAAGATTGGCTATCGTTGGTACAATAAAACACTCCCTACACTATGAATCAAAATTAACAAAATAAACAACAACATTTTTCAGAATGATACTTCCTCGCGATATTTATTAACAGATTACTATTCAAAATTATTATAATACCTATAAGTAGAGCCAAGGTGAATTCTATTTAACTACCAACAGCATAATATGAAACAAATTTATTTAGGTAATTACTAACTAGACAGTTTAGAATCTCTAACATAAAATCATTTTTAAGTCATGTGTTTCCGTGGTTCTTGACAAAAATAGAAGAGTATATCCAGGAGCATTTAACACTACTTTACACTTGCACAAATAATAAATTGATGTTCGTGAGGTGTTTACATACATATATCAATAATAATTGAATTTGATAGAATTCATACAGGTATTTTTTCTTAAAATTCAAAAAGAAAATCTGGAAAGTTATAATAAAAAATTATTTCTCTCAAAACATTTTCAAAAAGGACTACTTTCTCTTTCTTAATAAAAAAAATGAATAAGTTCTATATCTGTAATGAATTACAAATCCATACAAAAAAAAAAACAATTTTTCCAGAAAATGAAGTATCAATTACATACGTTTCATATTTTCCAGTACCTGCATATATATAAAACACTAACATGAATTGATTCGAAAGATAAGAAAATCGATTTAAGCAACATACATCAACGACCAGTTGGTAACACCAAATCAGTTTTAGGAAAAAAATATTAAAATATTCCTTGCAGCAAAAATCCTTATAAAACTGGTTTTAAAAAGTTAGGGCCAGGATAGATATTAAGTGTCACAGTTGTTAGCACTATATAAAACATAATTTCGCTAAAAAGAGGATTCAGAACTATCAAGAGCTCCATTAGGTTCTTGTGATGATTCTACGAAGAATAGTAAATAAAAATAGTGAAGGTCGATATTTTACGAACTGTATATCTAGATACTTATCGCCTCTGGTGTGTCTATTACCGGGCCGGATGGCTTAAATAAATAAAGAAAACCTTGAACCACTACATCCACCATTTGTTCTTGTTCGCTTATTCCAATATACATATGATGAATAGGAGCGTATATAATTAAGCTAAACGTATGTGTATACATATAGATACATTATTCTTTTGTGCGTTTTTCTTTAGCATGTTAAGATTTATATTTAAATTGTTTGCTGTAGTTTTATTTGTTCTCATTGGATCTTCTTTGGATCCCCGTTTTTCTTTCTCATTTGTTTTGTCTTCCTTGCTGTATGGATACACTTAAACGACATAGTGGATTACATACCAACTTGAAGCACGCTGTCGACACATCCCGTCTCCAACAATTTTAATCCTTTACAGAACGACAAATTTTGAGGTTCACCACTGGAGTTCACGGGGGGCACTCGCGATAAAGAAGAGTACATGCATATATCTCTCTCGTTCCTCGGGAACGACCAGTATATTATCCTCCGTTGAACCGGTTCTGGTATCCTATCGTACCGTTCCTCGATCCTTTGGAAGGGTATGTTTTCGGCCACGATGCGGGCCGTTATGTCTAGTAGTGTGTCCGGACTATGTACGCCGGGGTCCCTGAGTAACAGGGGGGGCCCTACTGTCGCCCGGGAGCAACACAACCGCCTGGCCACTGCCATCGACGCCGCACTCTCACTGACTAAAAGGCCGACACGAAAACCGCTCCGCACCGTCCGACACTGCGCCTGCGCGTCCAATCCCCACCTTCGACACAGCTGATGGGACCCCCGCGTGCGTAATGTCGTTTGTTTATATTCGCCACATGGCGCAAGGTGCAGGGGAGCGCCGACCGGCCGCCCGAACGAACAGCGACAACCAGTCGACTGCTCGCATACACGCACACATAAACGCTCGCTCGTTCTCTCGGACTTATGTACACACTCTTACACGGACCGCTTGAATAATTCCCACCAACGACCTACGAAACTTCGCTAGATGGTCGAAACGCTTGCGTTGGGGTGATGTGCCTGTAACATGAAGCGAATTCGTACAATTTTTAGTTTCGTGTAACTTTTCTAATAAAATTGTCTAGTAACATGTGTAGATGAAAGTATCTGATGAAGTTAATTAATGTTAATGTAAACCACTACCTATCATCCACCATACACAGATGCTTTTCACCGTCTGCATTTATAGTGTTGGAATTCGCCGCTACATTAATTTGACAATTTAACTCATCCAACTAAATTCTCCATTTGAATACAGGTGAAGAGGTTAACAATAAGGCTTCAATTCGGTCGTGCGTTTCTTTCTTTCTTGTTCTTAACAACAAATACCCGAGAAAATCTAACCATTTTCCTTGACCTCCCATTTACGTGACCAACAGCCGCCACTGGTAACAAACATATATTTTGCGGAAACAAATATACTGTTTCTAAGTATACTTATTTATCTTTATCGCTTATCTTTAACTATGCATGGCGATTCACTCAATCTGTCCCTTAAAAGTTCTTGAATGTGCAATGATATCTCGAGTTTGAAACTTCGGAGTTATACATAGTTAGCTATGATCTATTTAGAAAAAAATAACTTCATCAATGTCGCACTTCTGGTTACATTGAAAGTCATGGCCAACTTTAATATTATAAACAGAAACCTATATTTTTTGTTGCATTTTTAAATTCTACTAGGCATTTTAAAGCCAATTTTATAAAACATTTTAGAGTTATTTTGACTTTTGTGAAAAAAAGCAAAAAAACGTATGGTGCATTAAAGGCGTGTAAGAGCTATACAGTAAAAGGCTGAAGAATTGTGAAGGGTACGGGTACTCCATTATTTAACCAAGGCATAGAAAGTAAACAAAATTATACAAGCTGTCCCACAACTTAGGGTCGATTTGGCGTAACTTCTTAGTACTAAGAATATTTTTTTGTCAAATGGAATGCCCAGTATATTTTTACATGTGTGATGTAGAATTGAATTCTCTATCGAAAAACTACACGTGTTTTATACCTATCTTTTATCACTTCTTCCAAGACTAGTAATTTTCAGAAAATGTAGTTTTGAATTAGTATTTAATTAACAATAAGCAGTGAAAAACAAAATAAGGAATTTGCTATCCAATATTATAGCGATTAGGAGAGGCAAACAATTTAGGTGTATTATATTATTTTCTGTGTATTTCTGCTTTAAAATTTTTAGAAATGTGTGAAGTAAAAAAAACCGGGTAGAGAACTGTATGCGCCTGTATGATCGCATATTGGGCAAATCATTACCTCCAAAATTAACATATTTTCATAAGTCACACGTCACAGCTAATGTAGTGTAGTTTGCGGAATGCTTGAAGAGGTGGGTGAACACACACCTGCCAGTGTAGGTTTGTAATATTAATAAGAAAAAGTCTTTTCCATACAAGTTTTACTTATTAATTTAATTGAATAAATTGCTACAATTATTAGTAATAATATTTAAAATTTATTTATTTCAATTATACAAATTTTGCTATTCAATACTAACCAAATATCAAGTTTATTCCAGACGTCTTAGGCAAAGTAATCTTTTAATATAAGTTCCAATTACGGAATCAGAAGTGTCAACTATTTTCGAAGGTATTCTACTTGAAACTTGAATTTTATTCTCAATAGAATGATCGCTGTACGTTTCCGCCACTGAAGTAGACTTCCATCCCATGTCTTTTAATTGAGGTAATTTCGTCCCCAGAATTAGCTAAAATCATCGAGAAGAGCGTATGCAACAGTGTCCCGTATTTCCTGGCAGATTAAAGATTTTATTTATTATTAATACATCTAACGAAAAATCTACAACTTTCAGTTAACTTACATGAAAGTTCATTACGAGCTGAGAAATGTTCAGTTTCTATTTTCGTCAGTACCTTAGATTTCTTCAGGTATTTTCTTAATTTTCTTTTCGGTAAACCACTTTTTGAAGTCATTATAAACTACGTAACCTGTTTCATATTATCTGCAGATTTTTGAAAAATAAGTTCGATACTGCACTTTCTGCTGTTTTTCCCATTACTACTTCGCTTTTTACTTCATTCATACTTAATATTGGTGTCGTAATATTTTAACCCTAATTTATAAAGTATTCATAGAATTTCTCAACACACCAGATTTAACAATTATGACGTTTAATCTTAAAAGACATACCTAGTTTGTATGGTTTGGTTCTATCGTTATTAGTTTATCGTAAATGTCACAACCTTTTGTCTTTTTTTTCCCAATTTTATCCATACATTCCAGTGGAACGTCTTATTAACACACTGGTTCAAAGGTTAACAGTTTTTGCAAACATATGAAATCATGCGTATTATACTGTTGAAACAGAGTTTTTAAATATTTATGTGTACTAACCTCATGCTTAGATTTCCTCAACTTCAATTTGAATGTGAGTAACAAGGATTGTTGTGTATTTCAGAATTTTTGTTACCTTAGAATGAGAATATCATTAAAAATAAATTGTTTTGTCTTATAAAGAATATCTTTGGCTACTCTTCTTTGGCCTACTTAATAACTCATACCTAATATATTCCGGTAGAAGCATTCTCCATTTCGTTGCTAATTTGCCATACCTTAAGGACAGAAATCGGAATGAGAATGGGAAATGTGGAGACCTAGAGCGAATAAAAATAGAAACATCAGCATTAAGTATGTTTTTCACCAAATATGAGGTGATCTATAGACAAAAATGCCTATTAAAAAAAGATTAGAAAACGGAAGGAGAACTAAAGAGCCCTGTCATGGAAAAATGCACAGGACAAAATCCCGCTAAGACATTCAAATCAACTTTATCAAGGTGAGTAAGAATAATGCTATGTAATAAATGTAATAAAAATGCTCACCAAAAGTGGTATCAGAATAACTGACAGAACATGCAGTTCTAAAATATCAATTATGGGCACCAGAAAAAGTTGAAAATTAACATACTCTTTACAATTCGCCATCAATTGCAAACATCAATTCTAAGTAAACATTTTCAACATATATGGGGCAAATGAATACCGATAAAGTAATTAAAGATCCTTAAAAGTTTAGCCAGACTATTGCAATAGACCTTGTTAGGTTGCAGTAACTGCATAACTATACTAATGAAGTATTCCTTAATAATATTCGTAAAAGGATTATGACTGCATCTAAACTAACTCTCAATCTGCATAATTTAATAACATGAATAACGATAGTTAAGAAGCTTAAATTACGCAGTCTTGCTAGGGTTAGTTACAAAAATGATAGGAAGCGAATCTCATAGATTTTTTGAAGCTGAAAACGAATTCTGCAGCAAAAATGGTATAATACGTTAGGCTTTGAAATAACTTTAGGTTAAATAGTCAAAAAATGGCAATTTTGGATAAATAAATGAATTTATTGTGAGGGAACGGATCTTTTTCTATTTTTCAGAAGACAGCATAGCATAATTGAGTGTAGGCTTTCACGACCGTAATCCATAGCAGAAATGTCTTTCGGGTGATTTCGCGTAGTTAATATTTTACTTGACGTTTCGCTGTCAATTTCTTCAGAAGAGTCAGTCTCTAGAAATCTTCTGAAGAAGCTGACAGCATTGTCAACGAAACGTCAAGTAAAATATTAACTACGCGACATCACCCGAAAGACATTTCTGCTATGGCATAGCATAATACTAGTCTTCAGCTTTGAAATCCATTTTCGATTGCCGTTGTACGATTTCTTTTACCTGAGATATGTAAATTTTAATTTATAATACTTGTTAGATATATTGTTCAAAAAGTGCTGAATAGTTACAAAAACTTATGGCGCATTATGGGTATAGAACTGCAGTTTTTTGATTTTTTTTTTTTATTATTTTCCAAAATAATCAAACAAATATGCTGACAGGTTTACTGTTAGTACCTTAAGCGAGACAATGAATTTCACAATCGAAAAAATCAGAAGCTTAGCTTTATTGAAACTAAATAATATATTAAAGGCGTATACAAGACAATAATGACGACGAATCAGCAGATACTCTGAACGTGAGAGGCAAGAGGACTCACGTCAATAAAGCACCCCGAACGTAAGAGGTAACGAATCTCACGCTGATAAAACGTCCGGAACATGCTAGTACAACATTGTTATGCCGAATTTAAGACGGACCATCTTAAAACTTAAATCTTGAAAACCATTAATCTAATCTAATGGAAATTCTGACTGCGGATTCGTGATCAATGATCTTGAAAGTAGTAACCTTGAGTAATTTTTTCAAGCGATTTTGCATTTTTTTTGCATTATTCAACTACAGATGGCGGTAGTTGCAGCCGCTATACTAGATCCATCATCTTGAATTTGGAAATCCTATCTGCAGATTTGTGGTCAGTGATTCAAGTCATTTCGCTAAACGTTTGTAGCAAAATATAATAATAAGGCAGAAATGAGCGAAAAAATTCATTGTACTTATACATAACCTCAAATATCACCGAAAATCCGTATTTTAGCAATTGGTGGTTAAGATGTCTAGAGATCCTGACACGCTAGACCAAACTTTCCAACGGGATTAACTTAAACTCATGAAAAATCTTGGAGATAATAGCTTGAATTTCTCAGCTAAGAAAAATCGTACAGTGGCAATCTAAAGTGGATTTTAAAGCTGAAAACAATGACATAATAAAAAAGATGTGTTTCCCAACAATAAATACATAAATTTGCTTAAGTTTTAATTTTTTTATCGATTTAATCTGAAGTTACTTCAAAACCTGACAAGTTGACAATTTCTATGGCCGGACCCGTTCTCATCACCTATCTGTTGTACCAATAGACATCATTTGTATTGCATGTTACACCCTTATCTAACATTTTCTTTCTCAATATCGATACACAATCGATTCCGCAAAACGTTCCAACATCTACGACACGATTTACGAATTCACAAACGATGTTTATCTGACGCACGCGCAATAATCGATGTGTGCGTACCGTAAAAAAATCGGGGTAGTTGCGATATGAATATTTAGAGCTCTCGCTGCCCTGTAAAAATAAAATACTGTTAACAAAATAAAACAGTTAAAATATTTTGCACGTATACAACCCGTACAGAAGATAACGGCAGTAATAGCCCGTTGTAGCCCTGTTCTGCTTTGAAATACGCGACTAGTGAAACTGTTAACTCCTTCGACTGTTTACACAATGGTTTGGACATGGTTTAGTTGTAATAAAAACTACTTTTAAACAGATATATCAATTTCAACCGTTTGAAAATTGGCAGCAATAGACTGCCCTATATATACTGTGTGTCTGTAAAAGTTGGCAACAAATTGGACACTTTTTTATTATACGTTTCTCAAAAAATTTTATTCTTGATAAAAGT
>LR736878.1:5401086-5454106 GCA_902654985.2 Oryctes borbonicus
AAAAAGTTTCCAATTTGTTGCCAACTTTTACAGACACACTGTATATAAGGAGAGCATGCAATTTCAACGACTGTGAGTATCAACATTGCATATTTAATCAAATTAGAAAAGGCTATATAGCAGATTGGTTATTTTAGTTATTTGCTATTACACGGCCCGATATTGCTAGTAAGCACGTACCTCGTCTGCTATCGTAAATGACTTATAACCTATTGATACATTTCAGTTTTGCACCAATAGAACAGTAGTGTTAACATATGCCCGAGTATTATTGAAGCCCTCCTCTTAATTCATCTGGACATCTATCCTTTTCGAACGTCAATAGTTGTTACGGCGGTCTCGTAACCGCGGGCGAGAGCCAGCGAGCAACCGCTAGAGCACTCGCCAAGGTTTAGTCGCTGATGTCGCGGCGGCCAATGGAGGAACCGCCGTAATTGCACCCACATTGATTGGCAATACTTGCATGAGAATGACACGGGATCGATACCACCTCTGACCCCACCGTTGCTCACATCCTCCCCACGGTCTGGCCCGTTACGAATTATGCAAAGTTTATCACTTATTGTTAATCGATAGCGGACCGGGGTTCTGTTCTCGTGCAGATACTACTTCTGCTACTCCTCCTCTCAACAATATCTAATCTGGCAAGAGGCATAGATGGCCCGTCACTATCTGATCTTCACTAGAACTAAAAGAAAACCCATTCCCAGCACCTGATACAAAAGAACCGGTTTTCTGGATTACTGAAGTCGTTTATTTTTGGAAGGTGCTAAGGTGTTCTTAGTTATTTTGCAAAAAAGTAAAAAGTGTCTCATAAGAAATTAACGGGATTTTACATTTTTGAGCAGGAGTTAAGAGCACTTTGCACGTAGATCATCTCTTGAAGTAATAAATATACATTCAGAGGGTTTTAAAAAAGTACGCACCTTTTTTTTACTTAATACTAGTTCATTTCAATGTTAAATCCATTTAGAGAGAAAAACTTTAATTTTTGTTCATTACATCTTGTTTTAATCTGAAGGTAGTTAACAAATAAAATTCGAGTTAGTGAAGTTATTTTATCCATTTTAAAAAACAATAAGTCTTTCTCAAATTCGTATTTAGTTTACATTTCGTGTGCATTGCACAAATCATCAGTATACATATGTATACTAAACTAAAACGACATAGTCAAATAAAAACAATCACGTGTAAAACAGCATTAAAAATGTTTAAGAAACTGTAAAGAAAAGAAACGTGTACGTATGTGAAACAGATTTTGCAAGATTTAATAAAACATTATTTATTGAAGCGAGATCGTTACCAATTAAGTAATTTTTGTCTTTTCATATATGTATAGATTCAAAGTTATCCAAATTTCCAAATCCGCTACTCTTTAATAAATGCATAACAGTTTGTCCCGCTTGGGAGAAATGATCAGCCCAGGACGAACTGTGTTCTGTTTTTAATATGCAGTAAGTGTTCTTTTGTTCTAATTTCTAAATTCATTTTAGTTTGGCCAATGTAACATTTTTCCACACATATTACAAGGTGGGCCAAATTCAATACTTTTAATAGGGAACTTATATTTCTAAAGGAATTAAACAAAAACTGACCTAAGCTTCTGGAGCTCGATTTTAAAGAGAAATCGATTGGTGAAATCCCTATTTTTATATCTTCCTTAATATAAGACACACAGAGCGTTTTCTTAAAATGTGCAATTTTTAAAATCCCTTGTAACTTTTTTATTTGTGAAAATGCTTGATTTATATAAAACCATATTAGGGCGCTTTTTGACGTAGAATCCTATGCTCTAATTTTTTCTTTTTTTAAACTCCTATTTTTTGAGATATTATCAAGACTTGTGTTTTTTTTTATGTGGAACACCCTATATATTTTTACACTATTGAAAAGCATATAAAATTACCTTTAGAATGATATAACACACTGGATATTTTCTATAAACAATTTTTAAATTATTTGTTTTTCTTCATTTCACATTGTTTTAAGATGGTAACTAAGCAATACACGTATTTATTTTATATTGTCTAAATGTTCTGAAATGTCAGTTTTCATTAACATTACTGGTGTTTTCATTACATAAGAATACAAAAATGTATGAAAACTATGAAAAATACGACATATTAAAGTGTTTCATAGAAGCAGGTGAAAATGAGGAAGCTGCATGTAACATTTACTATGAGCGATATCCTGAAAGACAACAATTGTTCAGAATACATTATGAATTTTTACCGAAGAAACCCTCTTAATTCCTTATAGGTGTAATATCAGTAATGCTATCAATGGTTTCCTTAGTTTAGTTTGTTTGAATTGTTATTTGTAACATTTAATATTAAAACATTTTTTTTCTGCCTTGTTGAAATCTTTTATTTGCTTATTTACCACCATCCATAGCCATCTTAATAATTTTGTAATTGTAGCTTGAGAGAAGGATTTTTTTTAATAACGTGAAATGTTTAAATTTAATTACAATGTGTTAATTACAAGTTTTAATTAATTTTATAAACAAAAAATAAATAAATAAAAGAAATTTATATATATAAAAAAAAAATAATAATAATAATTTGCAAATATATTTATTCATCTTAATTGTGAATTGTAGTTTCTGAGGAAAATGACATAAATGTTGTCGAAACGTTAGACGTCTCTTTCTTTTTATCTTTTCACATTGGCTGCCATTAACCAGGAAAAACCTATCAAATTATGTTTCCCTTCTTTATAATGTTTTATTAACTTCTCTTGTTGTTTTAGAAATTTGAATTATTTTGTTAACTACAGTTAAATAAATTAATGTTACCAAACAATTGATTTACTAATTAGTATTTTTGTTTTATTTTACATATCACAAATGATACATATTTTTCAAAAGCCCTGTGTACGACATATTGCCTCTTAAAACCGAATACATACAATTTCTCGAACGGCTGATAGATACAATTGTTTTTCAAATTTGCAATGACAAAAATAATGCATTTCCTTATTTCATTCGTATTCGGCGGCTGCCTGTTAGCCATTGTTCGAGGTTTATTAAAAAATTCTGCTGCACTTTAGCGGCAAATATTTTTGTTGAGAGAGAGAATAGGAAAAGATGCACATATATTCCCAATTCTCCGTCTCTTTACAACTCCTTCACTCAATACTACAACGTTCAGTGAGAAAGAAATACAACCATTATAACGTGTTAAAACATGGTATACCGTAGTGTTCATGTTTTTACATATGTAAGTATTGAAGAGGAAGAATATAAGCGCGGTGTACGTCATTCACGCTCTCGTATTTTCTGGTATTCTCCGTTTTGCATATTTACGTCCAGGCTTGAGCAGTACTGTATATAAAAAGACACCTTTTAATGAATCTTATAAATGATTTTAGCGGTGGTTGATGAAGGTGTTAGAGCTGCATTTTCTGCCAAAAATACATAAAGGAGACACGTATCAAGCTACTACGGTAGCAAAACGAGGTAGGTATGGTACTACTTTTATAAATAAGCTTTACAACCAAGATAATCACAGGAATTTACTAAACAGAGTACAAGTTTGACAGTGAGCGACAAAGATTCGAGTAAAGTTTAAGTTTATAAAGATACTTTCCCATATAACGTGGCAAGTGCCACGCCGTGGGTATCAGGCGCCTTACAAAAAGTTTTTCATTAAAAAATTATTTAATATTTGGTTTTGAAAAATGTTTTCCCAAAAAAATCAATTATATGCTAGCATACTATAATAAGACGTTTATAGTTGTTAATTTGAATATTTTTATTATTTATTATTATTATTAGGGAATTTTATTGGCGAAGAACTACAATGAATCATTAATGGAATAACCGATTATTTCCAAGGATCACTTGCCACTAATTGATGATCAAATGTCGCAATCATAGATCTGTAGAAAATGATGAGTTTTGTGAATGAAATAAAAAATGTACAGAAATATATTTTAATTTTTATTGTAAAGCGAAGTAGAGACTAAAAAAAACAAAATGGAAAAAATTCCTAGTTTTAAATTGGGGAACAAGTATTCTACATGTATAATGTCAATGTAGTAATAGGTACCTAGTAGTACTAGTTTAAAAAACTTCATTACACAACGGTTTCTTACCTCATATTCAGGTGCTCTTGTACAGTGTAATGGCATGGTGTGGCTCTGAACGTGACAGTAAATTCCCAAATTTATTTAAGGAACATAAACCAAATTCTACTTTTCCCAATCTTTACACGGTAAAAAAAAAAATTCTAAATCTACATTTAAATGAAAAGAAAAGAAATAATTTGAAATATATCTGTTTGAATGTAGAGACTGTAAATTAGTCTCCGTAGCTCAAATAAAAAAGTCTCGGGAAATTAGGAAAAAAAAACATAGATTACAATTATTAAAAACTAAGATGTTTTATAAATATATAAAAATACTGAAAGAAAATAACAATAAAATCGTTGATACCAAAATTTATATGAAATATTTCTCAATTAACTGTACTGGTAGATTTTTTTCTAAATAAATCAAATTAATTTTGAAGTTTGTAGGCCCGGGAGTGTTCCTAAATGTCCTTTTGGTAATTTAAATTAAAATAAATGTCAGTTAATGATGTTAATTAATATAAAAAACTAACCTGGAATTTAGACGTTCCAATATAAACTTCATGTTTATGTTTAAGATTCTACTTGTATGATTTTGAAAGGGAATGTAAAGACAATAATATGAAGAATATTGTAATTTAATCAGGTTTACTCTTGGAAATCATAGTTTTCTTTTTCTCATATTTTTAGTCTTTGTAATATGTATGGGTATTGTTTTCCATATTTTAGATGTTTACACATACTTCACTAAATAAGGTAATAAGCAAATCCACTTTTTATATTGAAAATCGTATATATTTGAATATGTTAATTATAATCAATCAGAATGGTGATTAAGATTTAAGGAACCGGATTACTTACATCTGGAATATCTTACAGAGACATAATTCTAAACAAATTGAAAGATTAAGCAATCTTTATTTAAAACATATTATTACAAATACGGCCACAGTTGAAAAATTACGCTTGAGTGCAACACTTTATATGTCTCGCAGTTGTTTCTTGCGATTAGTACCATTAGGTTATTCGAATTGATATTGTAGTAGAGGCGCTTTTCGAGTGCACAGTTGAGTATTTGGTGTTACATACTTCTGAACAACTGTGTATAGCTAGAAATGTATAGTAAATTTAAACAGCAAACAATTGTTGTTTAAAACTTCTTTCAAATATGCCTATCACACAAGTGTTGCGTTTAAGTGCAATATTCTGTATATTCCGCAATACCCAGTTATGAAGGAAGTTCTGATATCCAGTAACAATTATATTTAAACATCACCTGTAACTTTAACTAACTAAATATAAGAGTTACTGGGTATCAGAAGTTCCTTCATAACAGAGTATTGCGGAATATACAGAGTGTAACACTTGTGTGATAAGCATATTTGTAATAATATGTATGACAAGTTTTAATTAAAAATTGTTTGCTGTCTAAATCTATTTAAAATCCACAGAAAAATACAGAGTGTTTCAGAAATATATAACACCATACATTGAAGTATGCACGCGAAAAGCGCCTCTACTACAGTATCAATTTGAAGTGAAGAAGAACCGTTCCAGAATGATATCGAAAAAAATTGAAAATTAATCAACTAACGGCGGGGTGTTTCACTCCTTCAAAGTAAATCCCCGCCGAAAAAACAATTCCCGTGCATATCTGTACATACTCTACCTATAAGTTTCATCCGATTCTAAATTTGACACCTAGAGAGTTTTCCTTAACAATATTGGTAAAACTAACTAGAACACGAGGCGACAATTTTCATTTTGAACACGGGTGGCTGATCTCCACGGCTCGACCCCATGCGAGGACCAAAGTGAATAACTGACTCTATGATATTTTATGACTTTTGACGTTGTAAGCAACCTCTTAGAGTTGACTTTGCCTAATGGACACAACTTTTTAACTAGAAATATTTCATTTTCGAAATTGCAACGTACGACTAAATTTATTCTTTAAATTGTTGTATAAAAATATTCCACTAAAATTGATAATTTTGGAAATGAAGAGAATAGACAGAAGACAAGTTATTTACCTATTCCACCATGATCGTCGTTGAGTGGATTCATATAAATCTCCTAATACTCGTAATACACACCAAAAGCAGTTAGAGACGGAAAAAAGGGCTAGAGTGGAACGGTTGGACATAAACAGTAGGCACTGTACGTGGTGGTACTGACAGCTACGTTGGATGTTGTAAATTATTTGTAATTAGCATAGATTTGTAAATTAAGGACTGTTATTAAAAGCCAATTAGCGAATTATGAACAATAGCAAATCGTCAGAATGCAGTTTTTGATGGAGCGCAGTGCCTTATGAAACATTTTTTGAAGAAAGGCGCAGATATGCGCAAGATTCCTTCACTGCCTGATATAAAATATTGTTGTGTCATGTGCCCAATAAAACATTGACTCTGCTACGGTTGTTTTGAAATTGTTATTATTCATTGTCTATTTATACTATATAAACCATTATTACCATATATTAGCAGCAAATTCATTTGTTAAAAAACGAATTTGGAAACAATAGAACCTAGAACCCCAATAACCTCCGATACACCACTACAAATAAAAAATGTAAATAGGGGTGTGGAAGGCCAATCTATTTACTATTATAAAATGTATTTTTTTATTTCACATAATATTTTTGGTTTTCGATTTTTGCATTTTTGGGAGGATTGGTTACATTGCTATTTTCATGGTGCGCTATATCAACGGCTTTATACCTACAGAGATAAATATTTTGCGGAGTAAAAAGAGACGGTGTTAAATTTCTTCGTGATAATCTAAATATACCCCGTGGTTTAGTTAAATTGTCGCCTACTTTTACACCATTGTGATGAAAAGTAGCTAACTAGCAAATAGTTGCTTTTTTAGTGTCCCAAATGGGGAAAACCTTCATATTAGTTTATCCTTAAGGAGTTAAAAATTTTAACATCGCAAAGGATATAGTTTTGATGTGGCATCCGCGCCTCTTCTTTTACGTAGCACAATATTACAGAAGACAAACGCGGAAACGACAGTAGAAACTATAATAAATACGTTTGGGAAGTTCAATATATCGGTAACCCAACTTGTAATATTGGATACAGGTGGGGGTTCAAACATGGTTAAAGCTGGATAGTTACTAAAACAATCTCATCTTTAATTGCTTCATGTAACCTGTTTGCTCCATGCATGTCATCTTGTAGCTGAATTTATTAGAAACAGTTTTCTAAAAGTAGATCAATTAATAGTTTCTGCCAAAAAGTTTTTAGTAAATCTCCAAAACGCATTCGTGAGTTTAAACAGGCTTGTCCGGGCATTCTTCAGTCACCACTGCCGGTATTGACGAGATAAAAAACGTGGCCTAAAACTATTTTATATTAAATCCGCAAAAAGCCCAAGCAATTTCAGTAAGCCATCGGCTGGTTTCAGATACGGAAATCCATACTCAAATAGAACAGATTTCCGAAAATTATTCAAATCTTTTTGATACTATTTCCAAATTAGAGAACACCAAGCGCGAAAATCACATCATTAGACGCAGAACGCTCATTTTACAAATACACCAACATATTTTCACTTCGGAGTATGACTGAGTCATCAATAAAAGCTAATGATACAATACTACAGCGAATTTTTGCATTAGTCTACATCAACAACACAATCAAACTAAAATAGTAAGTAATTACATACGTTATTAATATTAATAGTAGTACGCTACTGCGAAAGCATTCCGTTTCTGCAGCGTTACGTATGTATAATGCATTCAATTTTATTAACGTAATTTTTTTTTTATTGGCTATACAATGTTATCCAAATTAAATTTACTTTCTATTAAATGTGTGGATTGTTCTATTTCAGATAAAAACGTTACAGTGACATTTCTAGTTTTTGTCTCCCCCTGAGACGATGGTGACTTTCAACCACTCGTACCTGTGCGCTTGAATCATTTTAGGATTCTCAGGTAGATTTTATTACTCCCTTTTAGTTTATGATGGGTATTTCCAATAAACGCGGTTTTGTGCTTTTATCTACATGATACTTATAAAAGTTACTCCAGTTACATGTTTCGGATATTGTGTGTACTCAATTGCCCAATCTATTAATAAAGGAGTAGCGATTCATGGTTTGCATATATCTGCATTTATGCATTTATAATGTAAATGGAAGCGGAGAAGGAGATGTATCAAAAGTAGAAGTTGATTAAGAAGTTTTTATTGAAAATTCTTTAAATCAAAATAACAGAAGAAAGATTGATAAAAGATCACATTCATATAAATTCAATTTATCCTAATATTTAATACAGTAACCCCGGCTTTCTATATACATTCTTAATCTATTCGGCATCAAATAAAGGAATCTTAGATTAGGCATGAATACAAATTTGAATTGTAGATAGAAAAGCTAATTATACTAAATTTGGGATGATAACAAGAGATTAATGTATGCAACAGTATCCTAAGTAAAATATATTTGTCCTTTGAGTATGTTAATAAACCATAATTACTCTAAGACGTTCCTCAACAATGATAATCCTGTACTGCTCTTCTTCTACCTGTAAGTCCGAGCTGAACCTAAGTACGTGGCCTTGTCGCGCGGAAGATAGTATCGATATTTAGTCCTTGCAAAACAAACAGGCCACTGTACCTATGTATACATTTTTGTAAGTTTTGCAGAACAAATTTTGCATTTCAGCTAGGTATTCTCCAACAGTACATAGTTCAGGTACAGAAAATAGTTCAGGTAGGAATACGCAGTCACTCGTAAATTACACATCATCTATAAAACATGTGAACGATGTTCGTTTTTCCTAGTTTTCAGCATAGGTTTTGGCAACATTCGCCATATTCCCTGGTGTTTTAAAGCTATAAAAAACCATTTCGAAATCAATAAACATAGGGCACGTAGTAGTTTTTAAAGTTTTGAACCTGTTCTATTATTGTTTGTTGGCCCTAATAGTGGAGCCATTTTTGCAAAATGATTACACTTTTAGGGGCATATATGTTGACAATTTACTTGGGCAGTAGCTTCATACATCTTTCATTATTATTAGCAGCCATTGCTCGACTGCTTATTTTACAAATATGGTTTTTATATTTTGTAAATTGGGCGAGAACAGGATTCAAAGATTTAGCTGGATTAGATTGAGTTGGAGATGATCATTTACATGATCTTACCTTTCATATTCCTAGCGTTGATCTCGTCACTAGGAGGACTTCATTTCTCTGAATTATCGTTTTGCTGATCTCGCAGTACAGTACATATATAGTTTCTTCCTCAGTTTGACGAAATCTGCATGTTGCTTTCCGTAGGAGGCTCAAGTTGCTTGTCTGTTTGCTTAATACGCAATCTCCTGTTAGCAGACTTATTATAAAAATATCTGAAAAATATCATATAATTGATTTTGCAATTATTCTTTTTTGTAGCGTTGTATCGGATGCTATAATTTGCATTTGCAATAATTATCATTTTTTTTTTTGTTTATTTGAGTTATTGCGATTATATACACTCATAATGTTTGGCTGATCAATCTTATACTGTTTTATTAAGCCTAAATATTTTTATTTACATAATTTACATTGCAATTTGTATACTTTTTTCCCGTTTCATTTGATTAATTTACTTCATGCTAGTATTTTGCTTATGTGCTATTTCATTTACTGGTTTTTTATTTTTTTATTAATTTGTTTTGCTTAAATTTTAATTTCAGATCGTTATGAATTTGGGCACCTATTTTCCGGATTTAGTAAATCTAGCTCATATTTTAAATAAAGTTACAATCTCATTCACTTTCTTCTTCCAAGATTAACACCGGAATGGAGACATTATTTCACCGTGAGGGGAAATTCTTAATACCAAAACAGAGAAATTTTTCACCGAAACGAAGAAGTTTTTCACCGAAAGGAAAAAAATTTTCATCGAAAGGGAGAAATTTTTCACTAAAACGGAATATATCCAATACTGAGATTTTTGAGGTTTTATATTTAACTCCGCTTACCATGCGACGGTGTTGAGGCAATACCGTCAAATTGCGTCGATTCTAACTACTTGCGGAGATGGACGCGAAGCAGCAAGCAGACGGCGTTAGATCTGACACCGTATTTTTATCTGTGTACTGTAATAGTAAAAACTCCTGCGGTCCTCCTTGTGGTGAAAATGCTGGTATTTTCTGGCAACATCAAAAAACTTGAAGAATTAGAAGCAACATTACACACTAATTACTGTACGAAGTGGGGAACTCAACATAATTATATTTATCCGCATCCGCATCCGCACCATCGGTATTTGATCCGTATCCTCGACTCGTATGTGTCGGTATCCGCAATTTTATAAAATAATACTTAATTATAATAAAAATCATTAAATGCGGATACAAATACACCGCACTTCCTCATTTGTAAAAATTTAGCGAATATCCGCAATTTATCCCCGGATAACTGCGGGTATGTGGGGCTTTAAACATAACGTCGATTTTGTACGCAAACATTATTTTAGCTCCATAACAGCAGTGAATGGCTTTCACTGTAAAATTATAGAATGGCATTTACGCGTAATAGGATTAGAAAAACATATACAGAACAATAATTTAATGAAAATAAACAATAATAATAACAAACACGTTCTTTAACACAGTATACGATATCGAAGCTAAAGGTAAACGGTCTGTAGCTACCAAGGGAAAATTGAAATTACCACGAGTTACATATAAGAAACAACAAAGCAGTCCTGTTTTACCCCCTCTCTTGGAAGGTTGAATGTAAATATCTTGGTTTTATGTTTGCTTCACTTTTGATCGTAAAGAACTGTTCGTACTATTCCAAGATCCTTGAATACAGTTGGTCGTCCTTTCAGAGTTTAAATTTTATGTCGACAGCAAAACGGAGCGTAAATATCTTCTCAAGAACAGTAATTATAGTAAAAACAAAATGTGGGGAATGGTTTAGTCCACTATTATAAATGTCCGCAATTGGTTCTAGGTTTCCTCTTCCTCTCTGCGATTACGAGCGAAATGACGAGCTAATTCTTTTTTTTTCTCATAGTGACACGGTCCAAACCCGAAATATGTGCAATTATAATTGACTCTGAATGTGGAAACCTTAATATTTTTTAGTCATTTAAAGCATTTATATTAATTATATTAAATCAATAACAAAGCATTAACTTAAGCAGTAAAATTATAATGCAACTACACATACGAACCGCAAATACAATGCACAGAAGTAAGAGTACTGCAATAAGTAATAATATTAGTTTTAGGGGTATTGATTTTATTTCTAATGTTTCTTTTTTCGCATAAAGTAATTTATTACCTTTGTTCGAATCCGCAGTTCTGACTAATTTCAAAACTAGTGCCCATGGTTATTACTAGTACGTTCTAGAATTACAAATTCTAAGGGTCCCTAATTCCCTGTTCGAACCCGACACAATTCGTAATCCAAATTCCATTCCGAATGGTTCTAGGAGTTCTTGTTGAAGAGCAGATACAAGGGTCGTTCAATAAGTCCTTAAAGAAAGATAGAGAAACAAAGTATTTTCTGTACGTTTTTATTTATTTTTCAACACAATCTTCATTTATCTTTATATACTTCAAGCGTTTCTCCCGCTTTCTTAAGCGCTCCAAAAAGTAAGAATTCGGAAGGTCCTCAAAATAGCTATCTGTTGACGATGACTTCCTCGTTCGACCCGAACTGTTGTTCCCAGAGCCATTTTTCAAATTTAAACATAAAAAAAAGTCACTGGGGCCCAAATTCGACGAATAAGATGGATGTTGTACTAATTCGAACTTTAATTCCATAATTTTATGCATTGTCTTGATAGCAGAGGATCTTTTTCTTTTTCAAATGAGGACGTTTTTTCCCGATTTTTTCGCTAAACCGGTCCAATAACGACGCATAATACTTTTCAGTTATTCTTTGTCCTTTTTTTTTTTTCCAAGTAATCGGTGCAGATGACTCCGCGTGCATCCCAAAAAACCGATGCCATTATCTTGCTGGCAGATTTTACCGTCTTCACCTTCTTCGGAGCCTGTTCGCTTTCAAAAATCCTCTGTTTTGACCGTTCCTTTGTCTCCGAATGTTTCGTCCATAGTTGTCTATCGACGAAGAAACACGTCAGGATTGCGAAGTAAAAGCGTTAAAACAGCTTCAGAGTCGACCAAACGACTGCGTTTATTCTTCACTGAGAGCAAACGTGGCACCATCTTGCCGAGAATTTTTTCACACTCATCTTTTCCTGCAAAATTGAAAACTGGAAGTCCATCTTTTGTGGAAGTACGACCACGTTTAAACTCATTCACCCAATTATAAACAGTTGCTGACACAGAAGCAGATGTGCCATGAACTTCATCCAACTCGCCTTTCGGTGTTAGACCTTTTAAATACACTCCCCGGACAAAAACTTAGATGCGGTAAGATGTTTTAGGGTTTTAAGGGTTACAACATTTCTTTGCGAAACTAGCAACATATCTAATTAAGTTTTTATTCATAAAAGTAAAATAAACTTAAAAATATCTCCTTCAGTAATATATGAACTAAATAAAAAATGATTACTCCCAATGTTTAAACAATTTCTGCGACAAAAATTTAGACGCTCTGTTGCAAATGTAAAACAAAAATAAAGAAATGAGTGATCAGTAATGCGTAGATCCTCCATTCTTCTTAATCACTTCGAATAGGCTGTTATTAATAGATTTATATAAATTTAACACATAATTTTGAGGGATATTCTGCCATTCAGTCACTACTGAAGTTTTCAGTTCCTGTACCGTGAAATATTGACGGCCTCCGCCATAAACGCGACGTGCCAATTCACCCCACATGTTTTCAATAAAGTTTAAGTCTGGTGACTGTGCCGGCCACTGTAGAGTTTTAATCTTTTTCTCTTTAAACTATTCAGTCATGGTTTTTCCTTTATGAATTGGCGCGTTATCTTGCTGAGAAACAAAATTGCGCCCGGCCGATTGGTTTCCAAAACGTAGAAGATTCTCACGCAATAAGTCTTGTGTCATTTTGTTTGTGTAAACCACTATCTCACTTTATCGCGGAATCCAATCGCTGCCCATATCATCACAGATCCACCCCCTAATTGTCTGGTCATTTTCACTTTTGGTTCCTTTCTCAGATCATGATAATAATGCGAGTACCCATCCGGTCCGTCCAAATTAAAACGTTTCTCATCGGGAAATATAACTTTTTCCCATTGTATCTTCCGGGATTTAAAATTCCTATTTTCATCTGGGAAAATCTCAATTACCCCTCATAAAGCAATAAATACTCAGAAATATCTATAAATGAAACTTTGACAGCTGTCTAGTGACTAATGATTCTTACTAGAAACAAACCATTTTCCATATCACGATTTCTTGAACCGCAGTCATTTGAAATTCTCCGTGAATATGAGCATGTGCATTCATTATAATTAGCGAAAGTACAGTGTTGATTCAAATTGGTTACGAAATATCTTTTCAGTCATGCTTTTAATAAATAATTAGATTCTAAGACATTTTAAAATAGGAACACAGTACGTGTTGTATTTGAGGCTCATTGACTGGGGACTATTCGTTCCGAGTGAGTTTATATAGGGTTTACTACGAGTCAGTGGAGCGCAAAAGTTATGGTGCAATGAACCATGGCGGTTGTTAGAAGGTTTAATCGGTTGCGACTTCCAGGTATGATGTAAGGGGTAGCCATCATCGCGATTTAAATGGTTGTTTGAATATTTCTGTAAATTCGCGAACTTTTCTACTACAATAATGCGAGACAAGATGCGATTAGAGTTTAATTGAATTTGGTGGCTAGTTTCCAGTCTATGCTCAGCCAGCACGGATCTGGTTACACGCAACAATTGCGTACAACGCTCGTGCTCAGTAACACGAGTGCTGGCCGACTGCTTTGTTTCACTGACATACCCATTACTTCACAAACATGGAATCTAGTAAGCACCAGGAGCTACCAAATAATTGCGGTCTTTGATGCAAAAGTAGTCTTAGAGGGTGAACTTGAGATTAAAGATGATTTTTATGTTGTTCCTAAAGAAGATGTTACTGATGCGATCGATGACACCTTAATAGTAAATACTATTGTACGGAAATTAGGATTTGATGAAGCGAGTTACTATGGCGAACCGTTTCGGAGCCTATTTATTTTGTTTTTCCGTAGTTACATATTACATTATTAACCCGTTCAAACCTAAATCGGATACTACAACTGGAATTGATGGGCATGCGTACAACTAAGTACTGAAGCTTCATAATCCTCAAACGGTTCCGAACTGTTCTGGATTCCTATTCTCCAATATAATTGTTATGTTGGCTACATTGAACATGCATGTAGAGGTTGGCACCACGAGGGGGACACGAAACGGTACGGGGAGATCAGATGTTTCTGAGTTCAGTTTTAGTTACTACAGTTTTATCAATAAAGTAGTTTAGGTGTACCCGCGTTTTAATTACAAGTGCATTCCATCTAACCATTACATTACCCATAACTCCCAGTTTCATCTACATACACAACAGTTGGCGACGAGGTAAAATCGAACCTACAGGTGGAAAAAAAAATGGCGGATACAACACATGCAATTCACACAGTATTTTCTATTGAAACATTTGATGTTACAAAAAAGTTCGATCGATGGTTAATGCGATTGGAAAGTGCTTTCGACGTTTTCGCGGTACCATCGGAAAAGAAAACCGCTTACTTGCTACACTACATGGGACCAGATGCATATGATATTATATGCGACAAAATTTCGCCAGAAAAACCTAGTGATAAAACATACAATGAATTGGTAACTACAATGAAGTCACACTACAGTCCGGAACCGCTGGAGATTGCTGAAATATTCCGATTTTTTCAACGAAAGCAACAGGAAGGAGAAAGTGCACAAGAGTACTTGACCGCTCTGCAAAGGTTAGCAACTACATGCAAATTTGGCGACTACCTCAGAAAAGCTTTACGGAACCAGTTCGTTTTCGGGTTACGCGCTCAGAATATACAGAGCAGATTACTTGAACAGAAGGATTTGACAATTGAGAAAGCAGTCGACATCGCAGTTAGTATGGAAACTTCAGCGAGGGACGCGGCGCAGTTACATCGTTCAAATACACCAGGAAATGTCAATTACCTCGGTGCAAAAGTACAAAACAAGAAACAATATCCAGTGCAAAGTGTAGGGACACTTAAGCATAACGTTAACAACCGCAATTTAAAATGTTTCAGGTGTGGATCTTCGAAGCATCTTGCAAATAAATGCGACAAACAACATTTAACATGTAACAAATGTAAACAAAAGGGCCATCTGAGCAAGGTGTGTATGAAAACTGCAGATAAAGGTAAGGTCGAACAAGTGGAGGAAATTTGTACAATTCAAGCTGAACATTTACAATATAGAAATAAATTCACTTTGATGCTCAAGATAGAAAAAGTAGAAATAGTTTTCGAAATAGATTCTGGAGCTGCCGTAACACTTTTAGGTTATGAAGATTTCAAACGATATTTTCCAAATTTTACATTACAAGAAACGAACATCAAATTAACAACCTACTGTAAACGATCCTTAAAAGTAATGGGTTTTGCATCAGTTAATGTTACATACAAAGATTCTACAAAAAAATTGAATTTATATGTTACCAATATCGATAAACCACCATTGTTAGGTCGTGAATGGTTACGACAATTAGGAATTCAGTTAGATAATGTATTAGATGTAGCACAAATTAATGCGCGACTCGATAATATGTTAGACAAATATTCCACGGTATTTAACAAGGATATGGGTAAAATTGTTGGTCTACAAGCTAGTTTAAAGTTAAAACCAAATGCACAGCCGTTTTTTATGAAAGCTAGAAAAGTACCTCATGCATTATTACCTAAAGTAGAAGAGGAATTATTACGTTTAGAGAAAGAGGGCGTTCTAGAGAAAGTAAATACTTCAGAATACGCGACACCTATCGTGCCAGTTATGAAAGCGGATGGGAAAATTCGAATATGCGGTGATTTTAAATGTACATTGAATCCAAATTTAGTTATTGACGAATATCCATTGCCGACAATTGATGCTTTATTTTCTTCCTTGGCTGGAGGAGATAAATTTACTAAGCTTGATTTACAGCAAGCGTATTTACAAATGGAAGTGCGACCGGAAGATAGAAAATATTTAACCTTAAATACACCAAAAGGGTTGTACCAAAGTACGAGATTGATATACGGAATCGCTAGCGCACCTGCGATTTGGCAGCGCGAATTTGAAAATATTTTGAAAGATATACCAGGTGTGTCCGTTTTTCTAGATGATATTAAAATTACAGGTTCTGACGATAACACACACTTTGAACGTTTAGAGTTAGTTCTAAGTAGATTATCCCAGTACAATATACGCGTTAATTACGAAAAATGTCAATTTTTTACAAATGAGATAGAATACTGCGGATATGTGATTAATAAATCGGGGATTCACAAAACGAAAGAAAAGATGGAAGCTATATACAATGCGAAAACTCCATCTAACAAAACAGAAGTTCGAGCATTTGTTGGACTAGTAAATTATTACGGTCGGTTTCTTAAAAATTTAAGCACTACTTTACATCCAATATACAGATTGTTAAGAGACGAAGTACCATTTAGATGGGACAGACATTGTCAAAAAGCATTTATAGCAGTAAAGAAGGAAATTAGATCGGAACGAGTATTGGCACATTTTGATCCAAGATTGCCTTTAGTTTTAGCAACCGATGCAAGTTCTTACGCTGTGGGTGCAGTACTGTCACACGTGTATCCAGATGGAACGGAACGTCCGATTCAGTTTGCTTCACAAACACTTACGTTAGTTCAACAAAAATATGCGCAAATAGACAAGGAGGCATACGCGATCATTTTCGGAGTAAAGAAATTTTACTACTATTTATTTGGTCGTTCGTTTACATTATTAGTAGATCATCAACCATTAGTACAAATTTTTTCACCTTCAAAAAGTTTACCAACTTTGACAACTACACGAATGCAACATTACGCATTATTTTTACAAAGTTTTACCTACAACATTCGGTATAAAAATACAAAGTTACATGCAAATGCAGACGCACTTTCAAGATTGCCTGTAAAGAATACTGGTAAATATGATTACGATGTTGTTGATAAATTCGAAATTTTTCAAATCGAAAGTTTACCGATTACTTTGGAAGAATTAGAGAGTGAAACACAGAAAGACACACGTTTAAAGAATTTATTGAAAGCTTTAAAAGCAGGTATAAAAGTTAACGCACAAGATAGATTTAACATACCACAAATGGAATTTACATTACAAAATAATTGCATACTTCGACAAGACATGGTCGTAATACCCCAAAGTTTACGTAAAAGAGTCTTAGACGAATTACATGCAGCTCACTTCGGAGTTGTCAAAATGAAAGCTCTAGCTCGAGGACATTGTTGGTGGCCTGGAATCTCATATGGTTAAGAATTTAACTACATTAAATACAATTACACTGTTACGGAAAATTTTTGCTACTTACGGTATTCCTCAGATTCTGGTATCCGATAATGCTCAAACATTCCTTTTATATGAATTCAAACGTTTTATTCAGGAAAATGGTGTTATACACAAACTCAGCGCTCCATACCACCCAGCTACAAATGGCTTGGCTGAAAGATATGTGCAAACACTTAAACAATCATTGAGAGCATTAAAAGGAAATGAAAGTGAAAGAGAGAAACAGTTAGCTAAATTCTTATTACATTATAGGAGAACACCACATACAGTAACTCATTTAAGTCCGTCGTATCTAATGTTTGGTAGAGAAATACGTTCACGTTTAAATTTTTGCAAGCCAAATATAACGACAAATGAGACGGTTACGCATGCAGCAAATGTACGAAGTTTCAAGGAAGGAGAGAGAGTACAAGTTAGAGACTACATTCACGATTGCAAGTGGGAATTTGGACGAGTCGACACGACATTAAATTACACTACTTAGTTAGGTTAGATGATGGAAGATTATGGAAAAGACATGTGGAACAGATGTTACCAATGGGAGAAGGTACACCGATTTGTGTTAACCGAAATATGGACATTCCCAATGATAATCCACTAAAACCGACACCTACCACCTTAAATACTGATGGAAATACGTCACCCGAGGCTTCATCTTCTTTGCCTGAAACAGAGGATAATGAACCGGTTATTGAAAATACATACTTACCTTCACCAGAACCATTGCAAATGCAAGAACCTTGTTCAGATGTCTTGCCCAGCTTGCGAAGATCAAAGCGTGTCGTTAAATCCCCAGATAGATTAAATTTGTAACCTTGTTACTATTTTGTTTATTTTTCTATGTACCCTCATGTAAATTTATATATGTAGAAATTACCTCGGCAAGGGGAGAGTGTTATGTTGGCTACATTGAACATGCATGTAGAGGTTGGCACCACGAGGGGGACACGAAACGGTACGGGGAGATCAGATGTTTCTGAGTTCAGTTTTAGTTACTACAGTTTTATCAATAAAGTAGTTTAGGTGTACCCGCGTTTTAATTACAAGTGCATTCCATCTAACCATTACATTACCCATAACTCCCAGTTTCATCTACATACACAACAATAATGGTAAGGAATATTCTACCAAGAGAAGGAATAGATCCCATCATTATACAAATTTTCTCAACAATACAAAATCGTGTTCTTGAAATTCTGGGCATATAGATATCTGAAGGTAGTACAACAGGTTCCGTCTACCGAAATCACAGTCAAAACTTTATTGTGACTACAACAAAATGGCAAATAAAACAAGAATGAAATTTTTATAATAAATTTTGAAATTATTAACCGCAGCAGTTTCATTATAATTCATTTTTGATAAACACGCTTTCTCCCTTACTTTTAGAAAATGTATATGTAAATAAAATAAAATATGTATGTAGTCCATCGCGCACAAGAGAAAATCCATATACAGGCTGATTCACGAAACCCGTCCATTAAAAGTTATTGAATTTGGAATGATATCTTGATTTTGAAACTTGGAGGTTAAGCATAGTTAGCTGTGATCTATTTAGAAAAAATCACTTCGCACTTCCGGTTATATCGAGTGTCATGGCTAACTTTGATATTATAAACAGAAACCTATATCTTTTGTTGCACTTTTACATTCTATTAGGTATTTTAAAGCCAATTTTATAAAACGTCTTCTTACCTATTGGTTACCGTTTTACAGTTATTTTAACTTTTGGGCCGTAGCGTTGGAGCGGTTAAAGCTAGAGAGTCGAACTTTTTTTTGCTTCAAAGTACCCGTCGAGATCTTTCGAACAGAACTTAACCTCCTAGTTCGTTCGAATGTCGAGATATAGGAGAGCCGTAAAAATTTGAACATAAAGTTTAAATATACGAAAACGGTAGAAGAAAAAATGCATATCTACCAAAAGACACGTCTTTTGACGGAGATCAAAAAGCACACATTAGTTGATCGGATCGCTGTATCCGTTCGGAAGTAATGACCGTTTAAGGTTTTAAGAATAACGCGTCAGAAACAGACCCGAAATCGACATCCCTCTGGTTTTCGTTGATTTTCTCCTTAGATATGCATCTTTGGTTGCTGAGGAGTTTGTAATAGAAAATTACCACTACTCTAACGGCTTAGGAGATATGAGCCTTTAAGTATATAAAAACTGTAGGAAAAATGCACCGAAACCTGTTGAATTATATACCAAAGAACGCGTCTTTTGACGGAGATCAAAAGGCACACATTACTCGATCGGATAGCTGTATTCGTTCGGAAGTTATGGCTGTTTGAAGTTTTCGGAATAACGAAACAGACCCAAACTCGACATCGCTCTAGTTTTCGTCGATTTTCTCATTAATAGGCGGTGAAAAACAATTTTAATTTTTTTAAATAATTTTTTTTAAGCATATAAAAACAAAAAATAGTATAGAAAATAAAAAACGAAATGCTGTATGTATTATGTATAATAAAATTATAAGTGTTGTATATGACCTCCATTCGCTTGCAAACATTTTAAAATCCTGTTATAAACCTCAGTTGTTGTAGCCTGTTTTATTTGTTCTGGATCAATCCTATTAAACGCTTCCTTTACTCATCCCTTTTAATTCTGCTTTGGTCTATACTGTGACCGAATACACCGATGCTTTTATGTGTACCCACAAATGAAAATTCAAGGGCGTTAAATCAGATCTTGATGGCCAAGCCCAAAGTCCGTTGCGCCCAATCCACCTATCATTAAACATTGTACTCAGTAAACGATCTACACCATAAGACTGAGCTGGTGCCCCATACATTTGATACCAGCAATCTCTCCGAATTAACAGATGCAACTCAAAAAAGTCTGCAACACATTGCCGCAGAATTACTGTATATCGCTCACTGACATAAAGTTTTTTTTTTTGTATCGTTCCTCATCTGCTAACATTTGCATTATTTTGTTTCTTTCAAGATTAGTAATGTATTATTTCCAATATTTATATTCTTTAAAGCATTTATATTTAGTATCAGCTAATATCTTTAATTTTAGTTACAATTTTCCTTGTTCGTTTAGCTTACCTTACAAGTAGTGTTGGAAAGAACACTTTGTTCGTTCACCGGCCTCGATTTGAACGCAGTTTGGAAAGCGCACCAAAATATTGAGTGAACGAAGCTTGTACAATGCGTTCTTTGGTACCACGTTCATAGCTCATTTATCGGCGTTGCACTTGTTATACTAAACTTAGCAATCTTAGCATTGCGTGTATAGGCGCATTCATTCACAGAAGAACGCAGACGGAAAAAAGATTCTACGGAACCCAGAATTCAAACTATCCAGTTTAGCAGCAGTTTATTTATATATATATATATATATATATATATATATATATATATATATATATGTATACATAGTTTTCATAACAACCAAAATCTGTATACATACGTTTAACATTGTACCTAAATATTTTAGAATGTTTTAATATAAATCTTACATTGTTAATTTTAGTTGAATTAACAATACCAGGATGAATTTTTAAGGTAAGTCGAATTTCAAATCATTATGTATAATCGAAACATCACGTCATGAGTTATTAAAGTTCATCAACTTTACAATTTGTTTTATTTATTAAAAATTTCCGCTAGAATCAAGAATATTTTAACAAAGGTATAAAGGAAACTGTAGTCTTAAGGCGCAACTTCAATATAAAAACAAAATTTTGTGGTATTGCATTATTTCCCATTACGAACGCGTTAACATACAAGCGTGAATACGTGAATGCATGAACGCGATCTATCTTTTTCCTATACTAAGGGAATGCCACGCCACACTATGGGGCCGACCGAGAAAACCATCTCAAAGATATATAACTTTTTTATTTATTTAAGTTATTGTAACTTGATGTACATGTATAAGAAGTTTTATCGCACATAGTTACATAAGAAAACTAAGACATTTTTATTTGCGTTTTTATTAATTCGCTGGTAAAACGATAAAACAAAGGAAATACTTACTTGTTACATTAGTACTTATCTTATACTATACACCATTATTACTATTATTATTACAATACACAAATCTAAATTTGTTTTTGGTGTATAAAAAAAACTAAAAGTGTGTTTTTAAAGCTTAATAAAACTACTAAATGTTTCCATCAGATTCTGGATTGTAAGTTATCATGTACACTTTACACACTTAAAAATTCATATTCTATTTATTTTATAGAAATATTATTGTTAAAAAAGTAAATATGTGTAATAAGTATATATAGGTCAGAAATTCAATAAAATGAAATAAACTTCGATGTTAGATATTAAATAATATTAAAGTTTCTATATTCTTGGAATTTTACAATTAACATTTAAACAAATTACTCTGCCAGTAATTGCGTCGCTGCCTCATCAAACGGCATTATCTTTTTCCTTGAAGAAATGCAACTTGATATGTACGAGTCTGAAGTGTAAAGTGTGGAAAACGTCTTCATTTGTCGCAAATCTTAAACAGTTTCTAGCATGATGCAATCTGAATTGCCGATAGTTCTTGTTTTGAGCTTCTTGGGCATCTTCAGAAAGTTTATTATTTGTATTTCAATAACATATTAGCAGTAAATTTGTCTACCTCCGAAAAAAGGTGTATTTCAGTGTTACAGAACCTTTCACTTTGCAAGCCTGTAACTTCCCATGGCAACTCTAAATAAAAAATACAAACCGGAATATAAAAGCCCAGTTAATTTACTATTATAAAATACATGTCGCATAATACTGTTTCAATTTTCAATTTTGATATTTTTGAGACGATTTCGGCGGTCCCATAGTGCGCCGAAGTGTTTTGTTCATCGTTTCGCCTTCATCAGGTACTCGGCTCGTACTTCTGAGAATCCACATTTCTTAAATTATTTAACTTAACGTGCGTCTTTTATTCAACAAATTAATAAGTTGTACTTTTATTAAACTGTGAAATAACTTATATTTTTTTCTTCGCCACAAATCCATCGCGCAAAAAATTTCTCGCTAAACCATCTGCCAACATTTACATTTGATGAATTATTTAAATTAAGTATGTAAACGATATAAAAAGCAAAAGAAAAATAAATAATAAAGTTAATAAATAAAATATCTAAGTAAACTGCCTCAGTAATACGGTTGATGTTTTATAACGACGATATTCATTTGAAAATAGCATTTTTAGACATAATATTTAATTTTACTCACCTCCGTAATCGCTTATATTATAAATATGTTAATAAAAAGAACAAAATATCGTTGAATAATTTTTATTTTGCATAAAAATGAATCAAATATATATACAAGGAGTTACATATTATACCAAAGCATTAGTAAATTATTTTATATATTCCAAAGTACCATGTTAAATAACTATTAAATACCGAATCGAACATTCATCGATTTGTAACAACATAACACGTAATATGTAGTTAAGATTTAATTCTACAACTCTAGAAATTAATGAGAAAAAAAGAGTAAATTGGAATAATATTTAAAAAATGTTATTAGGTACATTTGAAATTAAAATTGTATTTTAAAGTACTTATTTCTAAAAAGTGTACCAGGTCTTGGCGACACGAGTAAAGTGCGTTTCCTGTCTTGTAAGCGAAATATGCTACGATATGGAAGTGTTGAATGTGTAAACGTGTGTTCGTTTTCAACAGACCAGTCTATAGGAAATGTAACGTCCGGCGGTCTCCGATGGACGGATAATCTTAACCACCTGCAACACGTCAGGAAGAGAACGTTTTAATACACTACCGGTCACCCGTATACTTTAACCCTCATTACTTGTGCACCGTTTTATTTCAAACGTAAGAAATACACTCGCTTATACATACACACATACAAAACGCATATACACTTTGTGACAAATTAGAAGTGAGTGTACACCTAATACGGGTTTTCACTTGGAAATAGAAGTTTTCGGAGCAAGAGAAAATTTCACCTAACGTAAGAATCAAGATTAAAGGTAAATAACAATGTACATTAAAGATGGTTACCCAACTTCAACCCAATATGTATTATATTCGAAAAATGCGACACGCAATTAGAGAAGTATATAACATGTTATCATGTGCATTATCTGGGCCAACCAAATTTGTCATTGCAGCAGATATTTGGAAGTCCACGTGCGTTCAAAACTCCAAAAAACAAAAACCGGTAAATTTACCGGTTTTTATTTTTTACACAATCGTGTAAATTTGTCACCTGCACAAAAATTAAACTCAACTGTTTTCAAAAAAACAATAATTCATAACAAATAAATACAAAAAAACAAGACGCCAAATAATATTGCTGTGAATATCTCTAACTTCCTCAAATATAGTAACGGTAGGCAACTGAAGAGGGTTCATCCTTTGACCAGTGATAATTAACTAGGCGGATTAAAATAAATCAGTGCCTATAGAACTTACAATCGATTCTCACAATGCACAACCAAAGTGAATCATATCCAAGCTATTGCTCTTCTTCTCACATACAGGTAGCAATTGAGAGGTGAATGGTAGCAGCACCATAGCTTCGCCTCTTCTGCGTCCTAAGATTAAATAGTTCAAGTGCACGTCGCTATTAAACTCCAAGGAAATAAATGATTATAATAGTAAGCTCAAGAATGAGATTATGACTCATAATATAACTGAATTTTTAATTGAAGGAAAAAACAATTTCTTGTTTTAGAAGGCCTACAGAAGTACGAGGATTGTGTAAGAAGTACTTGTGCTTGGAGACAGATACTGATTTATGTAAAATTCTACATTACTCACAGTGAGTGCTATTGTGTGTTACTATTGTGACAGGGAATAGTGTTGTTTTGAGAGCTGCTGAAAGAGAGCAAGTTTATCTATTTGTAGAATCATAGAAAAAGTACAATATCGATCAGTGAATCGATTTTTTGGATGGGAAAACGTGTACAAAAATCTAGGTTCAGTTTATAAGAAACATCTTCGATGATCCTTCACAAAAAATGATGTGTGAAAAAGATATCTGCAAGACGTATGGACGTTTGATCAAAAACGGAATCGCATGATAACTTCAAAGCAATCTTTGGATATGCTTAAGCGCAATGCGAATGTGTTTCTGCGGCGTTATGTGACTGTAGGTGAGGCATGGATACGTCACTGCACGCCTGAAACCAATGGTAAATCGGCAAAATGGATTTTTCCAGCAAACGTGTACCACAGAAACCGAAGATGATTTCATTAGCCGGAAAAGTTATGATAATTTTTTGGGGTTCGCAAGGCATCATCTTAATTGATTTTATTTGGAGAAGAGAAAGATAATCACGGCAAAATTATCCTGATTTATTGGACAGATTCGACGCTGAACTGAAGAAGAAAAAGCCTCACCTCGCAAAGAAAAAAATACGCATGATCATGATAACGCCTCGACGCACTCATCGACAAATGCAACAGAAATACTAGTTACGGTACGAACTGGTGTTCCATCCACCATATTCGCCAGATTTGCTCGGCTATGACTTCTTTGGCAGTGAGAAACAGACGGCTACTTTGCAGTGTTTGACTTGGATGGCTTAAATGGTTGGAATATCGTTGAACTAAGTGTACACAGCTACGTCAAAAAATAAATGTACTAAATGCAAAACAATCGCGTCTTCCTTAACGCAGGTATTTATCAAACCATTCTCGTATTTACAAACAGCAACATTCTTAAAGTCCGCAATACCATAACAAACCTGTTTGCGTCACCACCAGCCGCCACTGGTTCAAGGCGGATACGCAATGTAGGTCCCAAATTGACTCGCACTACTTATCACAAAACAAACTCTGGTCATAATATATAATTTTTGTTGATGCTTTGAACTTCGGTATAGTGCGATCTATGCGAAATTGCAGATGCCTGCATTAACAAACTCTGCAAAAATTGCTCTGGTTATAACCAAACACTGCTATATTGGGCTTTTCCTTAACTGGATAGTGTATAAGAAAATTATTTTAAAATATGCCGTTATATTTAATAATATATATATTATTAAAAACAGCATACAATTTTATGTTCAATTTCTTGAATTCAAATTTAATTTGGAAAAAATTGCTCTTTGAGCAAGTTGATTGTCAATGTTAATCTATGAAAATTAATTAATTAAGTGCGGTAAGTTTATTTAAATAGCCCACATTTGGTAAATTAATATGTCTAATTTTCAGTCTTTTTATGTTGCTTTTACAATGGTCTACGCATGAACCGCTTAATTTGCAACAATTTTCAAAATCGGCATCGAATGCAATAAACACTATTGTGTAAATAAAAACTGACAAGGAGAGATAAGATAAAATCTACTAGCCTAACTGGTTGCACAACAAATTATTGAACAATTTGTTGTGCAACGATGGGAAACAAAATGATAATTGTTGTCAGAATTACTGAATATTAAAATGGTAAAAGTAAGAGGAAAACAATAACAAGGAATAAGAGCAAAAGGGGAATATAATAAAAAAGTAAAATTAAATAACAATAAACAAAGTTGACGGGTACAATTATGTAAAATTTGCACAACTAAATCTGTGGAAACTAGGCCGGTCCTAACCACTAGAAGTGATAAGAAATATATAAAAAAAAAGGCACGAAATCGATCACATAGTCTCGTATATTCCCAGAGAGTAGAGTATGTAAACGTCAGAACGCTTGAGTAGTTCACATTTTATAAACAAGCGCCTTCGAATCATACAAAATACATAAATAAATTGGGTACTTATGGTAACCATCATGTCAAACAGTTGATTGTGAGGGGGGTTTGACATGATGCAGCCCAGAAGCTCTGTTCGATAGAGAGGGAAGTGTCGGTATACTGAAGCCACTGACACAGATTTGATTCGATTTCAATCTGTGAACTTTTCTGAAAAGAAAAATGAAGCGAGCTGCAAGAACAATTTTTCAAATCAAAGGTAATAATGAAAGTTGGTCAAACCGTACGGGATGACTCACACGTAGCTGGCAAATATTTTTATCCCTTCCATGGACATGGCCTGCAATAGGCTTTACCGTTCTGGTATATGACAAAGATCTGAACTTACGGATAATTTGAAAAAAAAACGGCTCGGTGGCCCAGTGCTAAGAGAACCTGGGCCCTTGACTGGGCAGAGTTAGACGCTGTGTGTTCGAGTACCACCAAGATCAAAAAGTTTTCTTAGTGGCGATGGGGTGACAGTAACAAGGCTATGGAATACTTTACACACACAACTTACACACTAGAAGGCTCCTGAGGTTATGACAAGCCCAAAAACGCTTATACACCTCATTGAGCCGTCACCACAAAAAAGATCTGACATCTAATCACTTCAATTTCAGTTGAGCTACTTCATTTTCTAATCACTTGCAAATCATTTGAGTTTAGAATCATATAAACGGAGGACGCCTATGGTATGTTTATTAGCAGTTTCCCCCAGTAATCATGGTACACAAACTAAAATACAAATGTAGAAAATAAGTTTGATGTGTGTATAGTTTCATATTTTAGCATAATTTAACACTACCCTATGTGAACGCTACATTAAAATTTTACTCTTATGGTTTCTGGTTGTAAAAGAAGGACACTTATACCAAGCCCTGTTAAAGCGAACCAATCTGAAAAATACAGATCTAAGTTTCATAAGAATTATGTTGCATTTCATTATAACCAGATAATATTTAAAGGATTTAATAAAACTAGCTCTATTTTCTCACAAATTCTATAATGTAAAACTTGGCGACCGGATTCGCGCATCCTCAGGCCAGAATTATAGCAGTGAAGTTTAAGTCAAAAGATGAAGTTGGAATATTGAATTGTTAAACTGTGCAAACGACACTTACACATTAGTAGGTATTTATCCTGCCACGAATCAAAATCACTAAAGGTGTATAAATAAAATTGTATAATGGAACTATCACAACACGTTAAAATTCTAGAAATAAACACCAACTTTCTAATACTATATTTGCTGACAAAGGTAAATCTTGTCTCTATTAAAAGTTTTATTCCAAACTGATTAGTGTGGCAGTCATACATACTTACTCCATTTCACGAATAGACGCGACCGAGTGTTTCTACCAAAATGTCACACATCGTTAACAGTCCAGTAGGCGCATTATGATAACATTTATCACAATTTTGTTTCTTTATATAGATAAAAAAAAACGACAATACATATTGTATGTATTGTTTGTGTCCCATGGATAGGTAAAGCAAACAGAAAATTATTAAATTTAAATAAAAATATTCCGATCTTGTAAAAACGCTTACGCACAAAGCTTGATTCACTGTAAGATTGCAGCGGTAGGATAGGTGAAATACTCGCGGCTTGTGATTGGCTAATAGACGAGGCATATTCACACACAAAAAATTCTCTATTACCGATATCTAATGTCGCTTGTCAAACATCGTTTGCATTTATTGCCGTTTATAAGAAAATTGTCACAATATAGTTATGTAATAATACATGTATGTATATCACAAACCATAAATGGAGACGGTACAGTACTTCCTGCAAGGTAAGCAATTGGGACTGAGGAATTCTGCAGGAAAACGTTTAAATGTGTTACATATTGGTAGCGAAGATGGTTTCATGGAACATGGTCTCCTGTTGAAATCAGAGAAAATACGAGATTGTCATTTATTAATTTTAATTCAAGTATTAAAGTGAGAAAACTATAAATCTGTAATACGTATATACCCTTAACAGATTGTAATAATATTTAATTACACATTTGATATTTTATTGTAATGATTGATATGCATGCCATATTTATTGACTGTACTGTTGGGAATAATAGATAAGTACACTCAAAATTGAAACATAGTTTTTCTTCACTGTCATTAATCTAACTACAACAATGAAAATAACGGAGATTCTATAGAAGATTTAGAGATCTTCCTGTCTTTGATTTAACTGCGTGCTAACATGTATTCCGAAACTGTTCGAAGTACTTGGATACAGCCTCAATTGTTTATATGATGGCAATCTTGAATATGAATCCCTGTTTGGCGTTGTCTTATACAATTACTAATTCCACAACTATACCATTTAAACTTTCCTTTAAAAATTGATAAGCCTGCCAACAGAGGGATTTAACTCATGACAAGTTTTGATATAATACTATCACACTGTGCTTTCGGTGAGAAATTTTTGATTTAAGCTTATCAATTACAACATTGTTATTTTAAAATTTACCGTATGACCTTTGATCATTCATTTATCGATATAATTAAACAAGCTTCAGCTGTTGTCTCCAACAAATCAAACAGGTAATTGAAAGATATAAATTTATATTGAAATTTATTAACTTTTTTATTTTTGTTCTGTTATGTTATCATGTCATAATATAACCACAACATATTCAAATAAAATACGAAAAACTATAATTTCATTCGATATTATACTTTGCAATTACTACAATATGTTGATAACCGATTGATTTTTACGCTTACGACGCTGCCAACTTAGAATTTTCTATTTTTCTATCAAGTAAATTTTTCCGGTGTAATATGGACGCCGATCGTACCACTATTTACTGCAATCTTAACGTGAATAGATAATAGCATAATTTATTACTCTTAATATTGTTTTTCGGTAACCCTCTTATCATATCGGCTATAGAAAATACACTTTACTAACTGAAAAAATTGTTTTTTTTAATAAATCCCCAAGATCTACTTGATTTGTAGGCAATAAAATTATGGCACAAACTGCTTAATTGAAATATGGCTGAATGCAAAAGATGAAATTTCAACTTAATAATTTTCTGTGTCCATGCGTTATGTATAAGTATACTTTACTTACTGGGCAAGAATTATTGCGGTATTAGATTAAAGTTTAATATTTTAAAATTTAGGAAATGGTAATTAAATTGCATGTATTTATAATTAAAATTCATTTCAAATAAACGCATATAGGTATGTGTATAGAATTTCCCTATTTGTTCTGCTTCGTAATGAATATTAAGTTCATCAAATATTCCACATTTAACGACCCAAAAAATTGAGATAAAAACGCGAGCCCACTGAAATAAGATTTTTCGTCGCGCCAACCAAAAGCTTATCAAAATATTATATTTATTTATGCGCTTATAAACACCTAATTTGGTGTAGATATATTAAAATTGCTACATCTAGCAAATTTATGAAGAAATCAAAATTTAGCAATATGATTAATATTTAAATACCCTAAATGCGGATGAATATATGCAACGAGATAATTATATGCAAACAGCAGGGTGAGCAAAGTAAATAGACTATCTGGTAAATCTGAGATCATACAAATACCTGTCCTCTCTTAAGACCAAAATATCGAGAGACTGGATCACCAGCTTGTATCCTCATCAGCATATTTTCTTTCAATTTACTGTTTTCGTTAAGAATAATACATATATGATTAAATACAATGTAAGATAAAAAAAGGATACTATCTCGCTAAAAGCTCTTGTTTCTCTTCGGGAGTCATCACCACATGTTCTGGAACAAGTTCATGTTCAGTAATGTTTATCAATAATTCTGATTCTAAAAACTGTTCCAATATATACTTTGGTGCCATATCAACAAGTGATTGTTTTGCGGAAGGTGTCATGCCTGTCTGAACCACTATAATAGCCCTATGAATATTTTCATCTTGCATACGTTGGCAATACGTTTTTATAGTTTTGATTCCGATTTTAGGTTCGTCTGGGAAAAATACGAACATTTGATCAGTGGGATCATCATTATGGGCAACCAAAACTATCAAATCACTTCTCGAAGGCCTTTTCTCGCTGTATTCAGAAAATATACATGTACATATAATTTTACAATACAGTATCATTAACTTACCTTGGTTTATCACCGAACTGTTCTTTAAACTGCTCTAACGTTTGGTCTAATTCATCTTGAGTCACTAAATATCCACGATCATGGCATAACTAAAGAAAAAATAACCTCAAAACAGATTTGATTAAAACGGCACAACTTACCTGCATTACAGTTTTTCGAATTCGCCATAATTTGTAAGTTTCTGCCTCATCATCCATATTTATAAATACAGAAAAATTTAGATGGAAAAATATAAAAATTTACAAATATTGGATATTGCAGGTTATATCAACAATATGCAAACATCAGAAACCAGAGCCAATCAGAGCTCAGAACGCTAGAGACGTTCCTAATCAAGTGTCACAGCCAGCTTGATCTGTGATTTGATCCATTGACATGTGACATCTAGATACCAACAGTATTGTCATCAGGGAATAACAGTCACAAATGATCAGCCGTTGTAATAAGTATTGATATCAAAATTAAAACTAATTTCCGCTAAAAATGTATATCCGTTTAGAACTTCAAAATATGTAATTGGTTAGGCAATTTTTCGTACATTTCAGGCTCCAAAGTGGCGTTCACATAAGCCGCTTTCCTTTCATACCCCAAAGCAGAATTCTGATCAATTGTAACTAGTTATCGGCTACAGGTAGCTGGTAATGAAAAACAGTGAGAAATTAGTATAATGTGAAACTAGGTAAACACCACACAAATTGTGGCTTATAGACTCTGCATCAATACTCTCTACATTTGTTTTTAAATTTGTTGTTATTACTACAGAAATTGCTAATAAATATAGCATATAATATTTCTCTGCAATTCCGTACATTACAAAATAAATTGTTAATATCAATAAACTAATTTAGGTTACGAAGACCATTGTTATTAGTTATCAAATTTTTACACTAATTTGGCATTAATTTGACACCCGACACCAATGATTTGCTTCGTTATAACATATCTGCTGATATTCACAATTCCTTTTGTAAAACATCGAATTACACAGAAAAGTTGAATGAAATATTTATCCCCAATCTCCACAATATTCTTGACATGTAAATTCAATTGATGCAATGCCGCGATAATGTCAAAGTTTCGCATTGCATCACAGATAATATAATTACTAATGTTTCACTAAGTTTCGCTCAACCCTATGAGTATGCCACTAAAAGGTATCCGCACACACTGTGCCACACAAAATGTTTTAAGTTCGGGGCATATGATTCGGAAATTCGTTGTATCACAATCGAAATTCACAAATTTGGGCCATTATACAGCGTATTTTGTAAATAATATTTAATAAACAGTGAAAGCTTTTATTCAAAGTTACTTCATAAGTATTTTTTAGCCCTCATTTTCACTGGTTCAAAAGGAAACACAGTTCTATTTACTTTACCTTACCCGAAATTTTAAAATGGTTGATGAGGACCTGCCATTCGTGTAGTTCTTATTACGCACGCCTAAGCGCTTTATACGTCGCTTGCTCTCCAATCTTTTTTTGTTGTTTACGTCTCCTGTTAACCATGTGCTTCCGTTTCGCTTCAATGTTCCAGCTGGTACCAACATAAAAACCTAAACTACTCTCTTTTATTGACGTCCGTTGTAAGTAGCGTGAACTGAATATATTTATCTAAAATCATCCGTAATATTATAGGATTATTTTAGCCGTATTTCGTAGAATAATTTATAAAAATGCCGCCGAAGTTTGATCCTACAGAAGTTAAATATGGTAAAATAATAATTAAGATTTCTTAAATGTATGGTGATATTAATGATATTCTTCCAGTGTATTTGAGATGTGTTGGTGGAGAGGTCGGTGCGACGTCTTCTTTGGCCCCAAAAATCGGTCCCCTAGGATTAGTAAGTAGTCATAATTGTTTACTACAAATTCTTAAACTCGAATTGTATTTTTAGTCTCCTAAAAAAGTAGGTGATGATATTGCAAAGGGTACTGCTGATTGGAAGGGGCTTAAAATTACTGTACAATTAAAAATCCAAAACAGACAGGCTACAATCACTGTAGTACCATCTGCTGCGTCGCTGATCATTAAAGCTCTAAAAGAACCTCCTCGTGATAGAAAAAAGCAGAAAAACAGTAAGTAATCGTGTTTGTTATTCGAAATTCAACGTCTGCTTTCGCTAAAAGTTGATTGAGTTCATTACCACAATAAAATTTTCAAGGAACTAATTTTTGTAATGTTATTTTATTTTATGCCTTCACGATTCTAATGTAAAAGATGAGTGATATCAAAATAAAATTTATGTGGATTCATACAAAAATTATCTCCTTAAAATTGCTGCAGTTTCCATCAAGACTAGTATTTCTTCTATGTTCGTTATTTGTATTTTCTAAGAATTATGGTATCAATTTACGATCGATCTGTCCAGTAGTCCAAACTATAATATTAGAACAGTAATAATGATTGTATTTTGTAGCATAATTAAACACCTTTGTATAATACTTGATCCTCAACTTTTATTTACCAAGCATATTGCTAGTGTTGTTGCTTCTTGTACTAGAAAACTAAGCATTGTTATGAAATTGCTGGTAATATAAATTACTTTATAGCACAGCACATTTGGTTTTCTGTTCCTTGTCAATCTATATACAACATTCCACCATTTTACAACCGCCTTGTATTACATTGTGTTCAATCTATAATCACATCTGTACTATTCTAACTATTCTCTAATGTAGTTGTTGGATGCAAACGTTGACATTAAACAGTTTCATTTTAAATTTTAGTCGGTGTATATATATTTTTATGACAATGTTTACATCTATTTGTTTTTTTGTTAATTTTCATTAAGCTTGTTAAAGTTATAGTTGTTTCTTGTTAAGATATTAATTAATCTTATCCTTAATGTGACCATGTATTTTACTAGATAGACAATTTGGCAATTTGGTAAAAATGATATTTAAACGTTTTATTACTTGTACTATTGCTCTTGCATGTTTTCTTTTTTATTTTTTTGTTCTTCCTGTATAATTTCTGTACAACAACAACTGTAATCACCTGACAGTTAACAGTCGTGACTTAATATATATTTGAGCAATGAACGAATGTCCTTTCTTCTGTGCCGAATATATCCGATCAAGGTAGGTGCAACCATAGGACCGACTCTCAATTTGTGTACAGTTCTCTGCGCTAGACTAGAGGGTAAAGTTAGTAATACTTTATTTTAATTGTCCAGGCGCTACATAATCTCATCTTTTATTTGCAACCCATCTCTACGAAATACTAGATATGTTACTACTGAAGATGAACAAGATTAGCTTACTGTTGCTGAATCTATTACGGATTATTTCGATTCTATTATTTGTTTCAATCCTTTAAAGGTTATTTATTTTTATAGTTAAACATAGCGGTAACATTACTATGGATGATATCATTGCCATTGCCCGGCAAATGAGGCCACGTTCTATGGCAAAGTCTCTAGCTGGAACATGCAAAGAAGTATTAGGAACAGCACAATCGGTTGGATGCACTATTGATGGCAAAAATCCTCATGACGTTATAGATGAAATAAATGATGGATCGATAGAAGTCCCAAATGAGTAACTGTTTTGATAGAATAAACTATTATTAATATTTTGTTGTTTTTACTGCCCTGACAAATAATAAAGAAGTGTAAAAGATATTTGCACGCACATTAATGTATATTTTTGAATTGATCTATAGAAATGGATGATTATCTTTTTTTTATTTTGAACCAAACAAATCTTTGGTCGATATTAAAAACATTGTACATCTTACGCATTATACTGTTAAAAATACTATTAAAAAATGGTATATTTCATAAGCTCTCTTAGACGTATCGCTTAGCTCTGAGATTTTGATTATGGACAAATGTTTTCGAATTCACGTTAGTCTTGATTTAGGCAAAAATAAATTTGAATTTGTAAGTACCGGTCATTGATTTAGGACGTATGACCTGAGATATATAGATAAATGTAAATTTAATATCCTGCTCTTTTTCTTGATTCCTGATTACATAATCTGGAGAGGGACAGATTATATGTTTCTTGAAACCTTTCGTTTTTAATCAGTTATATGTCACAGATGAATATAACACTTCACAAACTTTATTAAAATTATTTATATCCGCTTTTAGAAACCAATTTAATGGATACACGATTATATTACTCATGCAAGAAAGAATTAACATATTCTAGGTTAATTTTCGCGCTTCCATGAGCTTATATAATTTCAGAAATATTCAGTTTTAATCTTCAGTATCGTGCAAAACTAAAAATACTAATGCAGTTCAAAAAATCCCTAAAAAATTTGCAACAATGATTATATTCCGATGTACTACATTAAGGAATTAGCGAATAACTTTACTACCGGGATTACCAGCTTAAATTGGGGGTAAATTTTAAAAATGTCTACTGAGAAAATCTCATTGCCTATTCCTACTTTAGAATTCACAGAGTATTTGAAGTTCTTCTGATATTGAGCTACAAATTTGAAGTTTTCTGTCTGTTTAATCGGATTAAAGAAAGCTTACGATTGATGTATGTATATGGACTTCAAAGCTCAAGATTATTATTGGCTTCCTATTTCTCGATTACCTGTTTTAGGTAGCTTTTTTTTTTACATCAGGAGAAGATTTAGACCAATTCACTGCTTTTTCGGCAAGCTTATCGGTCCTTTATTTCCCTCGATTTCTTGACGGCTTGAGAGCCACCGTAACGTAACGTGGTTTTGTATCCCGATTGCCATAGATTTTGTACACGTTAGTGTATCAGGCTAGATTCGCATGTATAGGCTTTGAGAGCTTTCAAAGCTACATGACCATCTATGAATATACTTATGGATGCATCTCGTATCCCCCATCCTAGATTCCTTTTTGGCGTACAAGTGTACAGTAAAAGTTTCCACTTGAAATTCATTGGTATGGTAGCCTATTGGCATTTTAGGTAATAGGCCCGTTAATGCCTATACTTGTTTCGGCTTTTATTTTCTTTTGAATTGAAGTTGTGTATGTAAAGTGTTCCCTATCCTTGTTACTGTCACACCCTCGCCGTAAAGGGTGAAGCGCAGTTAATTGTGTACCCCAACTGCGAATGGTGACTCGGGTGGGTACCAGACGACCCACTAAGAAAATTTGTTGAACCCGACTCGAACACACAACACTTAGCTCTGCCCAGTCAAGCGCAGGCCCTCTTACCACTGGGTCACCGAGCCGATTGATGTGAATATTGAGGATATATTTAATTTTATGCTGTTATAGACGTCCTTGGAAAAGTTTGTACCATATGGGAACTTTTTCTATTTATTTAGAAACCAAAAAATGTTCCAAACTATTTGTCTCGTAGTATAAAAATGTCATTATTTGACCAAATATGAAGAAATGGCACAAAAAACAGTTCGCATCTACCTAGAGATTCCAAAACTAAAGTCCAATTCAAAAATGTTAACTTTTGTTTTTTCTTGCATTTTATTAATATTACCCACTGTATTTTTTTTGTATTTTTTTCATCAGAACCAGTTGCAAAATTTAATATATTTCTTATTAAGAAAGTTTATTTTCGCAAATTAAATCATCTTGGCCTACTTAGTAATGGAGTCATGACGAATTGAAAAGCTGGAATATAATACATAATATTCTACGTATTAGTGATACCTAATGTCAGTACATATATTATCAATATCCTAACGAGTACAAATATATTCTGGGCTATTATATCAATATTCGGACGGAGGACCACGCACAACAATTTAAATCAATGCACACAATATGCACGAAACATACTCGAGGAAGTCGAATCGTCGTGCGTGGCTCTCCATTACGTTACGACGTTATCACGTACCGCCGTTGGTATTCGTATAGAGGTGGGACATCTCATAGGTGATCCTAGGTCTGATTATTGCTGTATATGGGCAAAGGGTCATTTGAGGCTTAAGATCCCAGTTCTTAACACGCGGCCTTCAGCAAACTAGCGATGCCGTGGTTTTTTTTCCATAAGTTGGAGATGTGAGAGTTCTAGGATATCTTTAATTAAGGATATTTTTAATGTGACTTCCAAATATTTAGCTTCATCGTTCAAAGTTTTTATGGAGGGTGATAGACTTCTCTTCTAGTAAAAAGGAGGAATGCAATTTTCTGAGGATTTGTGCGCAGATTATGATCTAACACCATCTGTACGTCTTGCTAAGCGCGCTTTGCATATATAACATCCGCTATGATATTCTTACAATTTCTTCAGATCATGGTCAGCGTACCCTTGTATCTCATATCCGTTGTTAATAATTATTTAAACGATCATATACAAGATGCCAGAGTAAAGGCGACAATCTCCTCGTTGGACACAGCTTCTACTAATTCTAATTGTCGTTTCGGATCCCAATGTGGCGCTTATTTATGTTCTAATACTGCAGAAAACATATTTTCTTATACATAATTGTTTTCAAAAAAAACGGTTTTGTTTCTTTTAAATTAAATACTGAAATGCTTCTTTCCACAAGAAAATGCTGTGACACGGGCTACGGGGTTTAGCGAGGATGTTATTTTATTACAAAAGAAAGAAACTGATACTCATTAAATTATATGTAAAATATACACTTAAAGAATGCACTTAATTGAACATAATAGTAATATGTACTTAATTATAAACCAGTAATCTACAATAGAGGATATTAAAATTTTATATGCATATAGATAAGTTACGAGCTGTTATGTAGCACTTTGTTAAACGCATTGTATGCCGAATCTAAATCAAACAATAGTTGTCTCACTTGACTTTCTGATAATTCATCGGATGCTTGCATCGAATTTAAGGTTGCCAACCATTCTGTTACTTTTTGTTTCCCATCGAAATCCGCTGGTAATATACTCAATCGGTTCATCGTGTCTACTAAGTCGCTTAATTCCGGATGTAGTTCATCCATGGCTCTAATTTCTAATCTCAATTTATCCATTAACGTAATAAACAACTGTAATAATGAAAATGTATATAGTGGAGGCTAAAACCTAATATGTAACACTCAACATACAGAAACGATATCTGCAATACACTTGCTTGTATTTCCTTTGTCATCTTTAATAGTTATTGGTCTATCTTCCTTAATTCGCTCTAGTGCAGCAGGGCAATCGAGCTACAATAGAAACAATTAAATGATGATGTATTATATGTTTAAATAGTGAGTTAGCAAGTAATAACTCTTTTTTATAGTATTCTGACAGTATAGTATTTATTCAACTAACACAGAAGTATCGGCACACTCCGCGCCACACAAGTTTAATTAATCAATCTGGGACGGCCGTTTCGACGATTCATGGGATTCCGGTGACCGACTGATGTGAGAAACCTATAAGATTTAACATGTCTGTTCTAGTCTACTTTCAAGAAAAATATTACTTACAAGTACCTACTTTAACCGCCTACATACCCTAAAACTTGGCATGCGAAAAAATACGAATAGATCGACGAAAGGGTTTCTTGTCGTTGTAGTACAAAATTTTTTCTTATCTTTAGTTTTTACCGGGATTATGGTCGTGGAATTTCTCACATAATGCCTATGTTGGACTCTCTTAAGTATGCGATCGACTTCCATGGCAGAGTAACCATTGTAAATAGCCACATTTTTTTAGTTGTTTGTTGTACCTACTTATACTTAAAGGAAATTTAACTAATTTATTAATTGAGAAACTAATCGCGGCCATTTTGTGTTGTCCACAGTGGTTAGAATCGTTAATAATGTAGGCGGTAAAAGTAGGTGCTTGTAAATATTTTTCTCGAAAGTAAGGATAGAACAGGGATGTTAGATTTAGAGGTTTCTCACATCATTCGGCCGCCGGTTGAGAATACATCCTCCAAACGGCCGTCTCGGATTATTTAATTAAATTTGTGTGATGCGGAGTGTGTCAACACTTTTGTGTTATTTGCTATACTACGCCACAGTCCTTGCTATCATTACTTATCGTTATTATTGTTCAACTAGTAACAACACCATCCTACGTAGCTGTCCATTACCTCATAAACAAACAGTGTCCCCATAAATATCTATGTAATAATATGTAATTAATTCGCAAATTGTATACACTTCAAACGATTTTTAATGCCGAAACATTGGTAGATCTAATGTTGTGCCTTACAAGGTAATACGGATAATCCGAAAATTCAGAAAAAAATTGAAAGTGTGGTTAGACCGATAGTATGAAAACAACGGCAATTTTTTAGATACCCAATTGTCTAATATCTGAAACTATGAAAAATATTAAAAGTACACCTTTTTATGTTTCGAGGAAACTATATGACAGTGTCAGTGGTGTTCTAACCATTACCCCCAAAAACTTTATTTAGTATGAAAGAATATTTTCAACATTTCGACGTAGATATTTATGTACTATTTGTTGCAAAATTAATGTCATATCTCGATGGACGTGATATCAAACCTTTTTCCTTGTGGGAGGGGCCTATACGGTGAGCTGTATCGGTTATTGCTGATATTTGCATATTTTATGGCTGTATTTAAATGAATTCGTTTTCGAATGAAATAAATGTCATTGTATATGAAATAAGCCAAATATATTAGCAATGTATGTTTCCAATGAATTAAAAAGTGTCTCAGAGAATTTTAATATTCTAATAATTGTAATGTATGTAAGCTTAGCTAAGTTAATCCCTTTTTATGGTAATCCTTATTCAATTTCTAATCTCCTTGTTTAACATTTCGTGTTAGATTTTATGCTGTATGGTTGAAACTACAAGTTTTCAAAATATATTGTAATGAAGCTCTAAGTTAAAATATGCAATTTCTCAGGTTTTTTCTTTAAAAATTATGTTAAATAGGGATTGAATAATTAACATTTTTTAACAATTTTTAAAGGAAATTGAAATATAATTACAGTTTTCTTGATGGAAACTTTTGTTTCAAACTTCACCTGTTCTTTACCGGAGTCTTGTGTTTCTTCATTTTTAACAATAAAACATATTTTTTCGTCGTATGAGAGAGGACCAAAAATAATTATAAGAAAACTCGAGAGAAGAGGTCTCCAATACTACTTCTTTTCGTAACTTTTATAAACAAACATGGCTGATTGTCGCAACTTTATTTCAATGTATAAATGAATATCACAAATATCACAACAGTATTTCTAGCTGAAAATAGGATTATGTAATTTGCAACACTAAATTTATGCAGTTTATGTTATTTCATTTTACAATCATTGTAATTAAGTAAGAGAATAAACTTAAATTAGATTATAAAATAAAAAGCTTCACAGAATGCATCACAATAGATTACATTCCAAATTTAATCGAGGACCATCATGTAAGTTTTGCCGTTTAGATGTCAAACTTAATAAAGTGTTACAACAAAACAAAATTATTTTATCTTAGAAAAATATAAATTCGAAAATCATCCGAATTTGGCTGCACTTGTGCTACGCACTACCTGCAGAATTGGTAAACTCGTCTCATTTTACGGGTATTAAAATAAGACGAGATTAATGTTTCTTGAAACTGTAATAAAATAATTCTTTATAAAATATATATTACTATTACTAGAATATAAACATTTTCTCGGATATTCTTCTTAATTTAATGTTAAATAAAAACATATCTTTTGCTAATGTCTTTTGCTTAACTCCAGTATCCAATAACATTTAAAATACATAGAAATACCCGTATATTTCATTTGAAAAGGAACCGATTTAAGTACATCCATAAATTCGTAAACAAGAGATCGTTCGCTGTTTAGGCCACTCCCACAAGGAAAAAGGTTTGATATGTTTACATTAATTTTGAAACAAATTGTACGTAACATAGTTTTTATCGCTTATGATACCTTATTTAATTAAACATTGGCTATCATAATAAAATGAAATTAAGATTTTTTCGGAGTATTTATTGAGAGGTATCAGTGGCAAACGGAAATTCTGTTCGGTCTGGCCCGATTTGACAGTTTGAAGCTGCTAATGGCTATCGTAACGATCAGCTTTGCAGAGCGTCATGCACCTCACATAGAAAAAAATCATAATTAGCAGATTCAATACTTGAACGGTACGTTTACTGCTGGAGAATTAAATATATTTCTGAGGACGTTTGATATAATGATAAAATGCTGTTTTATTGCGTCTTTATGTCGTGCCTGATACCTGCGCTCTTTCACGTAAAAGCCCTGTTGCCAGAATAGACAAAAAAATTAATGCGTGTTGTTTACTTACACATTACAATTATTTCCAAAAATAAAAAAAAAAAAAAAAAAACGTCGATGATACAACTTTGATGTTTACGGATTTGGAAGATTTTATCAGATGAAGTGGAACTTATAAATCGTATCATAAATCTGGATTAAAAAATAGTATTATACAATCTTTAACTCGTAATCAATTGTCATCGCCAAAATTCTCCGGTCTAGCTGCTATAAACTTTTACTTTGCGAAAAAAATACAAAGTACACTACTGTGTGATATTCGTGGCAAGAAAAAGAATAAATATATCTTCGGTGCAAACAATTTTTTTAGCTTCAACCATTTTGTAACAATAAACATAGTTTCTTATATTAATTTTGTAATATGTATAGTTCAGTTTCGTTACATTATGTATGTATGTTATGTATATATTATCTAATCTATGTTTTTTTAATATCATTAACACGAGTTATATTTTAGTATACTTACATTGGTTAATATCTATGGTAAATTTCGTTTATGATCACAATCACATTATTATAAAGATTCTGTAATGACACTATTTAGATTCTGACAACAAAGCACATATTAGACTATTATTATTTAATTAACTTGCAAAGATATATTACAGTATAATTAAGCTGCCGATATTCGTTACACGCCCGGTGTTGTAAGATATATACGTATTAAAATTCCAACAATTTAATACAGATTTTATATAATGATGTATAACACTTATACATGATTATAATTCCATACAGTGTTAGATCTGTATTAAAATGTCGGAATTTCTAAGGTGTACTGTTAAAACCACAAGTCGCCCTGTAATCACATACGGAGCAGAGCCCCCTACAACACTGGCCGTACAACGAATATCCGGAGCCTAACTATAATGCATGATTTACTTTACATGCAGTTGTAAGAAAGCATTAAACTCGCGTTTATGAATTTAGTTAATATTCAGTAACCTCCTTAGTATTCTAAATTAACAAACATTTGTCTTTTAATATGAAGCATGTAGAGTAGATTGAGAAACATAAACCGATATCATGACCATACGGTTCAAGTATTGAATTTGCTTGTTATCATCTCCAAATTGAAATAAATTAAGGCAAGTTTAATGTATATGTGTGAATTCGTGGTAACATAGACAAATAGAAATTTTGTTTTCTGAAAAAATAAAATGCGGAAGCGGAGAGGCAGTCCCCAAAAAGGCATAGTGACTAAAGGAATACTATTCATACTATCACATAGTACCCTCAAAGGTTCAGAGACGCAAATAGTGGACGGCCGTATTGCGCCCTACACCCCAAAAATAGGCACCTAAAAAAATTAGCGTTCTTACACTCTATGAGGCTACAAACTCACAGTTTCAATTTTTTTCTGAATTTTCAGGTTACCTGTTTTCCTTTGTTAGGTAGGATACTTTGCGTTGAATAGCATTACATATACGTATACATGCTATTGACTTAACAATTGGGTAGTCAATTGATTTCTTAGGGCAACTTTGTTTTTAAGAGAGCAAAAATGCACTCCATAAACTTGATGTCTTCTTTCCTTCCTGCAACTAAAACTATACAACTGGATCACATCAACTAAACAATTTAAAATCGATATGTGTTCTTCATCCAATTCCATTAAAGGTCAGTAGTCAGTAGTGCAGTGAGTCTTTACTTTTTTTGGGAATGTACATCTATGTCTATTAGTAAATTTGATCACTGAATATCAAAAATACTAACATTGAATGAAACCATCGGTTTGATTTTACGTGTTTCTTATGTGTTACTTAAATTTAATATCATGATAATAAACAATGGAATACATACCCTGTACTTACGAACAAATGCATCTACATTGGGAAATTCATCACCCTTAACTTGTCGAAACGCAGCTTTGTATTGTACTAGTAATTTACTACACGCACCAGTGTATTCTTTAGGTGTAACACAATCTCTGATATACGCTTTCTCAAGCTGCTGCAATGTATTGATTACAGCAAATAAATCGGCCAAATTATCATATTTTTCTCTTTCTCTAGCATTTTGATATAATTTAACTTCTTCATACAGTTCAGGTCGATTATCTAAAATATAAAATAAAATGCAATCAGTTTTTCCAATAGTAGGACAATGAAAGTAAGGAAAGTACCTTGACTAATGGACATTTTCCTTTTAAAATAACGATATATGTCCGGTTCGTTAATGAAAAGAAAATATGAATCACCACATCAGCTACATAGAAAAATTAACATGAATTGACAACTATTTAAAAACAATTGATTTTTAATAACATAACCTTCACGGATAGTTAAAGCTGCCACTAGCCACTAGATGACACTACTACAACGTTTTGTAAGTATTTGTTATTTGACAAATAATAAATTGTACCCAGCTATCTCTTGTATAATGCAAAATGTAGTAAGTGAACTTCATTTCTACAGCAACACATGTCGAAATCTTCAAATTCGGTACGTATAATTTGCAAACAGAGACACTTGATTCGAAATTTATTAATAATGATAGCAGGGACTGTGGCGTAGTACAGTAAACAGCACATAAGTATCGGCAACGTTCGCACCACACAAGTTTAATTTATTATATAGTAATATAATAATTAGTCCGGGACGGCCGTTTCGAGGACACGAATGGTCCTCATCATCAACCGGTAACGGAATGATGTGAGAAACTTCTAAAATTAAACATGCATGTACTATCCCTACTTCCTAGCAAAAAATTCTTTACAAGTGCCTATTCTACCCCCTACACGCCTTAAAACTACGACATGCGAAAAACACGGACAGATAGACGAGAAGGTCTCTTTTATAACCCAAAATATAAACAAGTGCCAGCCTATTGCAAAAGGTCAAGAAGGACAGAGTACGACAACGTTCTCTCTGTTCATCACACTTATTATTTTTTATGTAACCCGTCTCGTACGAGTCTAATTCTCGCGGCGAAGTTACATTCTTAATTAATTTCAAGTTTTCTCATTTAATACTATGCCCGGTTTCATTTATATGTTGTGCTATGCTAGGCGGATCCAATCTGCCGTAGCGATAATTTCTTATATGTACTTTTAATCTGGTGCCTATCGCTCTTTTCGTTTGATCAATTTAGGCTTTATTACAGTCACTACATGCAATTTTACATTTTACATTCCCGACCTTTCTTCCATTTTCGATTTATCTTTAGGATTACCGAGAAGGTTTTTAAGTGTATTCGCGAACCTAAGCATATCTTAGTGTTGGACTCTCTTAAGCATGCAATCGACCTCTATAGAAAAGTAACCGTTGTAAATAGCTACGTTTTTTTAAGAATTTAAGTTCTTTGTTAAATCTACTTCTACTTAAAGGGAATTTAATTAATCTATTAATTAATGCCTTTATTTCACAATTATCGGTTGTTTTCTTGCTTTGTTTATTTTTCTGCATCCACGTTACTTTTAATATTGTATGTTCAATAAGCTTCTACAAACTTTCATTGGATATATTCCGTGTATTTTCTTTTATTTTGTTAATTTCTGTCTTTATTTTTTCTTTGTATGTTACAGTTGTCTTTTCTTCTCTAAGTTTGTATGTTTTAATGACTACCTTTATTGTAGTGCTTGTAGTCGCATTTGTTTTAATATTATTCTTTTGTTCATTGGCATGCATTGCTTGAACTTTGGCCTCTAGATGTTAGAGGTTGGCAACATTGAAGTCTAAAAATCATATAGTTAAAAAGGAAAAACAAAGTTGGTAATGTTCATAGAAAAAAGATATTGTAACGATATTTTAAGAAGTTTTTTTTTTTGTACACGATACGGTGTTGTAGACCTGAGTTTGTAAAGCCTTAGTCTTAATATACTCGTTTGTCAGACTCGATTTTTGTTCTTTCTTACTGCAAATTAACCTTAACACTAGATAGAACAAGATTTATTAATTATCATAAATCTTCAGTTTTTAGTAAAAAAGAAAGTGGCAAATTTATTTCGGCAATCATAAATATCAAAAAGATTGTCTAACACTAATAACACTAAAATAAGACTAAAACTTATAACAGTTAAGCTTAATGGGATTAATTGCATGTCCCAAGACCAATGCACCGCTCCGATTTGTTTGTGGAAAACTATTTTTGTAAGCTATTTCCAATAACGATCTTTTTTTAGTTAAGGGGGAAATAATGATAATTTCGATACGAATGATATGATTTATTGTTTGCAATAATTATATATTATTATAATAGTTATACTTATATATAAAGATGCCACTTTATGTACAAACGTAATTGGTATTTCTGCACACAAGCTGTGTGCAGAAATACTTACAACAATTCACATATAGGAGAAGAAGGAAATTACGTAAGTATAAGCAAATTTATCCTTGTTCTCCATATATGTGTTTTAAAATTATAATATACGAAACAGAAGTTATGCGACTTGTTACTGAAAGAATTAACATTTAAATGTGCTTTCTTTGAATGTATACCAATTTGAAAATCAGTCAATTGAAAGTATGCACTTCATACAGAATTGAAAATATAATTCATAATAATCATCGGCGCCGTTAAGGCAAAATTCAAGAGTTTAGGCTATCAAAAAAATGTTGTGAACATGTTGACATCTTATCGCAATTAACTTTGAAAATAAAACATTTAATAAAAAAAAAGATATTGAAAGTAGTTGAATCAGGATTAAAGCTCCAATTTTAAAGAATCATTTCCAATAATATTACAGATGATAAGCTGCTTTCTGAAGAAAGCATTAATTTATATCGCCAACATGTTTAAATCTACGAAATAATTCACAGAAATCGATCGTATCTTTCACAATCTGATACATATAATAAATAATATTCTAAAGCTGTCGAGTTATCTATGTATAAAATAATGAGTCTTATAAATTATCTTTACGAATAGTTCTATAAAATATCACACCTTTCATAAGTCTTTTGTAAAAAAAGAACGTTAGTGACAATGTTTGTTATATTGATGATTAATGATTTTCATTCAATTAATTTATTCTTCCTTTATGCGTCATATAACCTTGAAAGCGGTTAGTATTAGTTATTTTATCTATGGCTGCTTTCTTCATTTTCGAGCAGGTTACCAAAAGAGCACCACCCAACAAGCAAGCGGTGCCAACTGCCAATGCTAACAGAGCAGAAAACCAACCCGTTTTCATGCAAACGTTACTAGGATCCATTGGAACATCTACAAAATGGGCGTTTAATTAATTTAGTTGTGGTAGTAAAAGATAACTTTCATACTGGCGTATACATTTGAAGAATTTCTTTCTTCGTCGTTGTCGTTGTCTTGTAGAACTCTTAAAGATTGGAATAAGTTTATATTTTCCGATAAAGATGTATTAGTGATGTTCGTCTGTTCAACGGATCGCCTTTTTACAGTTTTGATGTTGCGCCAATGACATGGTTGCGTCTGAAAATAATTAATAGCAGTTATTTTTTAATATGCAAATATATTTAGGCCTTACTATTTTAAAATGGTAGTCTACTCAAATAGCAAAATACGGTGTTTAATTTTGCCAATTAATTTTATGCCAATAAATTAAATCAACGATGCGTTTAAACGTCGATGGAATTACTAGCGCCAATAAAATTAAGTTGTGTGTAAATATGCAAATAAAAACTGCACCCAGAGATTGAAGAACTGTGGAGCATTGTTTGCTATTTGCATGAGTCATCATGGGGGTAGATGCAGTGATGACCCGAGAAGGCGAAAATAACGAGAATGAATTCACATAAGCGTTGCACTATCGTGGTTCCTTTACTTTGCATATGCTCGCAGGGAGCGCGATGAGTAAAGTTCGCCACTTTCCCTGCACTTCACGAAATTAGCAGAAACTAGACAGACTCGTGTTTATTCGTCGCATGAGAATGGGTTCGTGTTGCCTACTGGTTTCCCCGAGAGTCAACAAAACACGTCTCTGCAAATTTCATGAAGCGCACGGAAAGTGCAGCACTTTGGCGATGAGTAACTTAGCTCCAGCGCCCATTACATGGGTAAAGGGCGCTGGATGAACGTCTAGTGCGAATACATCTACATCTTTCCGCAGATTTTAAAAGAATAGAATGGTCATTACAAGAGCAGTTGCAAGATAACATTAATACTATTATTACAAGAAATACAGATTTTAAAATAGTATAACAAATACCGCAAAATGATTTTGCTGTTGCTGACACTCTTTCGCAAGTTTCTGCCTAGTTTCCTACTATGCGTTTGTGCCAATAACAAGTTGCGACGTAGAAAAATCTCTCTCGAGTTTTAAAAATTCACATCGAAGAGAATGCAATTTGTTGGCGAAAATCAAATTGCGTGTCGCCAGCACAGCTCCAGTCGTTCAGCGACCGTGATAATCATCCTGCCGTAAGAGTTGAGTTCAGCCGCTAGTCTAGCAATAAAACCGCCGCTCTTTGGTGATGATTCATACCTAACAAGCAAAGCTGGTCGAGCCGTACGGGTTGACTCACACAGTTGGCGAAATGAATAAAATACGTTATTTTTGTCAGTTCCACAAACATGCCATGCAATAGGTTTTATCGTTCTAATAAAAAAAAAAATCCGAATCTACGGATAATTTGAAAGACAATCGTGTCTGTACAAGTAGAACCTACCTGCGGCGAGACTGAATTTGTGCACTGTTATATTTCCAACCGATAAGCACGAACGGATGAGCATAGCCGTCCGTCCAGCAATTACGTGTTCCCGTACGGCTTAACCAGCTTTAAGGGTGGGCAGCCGCTAAAGATTGAGATTACGACGAGATGCTAATAAAAATAACAATGTGCAATAGTGTTTTATCCCCATCTCTGGAAGGTTTAATATTTATAATTTGGTTTTATGTTGGCTTCACTGTTGAATATAAAGAAATGCATATTACTCAGTAAAAATGTTGCATTTGCTGTTAACCAAGCTTCATAGCGTTTTAAACCAAATAGATAAAAAAGCTGAAACCTTTATCTATATGTAGCATTATGTTGAAATATTGACTATTAAGTGTAAGTTATTGAATCGTTACAATTATTAGGACGTGGCATTATATTATTAAGTATAGATATCGATGAAATCGATATATGTATCAAAACAAAATATTCTTCCTCTTCAACTGTCCTCAGGGTATTTGAAAATAATTTTATGCAGTTAGCGAGAAAGGCTTGAAAATTCTTACCGGACATCTGCCATGGCACATTCGAACATCGCATTCTATATATAAAGCAGGTGAACCAGTGAATCTAAATGTTTTCATGTACGCGAAAACTTGTGTCTCATACACTCCTGATTCGGACCAAGAACCTCTGAATCGGGATATAAGCTTGTCATCAACGGGGCATCTGAAAATATTCCATAACAATACCTATGGTACTGTTTCTGCGTAGAATATTCTTACCCGTATTCATCTATTAACTGAATCTTTTTTGTAGCACCATTATGCGCAAAGCAATCGTTGACGACAATATCAAATCCATCTGAAACAAAAATATGTATAAATGCCAATTAATGTGCAATTATTAAAAAAAAAGTATCTGAATATAACGCGATATTGAACATTCGAATTTTTTCAATTACTTTAAATCGAACATCCTGTATGGTTTAATTCAAGGATAGATAGTTTAATTTATAACCTTAGTACGCCAGCAATATTCCAGTAGCGGTGGGTGGTGACGTAAACGAGAGGGCACGGACGATTCTATTCTCTCGTGTATTTCTGTTGCTTGGTAGGACGGTACACAATATGCAAGGAAAATACACGAGGGAATTGAATCACTTTCTGCGCCCTCCTGTTTACGTCGTCACTCTTCACCCTTCGCTACTGTTATATTTTAAACCAACATATATTATGTGTTTCGAAAGCTTTAAAACATACTAATCAGGTATTTTTCGCAAGTTCTACTGTTAGCAATGAAAAATTGCACATTTCATGAATCATTTTGTTAGAAATAAGCATTTACAAGTGAAGCCAACATAAAACCAAAATATTTACGTAAAATCCTTACAGGATAAAACAGGATTGTATGTTGTCATTTCTAATTTCAGTCTTCGCATTGTATTTATCGCTAACCTTCTTTGCATTGAGATAATGAAAACGTGCAATATGTGTAAAAAAATACAGCAATTTTCATTTGTTTCCGTTAAATTATTGTCTTGCGTATGTTTTTTGTAATGCATGCAGCATGTTACAGGGCCGATGAGCTATTCCGCAATATTGCAGCAAAAACTGAGCTATTGAGTTGTACGGGAAACGTATTTGTGAATAAAATCGACTTTATATTGGTTTTATGTAGGCATATGCATAAATCAAATAATTTTCAAAATTAAAAAGAAATGTAGATGTTTTATAAAAAAAGATCCAACATTTATATTTTACGGACAATTATTTATTCATTTTTCTTGTTAATGAATTGAATATTAATTTAATTAGTATTAAAAATATTAGTGCTTTGGTAATTTAATAAATTTATAGCAACAATAGTAACCGATATTGTAACGGTGAACACAAAACAAAAGTTAATATTTTTTAGTTATAGGTTATTTTGCATATGTAATTAAACCTGTAGAAACGTGTTGCTCTTCCCGAGGTTAGCAGAGACTAAACAGACTCGTATTTATTCGTAAAGTTTTTAGAGAAAGTGCAGTTCAGATTTCAAGCAGGGCATATCAATGAGGTTTAATCTAGAAACGTAGGAATGCAATAATATACAGGATATACAATTCAAAATAATAAACTTATGTACAAGGATGGTATTTGGAGACAAATGGCGTTTTGTATCAAAATCTGTTTTACACGTCGTGATTTAATTGACAAATTCTTCACTATGAAATCGGTAGATTGTGAATACTGGTTTAATTTCGTTAATAGTTGAATGGGGGAGTTATTTACTAGGAAATTTTCATTCGCTTATAAAACTAGATTAGCAATCTGATTTGTTCAATGTTTTAGGAATTTTGGTATGTGTAAAATAGGCTTTAGTGGACGCCTATCATATTTTCGAGGAGGTTCATCGAGTATTCTTGTTTTGAAAGCTGTTGAAAGTGAGCAAGTTGGGCAATACCGGTTAGTGATTCGATTTTTTTGAATGGGGAAAATCAAAGAGAAGTTCCTTCTCCACCTTCAATGACTACTTTAATGAATTTAAAAATGTAATGCGTTATGTTTACATCCTTTTTTCAACGGTTCCTAAAACCGATTAAGTTGGTACAATTTTAGAATCGGTGAACCACCGTGAACGGAGGAACTCAACTCAAATCAAAAAGAGATTGCTAATATGGTAAACAATCAAAACATCTCAAATTAACATGTGTAAAACATTCTTTATGAAAATTGACTACGAGAAAGCTATCGGCGAGATTTGCTGACGATTGAGAAAAAACGCAATCGTTTGATAATGTTTCGACATGTTTAATCGAAACACGAGTGAGTTTTTGCGACGTTATATGTAAATATAAATGAGACATGGATACTTCACGATAAAAACCAAAGTTTAGTTGGCAAAATGGTTCTTTTTTCCGACGAACGTGCATTAAAGAAGGTAAAGATGGCCGGCGATGCTGAATTGAAGAGAAAAAGGTTCCTCGTAGCGAAGAAAATTTCCCCCACCATCGTCATAACGCCCCGGGCTACTCATCGGCAATTGCGACAGCAAAACTAGTCCAATTGCAGTACGAACTAGTGCCTCCTGTATCATATTCGCCAGATTTGATCCCCTGGGACTTCCTTCTTTTTTCAAACTTGAAGAAATGGCTTGGTGGACAACGGTTCACGTCAAATGAAGAGGTCATCGTCGAAACATAATCCTATTTTGCAATGTTGCGTATATCCTACCATTTGGATGGCTTTAAAAATTTAAAATATCGCTGGATTAACTGTATAAAGCTATAACAAATTAGGTGGACAAGTAAATTTACTAACTGCAAAATAATTGCGTTGTCTTCCTTAACGCAAGTATATATCGTGCAAGGCCAGAGAATTAATTTCCCAAAGAAACGAGGCAAGATGAGCAAGAAAGAAGATATCGACACGTATCGGGGATGGATATCTTCTTTCTTGCTCGCCTTACTTCGTTTCGTTTGGAAATTCCCTGACTGTACCATCCTCGAACATACTATCAAAGCTGAACAGCCTGTACACATCAAAATATTTTTACAGTATACATAAGAACTTTCGCTGTTTTTGTTCTTGTTGTAATTACCGTATTTGCTCCTCATGTAGATGATTAATGTAAGGGGATCTCCCACTCTTACAGGCCCAGTAACTCTATTACCAGAAGTTCCGTATCCATACCTAATTTCCATATAGCATTCAGGAGGAGTCAAAGTAAACACTACAGGATTTCCAGTGGCTACTCTAAGATCACACGAACAGAATGTTATTAATACAGATAGAAAGTAATTATAAAAATAACTTACTCAACGTCTAAGAACGGAAACGTTACGGTTTTCCAAAAATCGTAACCATATTCGCAAGTTACCTTAAAATGTTCATCAAACTCTTCTTCTATTAGTGGATTATATTGAACGGTTATGGTATTCCACATAAAATTCTTCTAAAAAAATTAATTCTGAAAGCGCATAGAAAATAAAAAAAAGGATCGCCCGAGCAGGGACTTGAACCCTGGACCCTTGGATTAAAAGTCCAATGCTCTACCGACTGAGCTACCCGGGCATATCGTGTTTTTTGTAGAATGACATAATTATTATTGCGTATTACTTATACTTACGGTAGGATTTTTTCTATTATCTTCATGGTGAGTATTTTTACCTAATGTGCCGCAACGGTTTAGCTGGATATAAAATTCATAATAATCTCGCCCCGTACCATTTATATACATACAATCTGGATCGTATGCGTAACCTGCAATATATAATATTATTGAACATTCATGGATTTTATCAAAACTTCCTGGAAATTGAGGAATCCGAGGAACAAATAGAATTCAAACGTTTTTTTTCTTTTATAAGGCTTAAAAACCGGTTGTTTTATGTATGAATTTTAAATCATAGCGTTCACATTTAGCGGGCATTCAACAATAACAGGCAGGCCCTTTTATTAGAGAGATCTCTCTCTCTCTTTGCAACAATGGACATGTTTACATATCACGGCCGCATGAGTAACCAAACCTACATAGTTCTAAATGTAACAAAAAGGCATTCGAATGCAGTTACTTCAGAAGACCTCTTAAAATAACATTTTTTCCAATCTGATGTCGCTCCTTGCCACAATGCTTGAAAAACTAAAAGTTGGATAAACTAAAATGAGTACCACCTTCTGGATTGGCCTATACATTTTCTAGATATACATAATTCCAATCGCGCATTTGTGGCACTTCGAGAAGACTCAACCAAAAGGTTACAAATACTCTTAAAAAATATCACTTGAATTCAGAATAAAAGAAGTGTTGAAAAACATTAAACAGGCGCAATGCGAAAAATCGGCGAATGCAATGCTTAACGTATATAGGTAGACATAAAGCCCGAGGATATTAAGTTACATCTAGAATGTTATGATATAAGGTATCAAGTTTTGCAAAGTTTAGGGTGCTTCGATTTATTAGCGAAGGTTGTATATTATTATCATGCAATACTTGATTATTTGTAGAAAAAATAATGTTATGAAATCCACTACTGTATGTGTGAGGATTGATAAACTTGTAAGCTTGATGGCGAATATGTTAAATTTTGAGACAGTCGGTTTTTTATTAATAAATTTCAAATCGACACTTACCAGCTGAATAAACTAAACCTGTGAAAGTACCATTGAAACCGATTCTTATTTTCATGTAATCATCCTGACATTCCGCTTCAATATCTGAAAGATTAAAATAGTAAATTATCTTAAATATTCAACAACAAAAATTGTAGTTTTATACACAGGATTTTTTGGATATTTTACCCGTTTATATTGAAAAATGGTGATTTTGACGTAAAGAGTCGAGCGTACTTAATAATCTTAGAAAGCACGAATAATAACTAGTGAGATATGCTAAATCCGCCAGAAAATTGTTTCTTAACGCTCCATCACTATTTGAAAATGTATCCTTTCATGATAGATTACATTTGTGGTTTAGATCCAGGTGCTGCGCTTTCATACTACGCACGTGTTATTTGAACCTTTTAACCTACTATAACTACTAAGATCTCAGCGATCGATCTCGCTCTTACTAAAGCGTAGATGGAAGTTGCCTAAACGGCAACTAACATCAATAGTACAAAGACAGCTCATCCACACTCAGCGCCCCTAGTCCTACACAAAGCGATCCATATACACTACCGTTCATATATTTGGGAACGACTAAGAAAAACTCCGAAATAAACAAAATTGAAATATTGACAATTGATTGTGTTTTATATGAAAGAGTATACATTTCTATATGTATGAACATAATTTACAACAGTATTCTCTTCTATCCCATCAAATTAATAACGCATTTATATTCTACCGCAGCCTCAAGCAAAATTTCTCTTAAACCCTTTTATGGGGTTATAAACGTAGACTTGAAAATATCGTCGAATATTTCCACAAAGGAATAATGTGAGATTCATAAAACACTTAGTACAACAAACAAAGCAGATATCGTCTTGTATTTAAA
>LR736878.1:5459106-5472096 GCA_902654985.2 Oryctes borbonicus
GGGACCATTCGTGTCCTCGAAACGGCCGTCCCGGACTAATTATTATATTACTATGTAATAAATTAAACTTGTGTGGTGCGGAGGGTGCCGATACTTATGTGTTGTTTACAATATTGATAATGATAGAGTAAAACTTACAGGTTCTCGTTAAAGAAAATTTGTATTGAATATAATCCTAAAATGAATATTAAGGACAATAAATCGCCGCCTCCATACTTTTAACTAATCCTGTATGTATGAATGTGGCTACTTATGAACAACAATGTTTATGAATAATATTTCAAAATACAAAAAAAATACTTAATATTTTATTTTCAGCACATTAGTAACCTAACGAAAGCCTTACAAACACTCATCGTGTTGAAGCCCCCTTATTTTCCAGTAAAGCTGAAGCCAGTGCTTTCCCTTTCGCTTAAAATCGTAGCATTAAATCGATTATTAAAATATCCAATACGCGTTTAAAAATAGGGTTACATTGGTTGAATTAATTTCTCCTATTTCAGCTTGTTGGTTCAAAGTTCAAACTAATTTTACTATAAAAAAGTATTAATGAAAAAATATAATAATAAACAATTTAATTTAGAGACATCTAGATTAACTATGAACAAACCTAGCGACACTAGCGCTGGAGCTTCTTGATGAGACCGTTCCGCTACTCTCCTCAAAAATCTATTGCATTGCCTAGGCTCTCTGTATATGTACAATAAATAAAAATTATATAAAATTTAAATGTAATTTGAAATTCGCACATGCCAGCAAGTTGAATATCGCTTGAAATATCAGAATTCAATTCATTAATAAAAGAATCAGTGTTACAATAGTGTAAAATAATTCATGTGCATATATATATGGTATGTATCTGTAAGAGCACAATAAATACCAAAAACCTGAAGTTATAAAGAGTTTTTAATTAAATAACTACATTTCTCTTATTATTATTCTCATACATTAGAAATCATAAATTAATTGCGATTTTTGTTTAAAGTTCCGCATTAAAATGATTTTTTTTCAATTGTAATTATTATAACAAGATAAAGAAAAAAAATATTAGAACATAGAAATTCTTAACTTAACATAAAAATAATTCGTATCACAAGCCTCTTTAGCTCAGTGGCAGAGCACTGGTCTTGTAAACCAGGGGTCGTGAGTTCAATCCTCACAGGAGGCAGTCCATATGCGCAAGTGTTCCCGCGAAGTTTTTAATTATTGTTGTACTGTATTATTTTTCTAAATTATAGGTTTGGTACAAAAGTTTTGACGTTCGAAATGAAATATACTGTGTTTATTGACACAAGGAAGAAGCATTTAAATCCATCTGATTTCCTTAAATGTTCTTATATTCTGTCTGTTTAAATATTCATTTTTATAGCTATAACAGTTATTTTATTTATATATATTCATATACTATAAATAAGTTGGAATACTTATTAACAAAGCAATATATTAATAAAATAAGAGAAACAGGAAGTCACTCATAAATTTGTAGCTTTGAACATTTGGCAACATTGAAAAGCTTGGCGGTTAGGTTTTGCTCGTTTGAAAATGACAAGCAAATAAATTAATAAACAAAATAAGATAATAAAACGAAAAGAATGTACATACTAAAAAATTTAAACATGTAAATGAAACTTTAAAATTATAATAAATGTGGGTTAATTTTAATTTGCCAATTACATTATGTAGACAAAAAAGTATCAATATTAAGTAGATATACAAAAAAAAAATGAGGAAAATGAGCCATAAGATCTCTGCCTCCTGTGAGGATTGAACTCACGACCCCTGGTTTACAAGACCAGTGCTCTGCCACTGAGCTAAAGAGGCTTCTATTTTTAATCTAATCAAGATAGGATGTGGAGATCTTACCGAGTCATGCTCGCTGGCGTCATGAGATAATGCTTCCCTTGTATGATTGGACTCTAGAATGTCAATATCGTCAGAGGCGTCTGTCGTATCCACCAACTGTGTGCTGCTGATAACAGAAGATATACCCGTGTTACTGCTAACGCTCTCTACTTCTGTAGCTTCCTCGACTCGCTGTGAGTTGCAAAGCTACAATTCATTGAATACTGTTTTAAAAAGGTGAAAGGATAAGTTTTCAAATAGTACACTCACAATTGGCACAAATAAAAAGTGTACGAGTACAGCCACTGCCAATTCACACCTGCAAGCAAAGAATATTATCAATTCAATTAAAGAAGAAAGCAAGAGAATTTTAAAACATAGTGTTTATCTATATTGTAATACGTTAAATAGACATTTAACACGATCAAAATCACAAACATTTGAAAATTGAACAAATACTATTTTACGAGATATTTAAAATGTCCGCCATTGTTAGCCAAGTAATAAATAAGCATGTTCCTAAATTTCCATAAAATATTGTCAAAAGTATCTCATCGAATTTCACGTAACTGATTTTTAATTTGGGCCTTTAATTCATCAATATTAAGCGGCTTATTCAATCAAAAAAAAAACACTTGGTAATAATTTGACAAGTTCATCAAATGTTTCACCAAGAGCAAACCATTACTTCGTTTAATTCTTTAAAGCGACTTATTCTTTAAATCACTCCACAAATAAAGGTCCAAAGTAGTGAGATCTGGGGATTTGACGTGCCACTCAACTTTGCTTTTCCTTCCTGTCTACTGATTTGGACACATTTGGTTCAAAAACTGACTGTACTCTTAAACCAAAATGCAGGGTACCGCAGGGTACCGATTTTATAATTGAAATAATTTGTTCGCGTAATAACTTCAAGTAAAGTAATATTAAATGTCCAATAATGTTATGACCTACAATAGCCTCCCAAACATTAACTTTTTCTGGTTTTGCATGTATATTTTAGCCATACATAGGGGAGTAACTGCAAACCAATATCTATAGTTATGCCTATTGGCGGTGCCATTGAGCATAAAAGTTTTGCAAAACTGGTCGTCTATTCGAGCCATCTTTTGTCGGAATTGTCCATTTTTATATAAATTTGCAGCTGAGTAATACTGTGGTCTAGTCTAAACTGTCGAAGTGATCAGTTTATATTATTTTGTAGGTCAATTACAATATTCAGAGCCTTATCACCATGAGTAGATATTTTTGGTCTGCTTGATCTGTGTTTGTTTGTCACACTTTCGTTGAATTTATTTTGATTCATAGGATCGATTGAATAAATCATATACTTCCTGTGTGTTCTCTTATCAGCTAATCTGCAATCCTGTTAGTCTTTGATTGTTAATGAATAAAGATTTGATAGCTGTCTGTTTACTTGCCACCTGTCAATTTCTAGCAAGTTTGAAGGGTGATTTCCGTGAATTTTGAGTTTTTTATTTTCAAAATAATACGACTAATTTTAATTTTTTTTAACGGCAATATCATTTTAACAAATAAACCTATTAAATTCCATATCGGTGAATTTGTCACTCAGAGCACTATTAGAATCTTCAAAAATATACAGAGTGTACCATTTAAAATAAAGAAGTTGATATTTTTTTGACTCACTCTGCACAGTTACAGCAATGGTTTTATACCTCTAAGATGCGCCAATTTTCAAAGCGAGGCATTTTTTGATACACGGCATTCTACTTTGTCTACTGGAATAGGTGCCAAACACTATTGCTTTACATAAACATTTTTCTTCTCTTTAATTTACTTATGTATATGTTATCGATTGTCTAGTAACTTTAGATGCTTCCTATAATTGCCGAATTATTTTCAAAGGATTCTAAAATCGAAAAAATATATTTTAAAATTTAAAATTATTATGTTACGTGCAATTTACATAGCACGGTAACTTATAATAATTTTATTATTTTTTTTACAGTTTCCAACAAATGCGTTTTCTGTTTCTTTGTTTGCATATATTTACTGCTTTACTTGCAGCGTGGGTCGCGAGCATGTGAAAAATTATAATTGCTGTTAAATTTACGAACAATGTAACAGTATGAATGAATACCTGTTACTGCTAGACGTTAATGAAGCGATTAACTGTTTGAGGTAATTATATGACGGAGGTATAACATACAATTAGTGTTATTACTAAGTATATAAATTTTGAGCACTTACGTGTTTTTTTACTATATCATCGTTATAAAATGATTACTTAAACAAACGGCTTTGAACAAGGATGTCGCGATTAAATATCTTCAGACTGATTTTACGTATTTAAGTTGAATGAAAAAATTTGAAAAAAACTATAACAGCTTATTCAAATCAGCTAAAATATTTTGGCTGATATATTGCTTCTGATTATGTCAGAACTTACCAACTTATTTATTTACGATGAAATAATATACAGGTATTTCACGAGGAACTACATCCATCGATAAGTACACATTGGAAAATCCTGAAAACTCTATAATATATTAAAGCCTACATGTACTATTCAACTAAAATATGTTCAATTATCTAAGACCTTGTAGCTATACCGGAAGTAATTGTCAACTTTTTTATTTTAAATAGAATACTCTATATATGATTACAGTTTTGTATTCCTACTTCGATTTTAAGGTTTGTGTGAACGACAATGTTGTTATTTCTAATAATATTTGAAATATTTGCAACTTTAAAACATTTTTGACGGATGGACCAGTGCATGCGAACTTCTATAACCTCGAAAGTGTTTAACTATTTTTTTTACTATCGGTCCAAAATTTCAAAAAAATCGGTATTTGATATATGATTATATACTTATATAATTGTAAAAGTTGACAATTTCTATTTATACATTAACGTCTATTGCTATATAGTAATGTATTATTATGTCCCTATAGGGACCTAAAATTTCATTACATCTTATGTAACGAGTACATAATCCGTAAATCGCGCTATCAGCACAACAATGATTGACTTACATAACCGATAGTAGGAAATAGTTATTTATGTCACATTGGACGTAAATGCAGTTTTGCGGTCGAAGATGTGGTTTGTAGACCCAAGCGAAGCCGAAATCTGTAATACATTCGAGACCGTAAAAACACTTACGGCCCGAATGGCACACAATATTTTTCTCTTGAAGAACTGCACTTACATCCCTTGTGATATAAACAACATTTATGATAAATTAATTTGATATACATGTGAATCAATCAGATTCTAATATGCCGAATAGGCAAATAACTATAGGAAGTAGATAAGTAAAATATTATGGTCTTGGTTGCCATATTCAATCTGCCCTGGATTGAGAAACTCGGTGAATATTTTAGAAATTAATGTTAAAAAGTTACGACCAATGCATACAGTATGAAATAGATTTTTCAAATGATCATTAACATTTGCTTTTTGAAGCGTCCAGAAGCCGCAGTTTGCGAAAGTTGTTTAAAAGGAATCCGCAAGACAATATAAAACAGTTTATAGTGACCTCAAAAGGTGGTGTACTGAAAAGAAAATTAAGAAAATATCTGAAAATGTGTTGATGGCTTCTTTGAATACAAGATGGTGAAAATGAAACCTTTAACATTATGGTGAATTTATTGAATATTAAATAGTTCATCGAATATTAGAGGAAATATTAATTAAAATATCTTCAAGATTGGTGCAATACTTGAAAAGTAAATCTGTTGGATATCATCTGAAGAAATTTAAGTAGGTACTAACGGAAATAGAAATTGAAACATGCATTCAAAAAACCGCGATGCACAATTTTTGTTAGTGAAGATTATTTTAATAATGGGTATTCACGGCGTTTGCAGAAGAGAAAAACTAGATACATATTTCATATTATATTGTATCGAAAATACCCTGTTTTGCGCCTTAAGTTAACTCAAAGATTTTCTATTTAATATATTAGTGGTAAATGTACCAATCAAATGGTTGGTATTAATAAAACAAGAATTATTCAGATGTGGAAAGTTGGCAGCCGCCCTTTCGAATTTTCAAAATTGAACTATGGCATCGATTCGTGCCGTTATCGCTGTTTTGTGCTCTTGCCGTTTTCAAGATATTCGCAGTAGAAATGTGGCTTAAAACTTTAGCCACACTCTAGAATTCTTAAAATATTTTTTGTGCCGTTTCATGTGACTGCCAGTTTTACACATCTGAATTATTCAAAGGAAAACTACGTATTTTGAAATTGCTCCATTCGGAAAGTTGTACGGACAGGGAGACTTTCAAACGCTTTTCTGCGTCATTTTTCTTTTGCTAATGTATATGCATTTCGGGTTGTGAATTTTTAGCAGACAGTCAGCGCAAAGTAATGATTAGAGCTGGTATTACTCTACTTATACCAGTGTCCGTCGGGTATAGAGAATCGAATAGGTTTGTCGGTTACGTTCGTGACGTTGTAATATGCTTGTGCGTATGTTACAAATTAATAATTAAATTAATATCCATATGTATAAATGTAGCTATTTACCATCGTTCACTGTTTGCACTCCCCTAATGACAACGAAGTATTTTGTAGTTGTTCTGTTGTGTCTGTCAACCAGCATAATTGTCATGAATAGTTTTTACATCAGCTTCTACAGAAGTATCATGGAATTGTTTCTGACCTCCTTAGTAGCTGTTGCTTCATTAAACTCGCAAATCACTGATTTGATTTCATGGTAATATTTTGAATAATAAGAAACTGTCCTCAACCAAGTTCCCCAACGAGTAACAACCGGCTGTGGTGGTTGGACACCAGTGCCGCGACACTGTGCGTTAAATTGTCGAATACGGAGATTTAAGAAACCCCTTTTTCGTATTTGCCATTAGTGCATCTACTTTTGGATAAGAATTTCTAATAATTTGTGTCACAATATGTAAACCATGAACTTCATTGTCTTATTTTTGTCCTGGCGCCATCGCTTATGAACATCAACACTTTAGTTAACGAGACTTCAAATTGTTTTAAAGTATCATGCACCACCTTTGTATATGTTTCAGCTGTACAATTTTCTATACGTTTCTATTCGCTAGTAATATTGCAGATGTAGGTTTAGAAGGCTCTAGTATATGTAGTATAATATGCGTAATAGTAAACAATTGGTGGTTTCGTTAAGCAACAGCAGGTGGTTAAGCAGTTAATTTTTTAATGTTAATTTTCCACATTCTTGCGTATAGGTGGTACATATTTCCGTAAGGTTGCTAGGCTTGGTAACTGCCAATCGGGAATGTATTTACTCCAGGAGTATCTAGATTCTGGTTTATTGAGCAAGTGGGGTGGTATCAGCATGAACAGTAAGTCAAACAGAAATACTGTTGTCGGTGTCACGCCGTTTTTTTTATTTATGTTATGTTTACATGCACTTCATAGTCACAAATTCTTTTCACAAACTTTACAAAAAAATGTTTGCACCATCATATCGTAAATCCGGATATTTGCCGATAAATTTAATAACTGTTTCGACAAATGGTAACATTCTACGTTTCCACACGTTCGACATGTCTTTATTTATATGTGTGACTCAATCTTTTCAAACTAACGCGCATACAATTCGTAACTGTGTACTCGCGAGGTCACGGACATAACCGACAAACCCTGTCTGGCGACGCTGCTATAAGTAACAGTGATGCCAGCTCTAGTCATGATTAATATTTCTTATTTTGATGTTGCTTTGCGCTTGTGATTGGCTCATTTAAAATATAGTTATGTATTGTAAACATAAAGAAACAGCGGAAATAATTGAGAAAATAAATATAAATTTTATATTTCCTCTCCCCTTTACTATGTGAATTTTATTTAAAGTGGATTTACTTGTGGCGACATTCAGTACTGCAAAGATATGATTACTTCTGCAATGATTTTTTTTTCGGAATTGGTGTTAGTTAAATATAAAATTGACTCTGATATTTAAGTTAAGTACCAATATTTTTTATGAATGTAAAGGGAACGGGATAGATAGTTATTATTGCAATAAACTAAAATTTGTCGTTTTCTGTTACATTCATTTCAATAATTTTGGTATTAGGAGGAAATGTGTTTTAAAACCAAACATTCTTGTAACAAAATTCAATGTAGCTGATTATTTCTTACCCTACGATACATTTTTTTTTATACAGTCAATCTAATGTTAAATTATAGTAGCGATTGCTGACGCATATACGAAGAAATTTTATTTATCACAAACGAAATAACAAAAACAATTAAAATAATTAAATATCCAATAAACGTTAGTTCTAGTGAGATCTAAATGTATGGAATCATAAACCATAACGCAGGGTAGATAATTTTCTGGTGCGTAATCATATTTTTCCAATGCTTTAAAACATACGAAGACAAAACAAATACTATTGTAATCCTTCCTTTTGAATATCCAACTGCAATAAATCTTATTCTTAACGCTATTATAAAATTATATTAGCCAAAGCTTTAAAGGTCTCAAACATAATACTGTATTAAACGAGCAGATCACAGACGGTAATAGTTCTTAAATTTAATTGAAAACAAACATAAAAATATTCGCTGATGATGGATTAGGGAAGTCAATGTCGTAAACACATCGATGACTTTGTTGAGTATAAAATTTAAATTTCAAATAGTCAAATATCTCCGAAAGTGGTTAAAATTTCTGATTCGGTTGCTCCGTTAATATTGAAACTCGATAATTCATCTAAAAATAATTCTTCGTAATGGGGGCTTCCGAACGAGATCATGGTTTTGAAAGAATGCCTTGCCTTCACGTCGGTCTTTACTTTCGGGAGTACAAAGAATTTTGCAATCGAGTATCAAATACATTTTTTCCTAAAACTGTTTCAAAGTTCAAAAATTATTCAAATGGGAAGGAAAAATTTTTAGAATGAATTGGTTTGACGTGTAATGTATAGTTTACTGCCCATATTTTAATATTATAATCGTTATTACAGGCGAATAGGTTTCTATTCGCTTCTAATATATTATCAGAAAGCCGCGTAGGAAATCTACCATATGAAGTGTCCGTAACAACTAAAACTGCAATTTCCCGACTCATTCCTAACAAATCGATCAAGCTATATGAATTTGCTTATAAAGATCTTACGGAATGGTTTGATTCCAAGAAACTAAATAATGTGTCTCAAAGGGTGAGATTAAAAAAATATAGATACAGAAAAATATTCCAAGTTAGTTCGCCAGTGTTAAAAGACATGGGAGTCTTCGACAGTTGTGGAGGGATATGTTGAAGAATACATTGAGAAGAAAATTGGAATTTCTAATAGCATCCTACCTACTCCCAAGTCTGATGTTTCGTCAATAATCATTCAGGACCTAAATCAAAAAACTATTGCAGTGGGCAACTTACCGCAGTCGAGTGGAATTAGTTTTCACAATTGTAGAATTACGAATTTAAATTCAAACGTTAAAAGACCATCTTCATTGATGATTGTTTCAGATGCGAGATCCACATATTATTATTATATTAATTAACCACAAAGTAATCCAAACTCACAGAATTTGGTAGGGGACGTTACATGCAAATACCACTCTACTTAAGTCACACTAAAGTTTCATGAAATATCCATTACTTTGAGGGACAGTATTGGATAGTATACTATTCCTAAACAAGTTTATGAATTTAAGAAATAAAAAGGTTTCAAACCATACATTATCGAAACAATAATTTATCAATTTCTTAATTATACTAGCCCCATCAACGAGTAAACAAATTCTTAAAACGATAAGTTTATATATCTAATAATGACATAGAATGACCAAATTAAGAAGATACACTCTAAAGATACACGATGCAGAATTAAGAATTAAGAAACATATTTATATATTGAAATACATTTAAGTATGCGAAATATATAATTATATTTTGAAAATGGTTGAAATTAATCCTCGGTAGTATAGTGGTAAGTATCCCCGCCTGTCACGCGGGAGACCGGGGTTCGATTCCCCGCCGGGGAGAATCTTTTTGTTTGTCACATTGTACGCTCTTTTTTTATTCATAAAAGAAATGGTAAATACCTGTTACTAAATTCCATTTTATTTTTTCTCTCTATCAGTTGATGCACATCTACTCCGACAAGTTGAAGTAATATCCGTTAGTTTCTTTTCGTAGCACTAACAAACACCGGATTTGAGAAAATTTTTAAATATAGCTTCCGTTTTCAACGTTCTTTCGTTTCTTATTTGAATGGTTATCGAAGTTCTATTAAGACTATTACGAAAACATTGTCGAAAGTCATAGATATAAATTTAGAAAATTGGATATCTACCATACGGTTTCCCTAATCAAGAAATTTGTAAGATTCTGACCATCGTCTGTTAGGCGCACTATTGTCTTAAATACACTGCCTTCGTATACTGTTAAATACACTCCTTCGCGTTCACTAACTATTAGAGAGATTTAGCGTGCGTGAAGGATATCACGCGAAATCTGCAAGACTTATGGTGAATCTTTTAAATTGCGCCACAATACATAATATCCCCACTCTGCTTTAGTTTCTTCATTTAAAAAGTCTTCGTACACCACTACATGTTATAGGGTGAAGTGTTTCGTTTGGTTTGCATAACGCTATATGAATAAAATTCAGATGGATCCTCTTCGCGTGAGAAAGATCAAAATATTCTCATGTAATCGTCAATATATTTATTTAAATTTTGAAAAAGATAACCGTTAAACTTAATTGCAAAAGTATATTCATTTACCGTTAACCATTGTATACTAATGGTTAAGAACTTTTATTCTAGTTACTTTGAAGCAAGGATAAGTGTGGAGTTTACATCACAACTTCTTTAACGCAAGAACACAAACATGAACTACTAACCATATAATTAAGTGAATCATTCCAAAAAGATTTTGATTCGCAATTGAATTAATAATTTTTATGTTAACGCAATATATAGACATTAAAAATAGTGCTTCAGTAAGTTGTAGGATATCTTATCAACAAAACCGATGTCTTTACAACTTTACAAAATCCATTGAAACAACATTCATTCACACTTTTAGATTGGCCTTAATGCTTTTAGTACCGACCCCAATGTCTCATTTCTACTCAAATAGCTTACCGTTCTCTAGAAACGCCCAGAGGATTTTTGAGTACTTTCGAAGGTTCCACTAAATCCTTCCCGAAATGTTTCCTTTTGAGTACTTTTAAGTTCCATGCAAATTACGTGCAAACTAGATTCCTCTTGTAATTCACATGCTCTACACCAAGGTTCGCCTTGACTTATATATATAAAGATATATAGATCAAGGCGCAGTAACTCGGAAATGCCCTAGATCTCTTTTTTGCTTCGTCTAATTAAGTTAAACGAAAACTGAATATCACCATTTTCTATTAGTTCTTTAGTTTGTAGTTGAGCTTTAGTCAACCTCTATTTTTTTACGTGTTCTTTATCGAACCAAGATTAGATCTTCCTTCTAGTGATTCCACATACGGGCTCTGGTTCTATCAATTGTCTTTTAGAAACCTCCTTGGTTGGTGTATCGGTCATTATATTGCTCTTAGTATTCTCATGTGCCAGCATCCTGGCCGGCAATTTATTATATTGTGCCACTCTATTGAGAATCTGTTTACAATACTAATTTCAACCTAGCAACAGGATTCATAACTGCCTTGGTCTCTGTGTCTTGATTGGATTGCGATCCACCCGTAAACCAGTCATCAGAAACATTAAAGTTACTCCGTGCTTCCTATTCAGTATTGAAATTTTCAATTTGTTAGTAAAAATAATTTTAGGTGGCATATTGTCCGCGGAAGGCTTGTACAGGACCGTCCCGTTGGTATCAGTGTGCCGTGCAACTCTAATATTGCCTGTTGACTTTCAGTCTAAGGATTGCAGCCATATCCTCCGTCTTCACACAAAGCTCCGATATGGCCTCCAAGAAAGTAGTTTCTGTGCGGTTCATTGGCCCATTGATTCCCAGCAGTGCTTGCAGCCATTATGTTTAGGCAATGCCTTTGGTCTGAATTCCCAGGTTTTACCAACAATTCCTGAACCGCCAAAATATTTGTGTCACCCTGTCCGTTATTTTAAGTAAGTAGTTGTTCCATTTCAGTTTTGTATCAATACCCAAATACTTCACTTACTTGGTTAATTGTAACTCCTGCCCGAACAGTCTAATGTTGCCTAAGTCGGTGAGTTTCCTTATGTTGGTAAATCACGATCAACTTCGTTTTTGTGGATTAACTGGCAGGCCTGACATATTTGTTGCACCAACTCTTAGTATTAAGTCAACAGTGCTTTTTCTCATGCCAACCCTTTTGAAACTTCTACTGAATACATTTCTGATTTTAATTGAGCACCCTCAAGTATTGGGCTAAAGAGCAGCTGAGTCTTAAGGATAGACACGTATTGTGTTTTACATCATCAAATGTCTTCAAATAAGGCTAACTATATCTTCAGGTAACTATTTCAAATTCTAAACGAAAACTGAGTGTTTATTTAACCCTTCCTACTGTTCACCAAACGTTTAATGCTTCAATGGGAAACGGTAATGTTATTGATTAGATAAAAATAAAACTGCCTGAAGATCTGCGCCGGTATTAACATTTATAGAATCACACATGAGCCGCAAGTGTGGCCCCTTTCGAAGAAAATTTGCGATAGGCATAAGAACATAAGCAATACACGATCTGGTGGTGATCTTGCAAACTAATTGTACACATTACAGCAACTGATAAGCATATGCTACCGCTTTGTTATTGAGCTTTTTTTCGAATATAAATCACTCTTTAAAATAGAAATATGTTCGGTGCCACTGTATACTTCGTAGGCAAAAAGAAACCTAGAATTAAGTTCATCACAAATTATTTTTACAGAAGTAATGTGACTGAAGTTCTGCTGAGATCAAAGTACTTATTTGTAGATGAACACAGTTTGAAAAGAAGTGTGTTGAAAAAAGATGCGGTAATATAGCAAAAATTACCCCTTCAAAACGATAACGTTGTGCCTGAGCCCTGTGCCGGAAGTAAACAACAAGATACTACGATTATGCTGACATAGAAACCGGTATATAGAGGAGGACATGGAAGTTGCAAAAAATTTACTGTAGTTTCTCCAAAGTCAATAGTTCCAAAACATATCGAGATTTCGAAGTGCACTTATATATATATATATATATATATATATATATATATATATATATATAT